>JAFIDM010000005.1:38067435-38104308 GCA_023159025.1 Thereuonema tuberculata | reverse complement strand
AACGAAAGCGTTCAGTGAACGAAAGCGTTCAGTGAACGAAAGCGTTCCTGACCGAAAGCGTTCCTGACCGAAAGCGTTCCTGAACGAAAGCGTTCATCTACCCATCACTACTTTTTAATTACTATAACGCAGGAACAATTTACGATTGAAAGCTGAAATTTTAACGTTGGAATTAAAACTGTTCATTAGGAGCTTCCTATTGATTATGATACAGAATAAAGGGCGTTTCACATGGATCCGAAAATCGGATGGTCGGATCCACGAATCGGACATATTCTCTTTCACGTGGCCACGAAACGTCGTTTATAGCAACGATTTGAATGTTACATGTCGTATAGACGACGTCGGAGAGAGTTTCGTGGCCATGTGAAAGAGAATACGTCCGATTCGTGGATCCGACCGTCCGATTTTCGGATCCATGTGCAATGGGCTTAAGACATACACGTAACAAACCTAATGAAAAACAGAATTGAATTACTGCATATGGCACTTTCATGCTGGTATTAAAAAGTTGATATGCCAACTATGCATTCTCTTGTCAGCATTAAGAAAAGAAAACTACTGTTTTGTTATTTGAAAATATAATATATAATAAAATTTAATAAATATAAATAATTAATGCGTGTTGCCTTTTTTTAAACTAAAATCATTACCACACTTTACCATTAAATGACTATTGGTAAATGGAGCTGCTTTCAACCGTTTTGTATCAAATGTATATAGTTAGTGTGAAATGAAAACAAATGACTTCTATCTCTTTGTAATACTGTAAAGCTAATGAATTTGTACTTTAGTTGTTTTAAAATGTCATTGTAATTTCCAATGTCAGCCAAAATTCAACATTATTTATGCTAAGGAATTGGGTTACATCAGAATTAAATTGTAGATTCCTTAAATTATACATAAAGACATTTCTTTCTTTGTAAACTGAAGTGGATTGATTATGAAAGAAAAGGATGAATATAGTAATCATCAAAACTTTTAAGATAATTATTAGAAACTGTAGATAGGTATTGGCTCTGACGTTTCAGTGACCATCGGAATAGTTAAATCAGTCTAATGCTCATTCTTCTTTACTCCTGAGAAGAAACCCGGTACCTATTTTACAGATGGCTCGTTAAAGCCTAGGGCCCGTCCGAAGAAGAAGAAAAAACCTAGGAAAAATCCGTGACCATCCGACTCCCGAAGCCCACAGCACAGTGCCTACACCACTGATCCATCAGATCCACATTATAAATTACCATTTCAAAAAATTAAAATAATCAAATAATAAGCGAAGTCAATTTTTTTTTGTTATTTATTATCAATGACAATAAGATTTTCACGAAAGGCAGTAAACTTTCTGTTGATTTATTTAAGAAAAACTATCTAAATAATTTATCAAGGTTTTTGCCACTTCCTTGCTGTTAAAGAAGAAAAACGTTGCTGTCATTTGTAATTTACGTATTGACAAACATTACATGAAACGCCTTTTCCTCTGTCAAGATATTGGAAATTGGGCACACGCTATCGCTTATCGGCAGTTGACTGTGACCGTTTTCGTCAAATAACCAGCTGTCAATTGAGTGTCAGTCTCTCCCAGATTAGCCAGCGGTTCTACAGAGATGCCAGAATTTGTAAATCTCTCAATTTAACTAATTCACTCTCTTATCAGATATTCAAGTATCAAATTGACTGTCATTTTCTTCAAAATGGCCAATACTTGATTAACTCCTGTTAATTTTATAAGAAAAAAAAAAGGTTTCAATGAATTTGATTTTAATGCATTGACAGTCAGTTGTGATTACCTCAACCACCAATTGAACTAACCAACTGTCATTGTATTGGGATTTTATGAATACCAATTATTAAAATATCAATCATTAAAATCAATCATGTAGCAATTATTATTATGCATCCTTTGAATGACATAGGGATTTACCGAAAATTTGTCCACAGACAATATGAGAAATGTCACTAACTTTTTCTGGAGTTTCTGGGTGAGAGGGACACCACAAGAAAGAATATAAAATACAGTAATTTATTTAATATAATTCAGAAGATGACTTGAAGTGAAATCATTTCTTCAATTGCCATTGATGTTGAGGCAGTTGCCCACTGAAAAACAGAGACAAGCTTGAATACTTGTAATCTATAAAGAAGGCTTCCTTATGCCGGACTTCTTGTCCAACAGAAAATTTTTAGCAAGTGTGCAGAGAAGCCAAGGGTACTTGGCATCGAAACATGGGATTCTGGGGAAAATGTTAAACACTTTTGATGAATTATGGGTAAGTGCCTTACATGTCAGCATTGTATCTAAAAAACATAGTTTACGGGAAAAATTTTTTTTTTTTTTTTAAATCATCATTCTTTATTAGCATCAGATAGCTTTGTTTCTTTCAACTCACCAATCTGTTGGTTTATTCCATTTACCTTTAGAAAGGGCGAAACTACATTATTTTGCCGAATAAATTGTAACTAGGCTAACCATAAGATAATCTTAGTACTTAGAGGTTACAACGAAATGTTGAATTTCATTTTTAAGTTTGGAGAGATTACAACGGATTTAGAGATGAAAGAAGGAAAAACCTAATTCAACAAAGCATAATATTGTGAATCGGTGTAAAGACAAAGGCATCACTGGGATTGATTGTGGGCCGATGGTTTTCAAAGCAAGCAGAAGCAGAGCAAACGTCAATAAAAAGCCTCCCTGAAACTAATTTCCTTCAAACCCGGCAATGAAAAATATCTGTCGGTTTTGTGCCCTGATTGTTGCTGAGTAGCAGCGCAGTGATTGGTTTCGCTATTTACGTGTCGAGCACGGCGCCGTTGTTAAGGTGTCTCTGGCGATCCGCGTGCAATTTGTTTGGTGCTGTTCATGTCTCCTAATTGTGCTTTGCACGGTGAAGATGGGGAGGTGACTTCGGTGCTGCAAAATAAACGAATCGAACACTTATGCTTCTCTGTTATTTGAAAAATTGTAGAGATTGCCAGGAGATAAGATGATCAAGTATACTTCCAATTAAGAATGAGCTCTGAACGGAAATTGAAATGTTTTTAATTTAGTTCCCAGTGAGATATAGTGAATACAATTAGATATTTTAAGAAATGGGCTCATTGAAGGACATTCAAACAACTTCCTGCACAAAATAAAATGCAGTGCAGATTAGAGTGCTGATTATCATGCATTTGCAAGAAAGTGTTAATGATGCCAATGATTGTCAGGGCTCAGTTTTTTTATATAAAAAGTAGTAATAAATTATATATTACGAAATCACATTATGAAATCATGGGAAGTCTTTTTTTTTGTAATGAAATACAATATTTTTCAGTTGTTTCTTTAAAATTAGGAATATACTTTTCTTTTTGTCTTGAATTTGATCAAAGTATAAACTTATAGTTTGATCAAAAAATTCGATTTAGAAATTGAAAATATCTTATATTTTTCAGCCCATTTTATTATAGAAAATTTCATATATTTTCTTTTAGGTTACTTCATTTAACCTGTGAGTCTCATAAAAGCCGGTATGTTTGTGTTTGTATTGAACTAGAGAATAGATTTTCCTGAATCTTGTCGTGTATATTTACGGAGAAGAGTTGATGTAACTGATGTATTCGAAGTTATTTTTCATTCTAAAATTTTTCCGTGTAGGTCATTATCGGGAAACTTGCGCTGGTGGATTCCCATATATTTGAAATGAAACAAGAAGTTTCTGTCGATACATGTTAGTGATGATTAAACCAGTTCTATTTATGACACTTCAGTCAGTAAATTAATTAATGTTTTTCAAAAATATAAATCTGTTTGTATTAGAAAGATATTATAATTCGTTTGTATTCAAACTTTAAAAAAACAAATGGAAATTGTTTAAATTTTACTAAATAAGTTAACAATTAATAACTTTTACTAGCATTTTCTACTGATGAGATTCGTTAATGTATCAAGTTATGAGTTTCAAGAGATGCGTCATTTGAAGTCTGTTAATTTTGAATCTTTCAAGCATTCTATGACAACGCTGTTTCGTGATTATTGTTATTCTCCAGCTGAAACCACATCAGGGATCGACAATTAAAGGGAATAGTTTAAATATTGAATAGTTTAAATATTGTGACATAAAAGCAATCTAATAGTTTTGAGATTTCAAAGCTGCTCCTTCATATATATAAAAAAAATATTGGATTCGTTGTTTCTGGATTATTTTGCCCATACTATTTCGTATTAATTATTTTCTTTTTTTAAGTCTTATTGGTTTCTTACGCCTTCTTTTGCCAATTAGAGTAGCTTCTATCATCTTTATGACACTCAGATTTCTCTGTGTGTGTATATGTGTGGAATGGCTGTGTTTTTCTGTGACATCAGCCATTGGGTCTCCTTTGTTGGCTGTGGCCGGTATTATGTCTCCACTAAGAGTCACCATTGACCCGATGTGTGTGTGTGCTCTGCCAGTGATAACAGTTTACGGCCGCACTCTGCCTTTCACAGCACTGTTTGTTGACCTTCAGTCACTGCGAATGACAAGAAAGAAAAAAAAAAGATAGGATGGGAGGTACTGAAGGAAAGGAGAGAACACGATAAAATCCGTTTTTTCCTTCCTTTTTACTTTCTCGTTTTCGACTAAATCCTTACCTCCTTGGCCGTGGGGAGTCGTGCTCTTGGTGGTCAACCATGTCCGGTAACAGATATCCGCATTTTTTGTTTCTTCTTTACTTTTCCTTTCTCTTGTCACATTGTCTAGTGATTTTTTTTTACGAAAGGATAAAGATAGTAAGTTGAAAAGTAAGCAAATAAATGAATCAATATGACCTCTTATTTTAAATAAAAAAAATACAATAATGAAAAAAAAAATTAGGAATTGGATACATCAGAAGTGAATAGTTACTATCAAAGTTGTGTGATACTGATGCAAATCGTAGCATAATAAAGATCTTAATTATAATCTAATACACAAAAACAGAAACCCAATACAGAAATATCCCAATTATTAATACAATTGTTAATACAGAAAATTATTTAATACAGAAATAAACCCAAATAAACTAATAAATTAATTTTAAATATTTTGAATATATCGAGAAGTCTTTTAGTTTAAAACAAATTAAAATAAAGATGGCAGCGAATCGTATGTTGGTATTTTTTTAAAAACAGTTCGTTTGATCTTTTTGTTTTAATGTCAATTTCTGTTTAAATAGTTTGTAGTTGATTTTTAAATACAATTGAAAATTTTTTGGCATTTTTTAAAACTTTTTAGTATATCCTTAATAATAAATTAATGCAAATTATTATAAGAAAATATTCTTATGCCAAAAAAATACATTTACAATTGTAATTAATCTAAATAATAATGATTTTTTTTGGTAATTTTTTAGGAATTTTGTAAAATAATAATAATCGTTTAACTCATTTCATTCTCCTAAAAAAAGATTTTAATTTTTCTGACTTTTTAAGGTGATAAAAATTCATATATGATAGATAAACTTCTTCAACACTTTTTATACTTCAGCATATAGATTTTCTTCTCGGGAGAGATTTTCTCCACGAGTGTACAACCCAAAAAACTGCGGCTGCTTTACATGACTATTATGTTAAGCAGTGAAGCCGTCTTATCTCTTTAAGGGGGTGTTTTTCAGCTTTCCTCCATGAAGTCTGACAATAATCTTTTTTTCCTTTCTTTTTTATTTGTAAATTTTATCGCATTATTTCTGATTTTTTTTCTATAAATGTGTCTGATTTTTTCCCCCTTGTGCCAGTTAAAATGAGACGAGGAGGCGTAAGATACCATGGTTAATATTTATGATGTATAATTATGCTTTTATCAAGGCTTTTTTTCCATGACTGACGACAGAGTGAATATGTCTAATTAAGGTGTTATGATTATTTATGATTTTCTTCGCTTATTTACAACATTGTTTACTTCTCAGTGTAAAGCTCTTTATGTACGTTTGAAATAGGGAAGTTTCTCCTGCATGTCTTTATATCAATGTTATCTTTTAACTGTTTGATATTTTTTAGTTTTGTTTTTGATAAAAACAGAGATAATATTCAAAATCGTCAGAGACGGTTGAGATTTACATGAATTATACTTAAAATGCAAAATTACAAAAAAAAGAAAAGAGAGATAAATATATATAAATAAGTGTATTGTACGAATGTCATTGGTACGGTTTTTCATGTCAAGCATGGGATGTTACAGGTTATTGTGTTTTTTTATCTTTTATAATATTAGAGTTGGAACATCTCACAGAAGTTCCTCTAGTAGAAAAAAACTTTAGCAGTTATATAAAATTTTTGAAACAAATATTGTGATATGTAGATATCTTACTGGGAAATGAAAACTGGAGAAAATAAACCTTCAAAAAAAAAGTGTTTCATATTGTCTGAAATCTTTGCTTACCCATTCTCGTTGTTTTAATTGGTGTCTTGATTCTTTGGAGATGATTATAATATAAAATAACGTCGATTTATAACATTGATTATACCATTAACGTATGGTATGCTATCTAACGTGGTTGTATAGAGATTAATTTTCAGATGTTATGCAAAAAACTCTCTTCCATTCGCATCGTAATCATGGATAGACTAAATCCTATTGTTATCAATAAAAGTTTCATTTTTGCAGCTTCAGAATTTCGAAAAGAATCGGGAACCGGCAAAAATGAACAAATTTTAAAAAGATATATTACATAATTTTTCAAACTGTTTGTTTGCTCGGAAGCCACCTAAACATTTAGAAGCTTAGAAACATAACATTTAGAACCTGTAGAAATGATTTCTTAATTGAAATAATAGCATAATTTAAATCTGATAATGAGGTCTCCCAAAATTTAATTAAAATATGATCACATTAATTTATTACGGTTTTAGTAAACTTGTTTTTGTAGCACCAAGAATTATATAGTTCCTGTGATGTTCACTAGGCGTCTCTCAACCTACTTTCAAAAGTAAAAAAACATTGTTGTCATAAGCATTTTTTTGTCTCATATGATAGTGAATGAAACTGAAAGTTTATATAAATATATTTCTGTGATGATGTAATCTGAAATATTTAAAATAATGATCTACGTAATTCCATATCTTATTATTAAAATACTACATTTTGAGTTTAAATTGACTTTTAGTGAAAAACTATAATAATAAAAAATACAAAAACCATTATTTCTTAGTGGTGGTCAGCATTAAGAGGTATTCATATTACTAATAATGTTAGTAATTGTTAAATACTGAAAGACTTCTCAGTTAAAGAGTAAACTTTGATTTGAACACAATGAATCATCTGAATGTTTTACTGCAGTATTTAAAAAAATCTACAAATGTAAATAGAGCAATTTGTCATAGTTACAACAATCCCGAAAATCCACAAAATAGATTTATTTAAGTCTTAATTGAGGAAGAGAGGGTCCATGTTTAAGATAAAATTCAAAGAACAAAGTTATATTCAGTAAGTTTTTAAATATCTATGTTATTACAGATAGATCTGTTTCTGATTTTTGTAAATATTAGACTAACAGAGAATGATCTGAGAATCTTCAGGAGAACTTTGAGATATTTTGACCTTAGGCAGATACATATTGGGGATGACAAAGCTCTATTGCAGAGTCGAGTCACGAAGACATTAGGAGATTAAAGGCACTGAATTCAGACCTTTTGAGTGACTGTGTACGGGTGACATGGCAGAATGGAGACAAAGGGTTAGAAAAAGTATAAGGAGAAGACCAAGCAATAGATGAACTAAGAAGATTGAACTCTTGGCAAATACATATGGAGAAACTGTAATTCCCCAACTACACTTGTATGTAAATTGAACTTAGTGTTAATGTAAACTCTGAGGAATGGAAGTAATGCCGAGTAATGGAAGTAATAAGGAGAAAATTTATGAAGTTATGTATCCAGCAAGACATATCAATGATCATCAATATCAAAAAAATCCGTTATTGATTAGTCTCTGGATAAATTATTGTTATTTCGCAATTTAATTCCATTGGATATATCATTGAGAATTAAATATACATTTAACAGTTTTTATGCTCGATGTTTACCTGTAACGTTAGTCTTTTATTTTTAATCAATTTATAGTTGCAACTGTAATGAAACTGATTAAAAACTAAACGAAACTACTCTGGAAAAGGACTTGGAAAATTCAATCTAAAATTAGAGGGTTTGTAGGAACTTTGGGGAGAAGTGGTAGGGATCTATATGAAAATTAAAAAGAAGACGATCCGTGGCATTTTGGAGATATGTGGGTAGTTTCATTGCTAAGTCTAATCCCTGTTATATTATAGTCTATTGGAGGGGTGGAAGCCTGGAGATATACCCTCACACATAGATTAAAGGGGGCTCTGTAGGAAGATGGATGTTAGGGTGAACATTTGGAAATCCCCAACTACATTTGTATGTAAATTGGACTTAGTGTTAACCCGCTTTATTTGAAACTTAGGAATCGAAGTAGTGCCGGTATGTATGCAGGGAGGATTATGGATATGAGAAGAGCTGCACATCTACCCCTCCAAATACGCCAACACTCGAACTTGAGCCCTGTCGCAACCAAATGTAATTCGATATGACTTAATACTTTTGAATATGGAATGCCTTCGACTCGTTAAAATTTGATCACACTCTTGTAATCCACCCTCACTCGAAACAGATACTTGAAGTTCCAATGAACAAGTTGTAATTGGTTTTCCATATTTTTTTTAGCTTTCATTCATTTTAGCTAAAGTCGAAAATCCTGGAGATTTTATTGTGTTTTCTATTGAATATTTGAATTTGAAATTGCTTTCTTGTTAATTTAGTTTAATCTACTTTGGAATTTCTTCCTTCAAAACATCCCATCTGCAAATATTAAAATATTTCAAACTAAATATAAACTTAATTTCGATCGAATTCTAGGTTATCCCTCCTGTAGCCCGTTTTATCATGATAAAAATCAAGCTTCCATGATAAAACGAATAGAAAATTTTTTCGTAATGAAATAATGGTAAATAAATTTGTAGAACTGAACAATTGTTCAGAATTCTTAAGGAATTATGTTTATCAGTCCTTCCTGGATACTTTGGACCGCGCGGTTGGCGTTATGGCTGAGACATTCTTGAGTACCGGGGTTGAGGTTCTCATATGAGTTTCGTGGTGGAGGACGATCAGCACTGAGCTAGTTTTCTGTGGATTCTCTCGTTTCTCCTGCACTACTTCCACATTCTTTCTCCATCATTCTCTCCATGGGTAAAGTACAACAGATCTAAGTTGCGGTGCTTGGCTTTCTTATCACCCACATTCACCAGAATCTAATCTACTCAAATCCTGATACTTTTAAATTATAAATTTTATCAAGGAGTTCAGTAAAAAGAAAACCACAGCTACACAATATTAACTATTTGGGACATTATGTTCCTTGTTCAGGAGTTTCCTATTTACTACAGACAATGAGTTCTTTCAGTTTGAATATTCTCGTCCTGATTTTTAATTGATTGCTCCAACCTTCCTCAAGCATCTTTCCTAATTACTTAATGAATTACATAAGAGTGAAAACCTGTTAATGTAAAATGATGCTACTACCAAATATTCATGTAAACTAGTGATCTATGTAATTAAGAACCATAATGAAGTCTGTCTAATTAATTTAAATGGCAGTCATGCACCGCACAATATGTTAACACGTCTTTTCCAAAAAAATATATAAAATAAATGAGGAAAAGATTCTTAATAATTTGGCACTAAGTATCATTCCTTTCCGATTTCAGAAATTTAATTGAATTTTTCGAAATCTAATATAGTTTAGCCTTCTTCGAATTGAACTTTTCCCCCGAAATGCTTCTGAGATTTTCAAATAGCTTTCATGCCAAATGTTCAGACTAGTGGACAAACTGAATTTACGAAGCCTGATTTCTGACAGAGTCAAATCGATAAAAAAAAAAATCCAACTTACAGAAATGTGTTGTGGCGTCGTGGAACTACGGAATTCCCTGTTACTAAGTTCTTAGAAACTTTGTTACTAATGTTATTTCAACTTTTCACTTTCTGTTAGATTTTTCTTTCTTTTTATAGATACACAGCAAGACAATTGTAGCTGAGGTGGAAACTTTCGAATGCTTTCAAGAAAAGCGTTCATGTAAATTTTATTTGGTGTTTTTGTGATTTTGGGATCTTTTGAATCAACAAATCACTTTTGATTTCTGTTTAGTATTTGGCTCAGTTTGTTTCAAAATGAATGGAGAGCTTTGATCTTGTGATAGCATACGTCATTAAAAGATAATTATTTTCGCTGAATAATGAAGGAACAAGATGCAAAATATAATTTTGACTTATGAATCGAAATATTCTTTGACCTTTCCAATTTCGGTCTCCAGTCTTAGAGAAACGATCAACTTCTAGTATTGACGAAAACCTGAAGTTTGCTATTGTTACGTTACTAATGTCATCATCGGTAATCCATATCATTACTGTGTTGTGTTGCGTTACCAGTGTTATTATGAATGATGTATATTCTTGCTACATGATGCATAGTTGCTCATTTTTGTTTTGCAGTTCAGATATGTCGACCGAACATGTAACTTTCTCAGTATCTGTATTAAATTACTTGTTGCCAAGTCAAGTCCTTATTCTTAACTGCCAAACAGATGTCATTCTTTTCTCCATTCTCGCTTCTTTTCTTCGACTTTGCTCTTGATCTGCTCCTTTCAAAGTTTTGTATTAAAATTTTCATCCATTTTCGTGCCTCATTCCTGCGTATTTCGCCTGCAGACACTCTATGACAAAAAAAAAATCGAAGAGTCATGAAGGAAGAGTCTAATTTGAATGAAACTCTGTATTCAACAACGTTCCCATTAAATATGCAAATGATTAAAGTTTACTTGTCAAGAAACATCATTATTATCCCATAGATCAATGAAAATGTCCATCTTCTGGTTTATGTCATGTCCCTTAGAATCCTGCTAGACACATTCTACTTCGTGAAACTATTGCATTCAAATCAGCTTAACATCATTAATGCCTTGACGACATGTTCGAAGGCCCTACGAACAATTGCAGGATTTCGAGAGAAGCCTCATCGTACGACTGCGAGAAGCCTCATCGTACGACTGCGAGAAGCCGGCAGGTTAAGCAGATTAGGTTAAGCGCCCATCTGGGTCGCTCGCCATCACATCTTTGAAGTGATGCCACTGCAAGGAACAACCGGTTTGCTGTGAGGAAAGCCCTGACTGCTCCTATCGCTTTACTCTTCACCATCCAGAGATATGGAATCCTACTCGCACCATTGCAAGACGAATCGAGCTTCATTCCCATCACTCCTTTCGAGCTTGTTTCTAACAACTCATGGAATACATCTAGAGTAGTGTCGTGCCCATGAGAAATGGTCTGCTTCGAAAGATGTTGTATTGTGTTTAATGATAAGGGCTGATTCTGCCTTGCAATAGATGATTATCGCATCCACGTATGGAGGAGGAGTAGCGAGCACTGAAAATCCTGACAGTGTTGTCGAAAGACACAAACATCACAGCTAGTGTAATGGTGTAGGCAGCCAATTCTTACAGATTTTCCCCTCATAATGATTCGAGGAACTTTAAAACGCAGGAGATCCTGTCAACCTGTTGTTTTGCCTTTTGTGTCTGCCAGGAACAATTTTGCAACAGGATAATGCCCATCCATACACTGCTGCACGCGTTTCCCAGCAGTGCCTCCAAGCAATTCAAACCCTTCCTTGGCCAGCCAGGCCAACAGACATTGAGATTCTAGAACACCATCTGCATTCATCATCGAACATCCGACATTTGGAACATCAGTTGGAGCAAGCTTGCATGATTTGCCATAAGACAACATCAGGGCTTTGTTTCATCGTGCCACGCCATAAGTCAGCATGCATAGCAGGCAGAGGTAGCTCAACAAAATGCTAATAATGTAACAACGGTCTGCTTTTATTCAATATCAGTTCTTTTCATTGTGATATTTGAATCGATCGCAATTCTCTTTATCTAAATGGCACTTACAAAGTTTCATTCAAATTGGGCGCTTCCTTCATAGCATTTCAAAAAAAAACTGTTTTGTCGTAGTATGTTTACATCGCCAAATACGGTTCACTATATTAATCTTTGAATTTAATATATGTTCTTCCTGTTCTGTAATGCCAAGAGAATTACTAGATTTAAAATTAGCTCATCGAGTATATATAAATCTTACTATCGAGAGTGATATAACTTTACTATTGAAATGTCCACGACTCTAAATGAAGCTAAAATAAACCCGTAATAATAACAAAACAACAGCCCTATCTCAATAAGGCCATTCCTCTCAGTTCCGAAGTGGTGAAACGAATTGATCATTAAGTCTAGGTATTGAGCTACATTTGTTGCAAGTCTAGGTTGATTGGTTCGACACTCGGTCTTTGTGGAATCCACCCGCCTCCAGGTCCCAGGAGCAATTGGACTCTCTTAATTAAATCAACCTCTTGGACCTCACCCATTAGTCGGAATGCCAATTGAATCCTAACTCTCTCTCTCTCTGATGTTGATGTCCATTAAAATCTATTTCTAGCATAAACTAATGATGATGGTGTTGAAAAGAAAATGGTGTTAAAAGACTATCGATTTCGATAACAACAATTTTTTTTAAGATTTTAAATTCTTTTCAAAAACCTCATGTTTTTTTTTTAATTATAAAAGTTGTATTAAAGTCCATATATTCGCTGATATATTAAGAAAAGTGACAGAATTTTTTTATATAAAAATTGCAGTAAAATTTGCTGAGAAAGGTGTTTTACAAAACTGCCTTCATTTTTTACATTTTATTAATTAAGAGAATGTCAAATAAAATTATATCTAAATCTCAGCATACAACTCCTGAAAGAAATTGGGTGTTTTGGTCTTCATTCTTTAAGCAAATCCTACCGAAAAAGCACCAGATTCAGTCTGGTTTATATACAAGACTTACGACAAATAGGCTTTGAAAATCGAAGAAGGCCGCAAAAATTAAAGGATCCGACGATCCCCAGCGGATGTTGAGACACACATTCGACGCTCATCTGAAAACAGTCGTGTTCATCATTTGCTGTAGGGTCAGAAACCCTAGGGCCTGTCTGGAGAAGAAACAACTTGGGACAAAATCCTCATCTCTCCCCATGATTGAACCTAGTTCCTCTGTAGTTGTTGTGGGATTACTATAACATATATAGAATCGGCGAGAAGTAAGCTTGAGAGTATATACGACACAACAGTTGATAGAAGCAGCATTATAATTATTTCATAAAATAATAATTCGAAACAAAATAAAGTACCCTCCATGCTTTCTTACAAGGCTAACAAAGAGATCATAGCAAATGCAGTGTGAAAAATGCCCTGAACAGTATGATGAGATAGTATGGTAATGACACTTGTTGGCACTCCTACAGAACAAAAATTATCTTTGTTTTGGGAGGTAGGGGGTTAATTCAGTGAAATATTACCAAACTCCTTCATTTAGATTTTCTCAGTAGATATATAATATTATTCCATTATCCAAAGGAATGAGTATTTTGTGTGTGTTCCTTTCGCTAATAATTTCTAAACCGATAAATCGATTTTTTTGAAACTTTGTGTTTAATATGGGTAAGTGTCAAAAACATTCCTCTTGAAGAAAATATTTTAAGCGAAAATGAATTCCTGTCAGATCCTAACAATGTATATGAATCGACTTAATAATCACTTAACAGTCGACTGTCATTTCCGCATCTTTTATTGATTAAATGTAATTGGATTTAGAAAACTTAAATAAGGTAAATTCATTTTCATTAAATAAAAAATTTGAAGATACTTTGTATTCAGTAGATGTTAAATTTATTATATTAAATTTATGTATTATTTGAATCGGTAGTTTCAAAGTCAAAATTCTCCATTTTCCAAAAAACAGAAAAAAATGTTTTAATGAAAAACTATTGACTTGTAGGCTACGGTTTTTTTTTTTTTTTTTGTATTTATTTAACCAGCTCTTGAATCAAAATGCAACAACAGACAATTTTTTGACTTTTAGATATTTTTCAAAAAACTAAATTGTTTGCCGACTTAGCCTGTTTTTGCAACTGACTGTAAATATCGAGTCAAAGAGTTCTTGTTTGCGAAGAAAAAACCCGAAGTTTAAACTTTTATTACCTTCACATACTCAATAATAGTGGATAGGACAGATGAAACAACACTTAGTTATCTTCTAGTACTATCTTCTTCACACATCTTTTTCACTATTTTTATTTTTTTGTAAAACTTGTTTGCTCGACTTTTGTGCACAATGTGTTCAGCAGTAACTTTCTTTTTTTCTTCGTCTGTTTTGCACATTTTAATTTAACTAAAAATTCTTCACACATCGAACATACCGTCTACCTGTGATCTGCCGAAACGTAAATCAAAATTTCGTGTAAGTTGCAAAAACCTGGCAATTCAATGGACTTAACCTGCTTTTTGCAACTGACACTGTATGGAGCTGGTCTGTCTTACCGTGGTGGCTGATCTGTCTTATCTGGTTTTTGCACAGTAAATGCAGACCCAAATGAACACTGTAGATCCATTGAAAGTGAAAAATTAAAAAAAAAAATGACTGTTTTTGCAACTACTGATTCATTTGTGATTTAACAAATATTACATTGATTTTTCCTACGTAACATTTCTACTTGAAATAATTCATTCTATCTGTTTTTTGTTTTTTTGTTTTTTATTATTTTTATGTTCTTTCAGTTACTTTGTTGTTGACAATAATCAATTTAAGATTTAAAAAATAAATAACAAAACTAATTTTCTTTCAAGTTTCATCTTTAAAACTTCTAATGCTATCTTGTCATTTCTGAATTTTGTTAGATGAAATAATTAACTTCTTGAGTTTTAATCAAAATTTGGAAGCCAAATTTAATAGCGTACCTAAAAATTTGCTTAAGTCTTTTCTACTTTTTGTAGTTCACAAATTAAATATTGAAGAGTTCTGTTTAAAATACATTGTTCAAGATTTTGAGTCTTGATTGGGTTGTTTTTTTTTTTGTTGTTATTCACTGTTTTGATTATATCCAACCAATCGTGGCTATGTAATCATTTTATTTATTTTTTTCCCCCTTTTCGATGTCCGACGGGAAATTAAGTGTGCTTTCAAAGTGCATCAATTGGCTTCTCTGTCTTTGTCCGGAATTTTGCGGAGGCGGCAGCGGATATCAAGGGCTGTTGAGGATTTTAGGTGTACTTAGGTCGCTTGAAAAACATCTCCTGTTGAATGAGAGAAGAGGAAAAAAAAATCAAACCTTTTCAATTTTCTACTTGGAGGATTGCTTTGGTTGAACTCTTAGCAAAGAGGGAATTTATTGGAAAGCACGAGCAGATGTTTTAATAAACAGTGAAGCAAAAAAACTAGGATTCATAAAGCATAAAAGAGTTTCCATTCCGTAAAATGAATTTCTACTATTAAATAACTGAAGCAGCTACATTTTTTTATTTTATTTTGATATTCTATAAAATCTTCATTCGGCTTTTTTTGAATCTACTTAAAAGATAAGAATATCGCTTTAGGCAAAAAGAAATTCTATTATGGCTTGTTAATATTAGATAAACCATTCTGTTCCCAAATTTCCGTTGCAAAGATTCTATATTTTAGGCGCATTTCCTTCAGTTACCAGTCACTAGTAAATTCGTTTTCTTCGTTTATCGTACGCTGGAAAAATATCACATTGAACGATTTTCATGAAACGTTGTATATCAGTAAAATTTGTCGAAGAAAATTGACTTTGATTGATGTTTATTTTGTTTTTAAATACCCCTTTTTGTAAGCAGTTCTTCATCAACTATGAAATTTCTATTAATATCAAAAAATATCAAATCTTACGGAATTAATTTTTCAGATATAAAAGAACTAACACTAATTCGATAAGGAAACACTCTTATTCAGTGCATCTTTGCCATCTTCTTTCTTTAATGTTCTTAATTATCTCTTAAAGAAAAGCAAATTCATAAAATCAGTGTATATGGTGTTCCGCCGGTTAATAATATTTGAAATGGATTTTCTTCTTGCTTATTATAACTTCCAGGATAACAGTGTTGCTAGAAAATATATAATTATATATATATACACTGCTGATTTTAAGTGTTGATATTAATAGAAAAATGGTTTTTTTCTCGTTTTCATAACATTAAATACATTTTTTGATTCTTTTTAGTTTGTTTTTAGTTACATTGGTATTCCTATTTGTTACCATCTTTGTTTAACTTACCTGACGCAGAATAGTCATCGTTATGCCTCTAAAATTAACTAACTAACTAACTTGGAAAAGCACGCAAATAACATTAAGAATCGTAATTTGATATATTACTGATTTTTTTTCGTAATACATTAAGTCGGCAGTTCATTTATTAGCTTATAATTGAGTAAGACTTTAAATTGATGCAGCATCAATCAGTCGAATCAAAAGGGACGAAACAGTTTCCAATCTAGATCTATGATACTCTGTAGGAACGAAATAGTGTAATTGGATACAATGAACTCCAAAGGCCAGTTTTACTGAAATAAAATAAAACAGTTATATTTTGATACAAATTGCTTTGCTGAATGCGATTAGTGGAAATTAACATTTTTCTCTAAACCTTTTCAAGCATCATAGGACTCCTGATGTCTTGTGGTATCCAACCCTTCAGTTAAAAATTCAAAGGTTGCAAACTGTCTCTTCCAAGTCGTTTATTAAAGCAGCTTTTCCCACGCTTTTTACTGAAGATTTACGTCAATTTAATATATTTTCTAAAAATCAGGTTGATTTTCTTAATTTGAAGTGAAATCTTTAGTGGAATAAAAGAAATAGCTGTTGAAGTTACGTTGAACGCTATTTGTATGAGTACCTGTTAGTTTTTTTCAAGTTTTAACGAAATTGGAAAACGTCCAGTTGAATTAGTATCAATGTCCAACTGAATTAGACTGAACGTGGAGATGGGCAGACCTTTCTTACCACCAGTCTTCGTCACCACTAGGACCTCATATGTCAAGTCCCAACAACCATCTCTCGGGGTTTTAATTTCGTCTGCATTCCTTGATGATTGCGTGGTTGATCGACAAGTGGTTTGAGGTCGCGTTTCTGCCTCCGGTCAGTCTAATGAACATTCATGAATAGCAGCACGAATGGAAGAGGAAAAAAAAGACGAAAAATAATACTCCAATTCCGGTTTTAGAATGAAATGAACGATGGGAAATAAGTAGAAATGGAAAACATTTAGCAGAATTACTGGTTCTGTAAAGAATTTCAGACACGTTCTTATCGTAGAAATTTTCTTAATAATAATTGAATTCTATTTTGTTTGTGACTGTAATTATGGGAGTTCCTAGTTCTATAGTAGATTTCGAATGTACAGCTACAGCAATGCTGTTAGCAGAAGGAATTGACAGGACTATTATTATCAAATATTAGATTATTATGGACATTGTCTACTTGAAAGTACAGTACATTTCTACTTGAAAAATCAAAATTATTCGTTCCATTAATTTAACTATTTATTTCCTTTAAGTTAGAATAGATGCATGTTATTAAATACGAACATAAATGCTAGTCTGGTTCTTAACTAAATCAAAACTATTTGAATCGACAACAATAATAAGAACTGTGTCATAAAAGGGGATATATTCGTAATATGGATTACCTTCAATTGAAATAAATTAAAAATATCTTGAAAATAGAAAAGGTTCTCTTCACATGTCAACCTCACAAAGCAGTATTTGCAATTCTAGGTATTACTCATTGATTCCTTTATTTCTTGGAATTTCTATAAACCCAACCATATTAAAAATTCAATTTTTTATAATATTCTTAAGAGTAAATCTTACATTCTTTCCTCTAAATTTTCTAGTCTTAGAGGTATACCCCGACGATATTCAGACTATCCTGACGCTTATATAAGTTAAAAAAAAAATTGAATACAAAAAGTTAATTTACAAAAGTTCATAATTTCATACTTTTATATAAGTTTTTATTTGATAGAAATAAAATTAAATCTAAAAATGAAATGTAAGTTTAAAAACATGTTACCGGTACTTTAGTCACAGCTTTTAAATTGGAATTTGCATTTGAATCCATTTGATTTCACCATTTAATCAAAATAAATGATTGTTGTTTAAGTTTGAAGCATTAATTGAGATTCTTGTCTCCTGTTTGAACAATGTCCCATTTCTGCATTGAAACATGGAAGTATCAGAAAAGACAAGCTCAGCCCTAAGGACGTAGGACATTAAAAAAGTTAACAAAAAGTAATTTTTAGACTGTTTTTTTTTTCTTCCATTACAGAATTGCTTCTTCTCATTCCACAGAACTTCATTTGAAAATCTTGGAAGAGACTGGTTAATTTTCCTCCTCGTTCTACGGCTCCTTGTCCTCCCATTTCATTGTGATTTTATCCAGCCTTCCAAGTTGCTCCCTCTCGTGAGAATTTTGCGAAGTATCATAATTAAAGATCATTATCAGAACATGCGGCGGAAAATAAGGGAAATAGAACAGTTCTCGCATGAAGATGAGCTCCAAGTGACGTCAGAACATTTCCAAAAGAGATTATCTTGCAAATCCTTTCTTAATGTGAAGTGAGTTGAGAAATTCAGTTAAAAACTAGTTTTCTGTAATCGCAAGAAGGACTTTTTTTTAAATTTCAATGAAAAGTCGCTAAGGTAAGCTTCTTTTCTTAGTTCGTCAAACAAGTGACATTACTTCTTAAAAACCCAATTTTCTCTTTGATTCAGAAATTAGGATTTCGTGGATAAAGTTTTAAGGAAAGAAAATAAAGTAGATCTGCTGATCTCAGAGTTAACATCACTACTTGACTGCTGAAGAACTTTAAATACTTTGGTTCCTCTGTCAAAGAACTAGTATTAAAGAAAACATCTGTTTTCGATATTTTATTTCAATCAACTGTACTTAGTCGACGTTACTTGAACGTCGTCCGAACATTTAAGATATATATTTTATGTGGGTCCTGTAGTTCAGTGGTTTAAGCGCTGTACTGTGGATTGGAGCAGCCCGAGTTCAATTTTTTGGTGGTCGGGCGATTTTTACACGGTTATTTCTCCTCCAGATGGATCCTAGGGTTTACCCAGCCAACTGTCAAATGGGTACCTGGTTTCTTACTCTAAAGTTCAATGAAGTCACGTTAGTCGAGAATCACTGGTAGCCTAAACCTTTCGTGCACTCCAGAGCCTCCATGGCCTGATGTATTATAATTTACCTTTTATTTATATTTTTATAAAGTTTGTCTTTCTGCGATAAGTTCAAAAATTATGAAATTGACTTTGTAAATATGAAGCTTTGTAAATATTTGGTCGTCAACAGCTTGATACAATGCATTTATCAGCTCGATTTAAAAGTCCATAGTTTTTATCTATTTCTAATTGACGAAAATGTAAATAATTGTTTTCTATTCATTTCCCTGCATTCAAGCGGTAGATATGTGGAGAAAAGCAACACTAGCAAACTTTTAAGAAAACCTTTCTTTGTTGAACATTTTTTTCTCTCGAACTTACTTAAGTTATTTCCTATCACGATGTAAAGAACAGATGTTTAAGTATGGATAATTAAACTTTACGTTCAATCAAGCTTAATATAATAATAATAATAATGATAATAATAATAATAATAATAATAATAATAATAATAATAATAACAAATTATTATTATTATTATTATTATTTTATTAAACTTGATTGAACGTTAATTTTTTTTTTTTTTAGTTAAACAGCAATACACGTCGGTACTGTATCAACATTACAATATTATAGTATTACAACTTACTTTAATATACAACATATTAAGACCAATGCTTAGAAGAGTCTTTTTATAGCCTTAAGTTCCCTTCAAAATTGCTCTAATATATTCATTTTCTTGCAGCACCACGAATTTTACTTCTTGAAAGAAGATGGTGAATGTTTAAAAACCGACAGAAGAGTAGAAGTTAAGAAGTGATTTTTAGGGCTTCTGTTTAATCTTAAAGTTTCTTATTTAAAACATTTCTGTATTTTAAGAACTTTTTAATTAATGCTTTTAATATTTTGAATAAAAACTTGTATTTATGTTTTTTTTTTGACCGTATACAACAAAGAAGTAATAATTACATTGCAGGATGCAACAAAAACTTATTCTAGCTTATATTGCAAAGCAACTTGTATTTTGTAAATTGATAGGTCTTTCCCAAAAGATCTCCGTTGGCTCATGGGGCAGCAAAGGTGCTCATGGGGCTCCTACGTTTCATGTACTTCCAGTAAAATATTTAAGAAATAGTAATAATTGCAAATTCTTTATAACTAATAATTTATGATAGTTTAGTTTATTTAGCAGATAAGAAATAATGTAGTGTAATGAGTAGTGTAATAGTAGCATATAAATACATATTTTAGATCTATTTTAATTCAAAATACGATTGATTATTTTAATTCTTACGTTTGCAAGACTGAGTGCCTGATCGAGCGTAGCGAGCGAAAGTCACGGATTGCTTTAGGAAGGAATCTGTGTTTCTTCACATTTTTTTCAGGGCATTTCTTATGCGACGACAAGCAAGATTGCCTTGTCTTTGGTTTCTAGCAAGAATAGTGATTGTATTTCTTAAGTTTCATATAAACACATTACAAGACTGCTACACGATAATTGAAGTTTGAGTGATTTTTATCAATCTTTTCTGAAATTAAGAGAAACTCTGTGTGAAATTAGGGAGTTTTTCTGTTAAATGTTGTTTTTTAATTTTACCATTTCTTTTGTCTTTGACCTGCGTAAGGCAAAGGATAACTGTGTCATTTTCAGCCACCCTGTAAGAAAATTATTGAATTTCAATTATACTTAATAATGAATGAATATTTAATAGTGTAGTGAAAACCCTTTTATCTCTCGCTCTTCTGAAGTGATTTTCTTTCTAAATTCAATCTGGGGTTGTTGTTTTTTTCTATTTTGAAAGATACAAAGCAGAGGAAGCTGCTTCCATCGACACAACAAAAGTGCTTATTCACTGGGGTTCACAAAACCAAGTAATGTGGCCAATTTCCAGAGATGACACAACCAACGTTATTTAAAAAAAAGAACAAGAAAAAAAAATCCGAAATCGATTGTAAGTGAAACGCTATTCTCCTTGGCACAAAGGACTCCTGATTCGAGCATCTTAAAAATTTTAGAAATATGAATAAAAGGTGCGACAAAGCATCAGGAATTGAGACGAAACTATTTAGAAAAGCCTCGACCTTCTCAGCATAGAAAGGATTACATTCACTCGTGGATTCTTTCGCCTTTTTGCTTGAGCTGAAATGGAAATTCCACTGAAAAACATGAGCGAATACAAACAGGTCTTTTTTTTTTTCTATTGTTATAATAAAAGTGAAGCTTATAAAATAAGTGTACAGTCAATAAATTTTGAACCAGTGAAGGGATCCTCTTGAAACTTGACAGACAAATTTAGCGACAAATCACGTTCCATAATTTGTATTTGAGAATTTCTCCGTTTATGATCAATATTCAGAAACTTCTACATGAAGATACAGAAATAAAAAGCTTTTAGAAGCGAAACGATTGACTTTTCATATTCAAATTCAAATACTAATTTTTATAACTTTTTTTTAAGGAAAAATAGTGAAGTAGGTTCTAACTGAAATAACCGAGTCAAATTCTAAATTAATGAAAAAGTTTTATTTTTTTACTGCTCTAATTTTTTCATACAGTCAACATTACATATATCTTTTTTTGTTTTACTTATGAAGTTGTGTTGAAAATTTTCTTTCTGGAAAAATACAGTCACTCTCAAATCGTTGTTCTTATGAACCAAAGGTCAGTAATAAAACGATTTCTTGCTTCCAAAGTCAATCTCTTCCAATTCTATACAAAAGGAAGGTTCTAATGATGTTAGAACAAATGCCCAGAGACCCTCAATCATTTTCCTTGTCATATACATCTGGAAATGTTTGATCGTGCGGACAACATAAAAGAAGCAATTTATTTTAAACTTCTTGAATTTCATTTATCTGGAAATAAAAAAAAAAATAACAAGCCTCCTCCTCTTCTCCAGTATTAGCTGACGAAAAAACAGATGTAAGTTTAATTTAGAATTAGGTAAGTTTTCGAATGGAAAAAAAAATCGATCCTCAATCTTTTTCTTTTGATGCCTTCAATTTAATAACATTGTCAGAACCTTCTTTTGCAGACTTTAAATATAACTTTAATCGAATAAATATTGAAGACAAATTATAAAAATTAAAATAACTAAATTCTAAAATTAAATGTATCCATTATTTTGTCGATGAATTATAACAACAAAAAAAGTAAAAGTACAGAATAAATGTTATTTTTTTTAATTTTTTGAATAAAAATGTTTCTTCTTTAATATATAAAAATTATCTTAGATAAATCATGTACTTGCCTGTTCTTTTCGCCTAAGTTGATTTAAAATTCAAGAGATCGTTGTTATGTGGCTACTTTCCTTTAATATATAAAAATTATCTTAGATAAATCATGTAATTGCCTGTTTTTTTCGCCTAAGTTGATTTTAAATTCAAGAGATTGTTGTTATGTGGCTACTTTCCTTCTATTATGTCATCATAGTAATGTTTAGCGGTATTTATAATGGTCGTGTTTCTCATAGAAAGAAAATATGTATCAATGTCATTGTTAACTATCTTATCTCGAGAAATTTATTTGAACTACTTAAATAAATTTCTAGAGATTTATTTTGTAACTCTGGGAATTCGCTTGGTAAGGACACCTATCAAAGTAGGTATTTTTAATGTAATGTTTATACCTTCGGTAAGTCCTCACAGTTTTAAAATATAACTTTAATGTCTATTAATTTCGTTACATATGAAAAATGATAGTTAGCGAACTAACGACAAGTAAAAAATAAAAAACAACGTTTATATTCTAAACAAAATTCGGTGGGGGTTCGTGTCAAGATATTTGAGAATAAAGGAGACAAAAATTGCCCTAGAAAATAATTAGAATTGAAAACAATGAATTTCTATCGAAGTTTAAGACATTTATTACTTATTAATCCACTGTCAACTGCGCATGCTCTGATATGATTTAATGAATTTGCCTAAATCAGAAAGATATCGTTGTATTCGGCAGTTATTATAATTTAAAAATACAAGGATACTTTTCCTTGGTTTTACGGCAAAAAACAAAACAAAAAAGAATCAACATTTTAGGAAAATATCTTTTGCGTTCTGTCAGGAACTTCCTGTTCTTCTTCTTTAATCTTCAGTTTTTTGAAATCAAATATATATATTTGCATCCCTGTATTTAGATAAAGTGATATGCTTAAAAGGATCAGAGGGGAAAGAATTTAGAGACAATATCTTGAAAGGGAAAAATATTCCACGCTAGAGAGACTTAAACGCGCTCGGTGAAGATAACGAGACCATAAAATCTTGGTAATCATCTCTGACTTTAACGTCTCTTCTCTCTTTGCTCCCGAGGAGGAACTTTTTTTACAACTTAGAAAGACTCAACCTACATTAAATCGTATGTTGAAGAGGAAAAGTCAACAGCCAAAATAAAGAAGAAGGAACAGTGACGAATACATTTGGAGCTGCTGTGTATGTATTTTTCCGTTTTCAGTTTCCCAATTTTCTTCACGCTTTCTTATATATGTATTTTTTTTTCTCTTTCTGATCGTTAGCCTCATTAGTGGGTAAAAGTTGAAAGTTTTATTTTTATTGCCTTTGCGGCTTGAAGAGGGGGGGAAATGAAGATGAAAGTGCTGAGTGTTTTCTTTTTTTTACTTTTTATTTCTTGGCAGAATAGACTTTGTGTGCTTTGGTGTCTCGACTTACAAAAAAAATTGCGTTAAAAACCTATTAAGAGAATGGTAATATTTAAATTCCACCATTGGACGAACTTCCCTTAGTGTGAAGATTAATAGACCATTACAACTCAATTCTCATAAATAAAAATAACAGTTTTATGGGATTCAGGAGGAGTAACTACAAAGAAAACGGGAACATTTATATTTGCTAGGAATTTCTGTTTAAATTAGGATATGCAAAGAGGAATAAATAACATAAAAAGAAAAAAAAATCAGTGAGACAATGTAATATCATAACAAAACTATTTTTTTTTATGAAGAAAAATAAATACGTTAAATGAACTATTATCTAATTCGCTCGCTAGGTGGCTCATTGCTGATCTTAGAATTCTACGGGAATTATTCTTTTATTTATAATAGTAAAATTCTACGATGTTTTAAATTAAAAAATTTCTAACAGTGTAAATATCAACTAAGGTCTTGCAAACCATACAAAACTATTTTGAGTAATAATATTAACGTGTAACTGACCGAAGTAAAGAATAGTAAAAATTCCTAAATCTGAGTATTTATAAATTTTTATCGATAATTAGTTTGTAATTTTAATTTAAACAAAAATGTCGCAAGAAGAAAAACAACAAAAATACAACTCTAAAGGATGATGGCTAGCGCAGGTTGTTTCTTAATATCAAAGAAGCCTGATTCTTGAAGCTGCACATGCGTCTGTTTATCTCCCAATAATAAAAGCCTCAAACTGGAAAACAATATTTATTGTGATTCATTTTACAAACTACAAAATATTTGACTGAATTTTTTTTTAAATATTTATCTGCATCTGCATCTTAATTATAAGAGATTATCTGCATCTTAATAATATCTGCAAGTTTTAAGATCTAATTGGAGACAGATTTTGTTTCAGCAAAATTACAATTATACGATACAGAAAAATTACAATTGTTCGGTATAACATGTCAATAATTCCTAGGATAGCACTTCGAAAACCGGAAAAAAGAAACGGGGTAAAAAAAAAAAAAGATTTCAAGCCTTAAGTTCTTTTTGATGATTTTTATTTTCTTACAAGCAATATTTTCTATAATACTAAAGGTGGAAAAGGATTGCTATTAGGCCTAACTTTTTGTAAACTATAATTTCCTTGTTCAGAAGAATTATATTTAAAAGTGATAGTAATAAAATATTTCGTTAATCTTTATTCCAAAAGCAAAACAGTAAATGAAATAATGTGAAAAGTTAAACAATAATAATAATTCGAAATTACTATTGACTCTTTTAATTTCCAGATTAAACTATTAAATAGTTCATCAATAAATTATTAATGAACTAATATACAAATAAAAGACCTAATTAATTATATGTTAATTAGAGTATTAATTTCATCTTTAATCATAAAAGTGAATAGATTGAAAACTTGGAGGAGAAAGTGGAAAAAAAATCAGTTGAATACAAAATAAGAATACACATTACCTAAAACACTCCTACATTACAGAATTACAGGAAAAAGATCAGGAAAAAAATAGCATGATGAGCATCGTAACGAAGAAGAAATATCCAGTATTCTTAATTCTTCAACATAATAAAATAAATAAATAAATAAATAATAGAAAAATAAAAAAGTCTAATACTAGGCTCTTCGCAATGAATTTACTTCTTTAGGAATATATTATAATCGAAAAGGGCACCTACATATAAGAGAGTCTACGTGTGCAATAGTACTTTGGCATGGAAAGATTCATTAAATCTTTTACTGAAATGAAATAGAGATTTGTTAAAACTAAAGTATCCATACTTGAGAGGAATCTGGAGCGATCTAATACTTGTACTGAAGAGAAATTTGGACAAGAGGTACTTGACAGGATGTCATTTATTGAAAAAAAATTTAGTGTTATAAATTTTTTCACTAGATGGCACTGTGGCATACAACTATGTATTCTCCACTGTAGTCAATAACAGTTTCCTTTCGAAGAACAGCATTTTCTACAGCAGTACGAAAATGCCAACTGGAATAGCTGGTGCATGATTTCTAATGCTGTCATTCAGGTCTGATAGAGTTTGACATCCTTCCCGATACACCTGGTTCTCCAAAAACCCTACAACCAGAAGTCTCATGGGGTGAGGTCCGGTGATAAGGGTGGGGGGGGATCCAAGATGTCTGGAAACAACGACTGATGACCCGTTCTCTGTAATGTACTGTCAGTATCAATCTTTGGACACAAAGGTAGATGTGGGATGGCGCACCATCTTGCATGAATATGGCATCCTAAAAGAACCCGCGTTGTTGCAGCTCTGGCATTGCCAAATTTGCTAATATTTCATGATACCGCTGTCCAGTGACGGAGCAGGCGAATCGATGTTATCTCTTTAAAAAAAATATAGTCCATTTATGAAAGTGATCGTAAATCTACTGTCAATTTGGAGAATGCAACGCGATCTGTTACATAACTTGAGGGTTTTCTGTTGCCAAAACGCAACAGCTGTGCATATTCATTTGCAGCAGTGGTCCTCATCACTCCAAAGGATGTTCCATGACCAAGTGATTATCCACCATCATTTGTGCCAGGAACTGAAGTGCGAATGTGACACGAGTATCTGCATCACCACATCTAAAACGGCAGCTGCATTGTTGCTCTTCTTCACTACAGTTCAGTTCATGAAAGAAGAGCTTTTGATGACGCAATTTCCTTAGAGATTGATGTTTCCAGTTCGTAACAGCGCCATCTATTGCTAAAATCCGTTATTGCTTGGAGTTCAAGTTGATGACGTCATGACTGGTGACGTTTGTTCCAGACAAAATCGATCGCTACGTAATGACCATATATGGCAAACCCTTTTTTTTATGAAAACTACTATAATGGCGCCTTTTTCTGCAACGTTGTCGGCATTGCTATTACAGTGCACACAAACATCTACTGTATATTTTCAAGAGACTGCTTTGCTTTTATACAGCTGAGCAGTCAACAATAACGTTTTTGCCACAGCGCCATCAAGTGACAAAATTTTGTAACTACTTTTTTTTTTTCAGATGGTGAGCGCATCCTTTCAAATACCTGTTGTTCAAATTCCTATTCATTATCAGCCTTCGAAGTCTCTCCAGAACCCTCTGATTAGGGATACTTAGATAGCCAAAGAAATTCCCTCAATACAGCAATGGCAGAATAGCAGATTGTTTCTGGAACACAAAAATATTCGCACATTGTTACCTTGAATTGTAGAATTATACCTCTTATTGTCCAGCTAAAGCCAGTTTCAGAAAAAGATCGGGAATGATGTCAGGCGTAGGAATATCTATTCTGTGGTGGCGAGATGTGGTCTAAGCATCCGTCTTTCATGCTAAGGTTTACTGGATCGATTCTCCTACCTGCCTTTTTTGTTTTGTTTTTCTTTCTCCCTCTCCAGTTTTTTAGTGTTTTGTATGTTTTGTAATTCATCATGTTAAAATTACATATATAGTATTTTAATTTTATTCTCGCCAGTCAAATCACAGGACCACGCAAAGACTGACCTTTCAAAGTACATTTGAAGAGTCACGTGCGATCTAGTGGAGGCAGCCATGATAGTTCGCCAACTTAATAACCAAATAGTTCGACAACTTAATAACCAATAGCATGATTGATTTTTACTACTTTGAAATTTCACATTACACATCACTTTAATACACATCAGTACAAAATTAAAGTAATTTCATATCATACAAAAAACCTTTTGCTTGCAGAACGATATTTACAGAAAGCTGGAACTATGGGAAGGTGGAAAGAACGTCACTCCCGATGTTTTTCTGAAACTATGATTGGGTCCATTTGTATAATGGCTCTAAAAATGTATTTGCACAGTATTTTATTATATAACAGTATTTTATTATATAACACAGTATTTTATTATATAAATTGATAAAACTCTAAAATTCAAAATTTCGTTTAAGTAATGTAAGAACTCAATGCAACCGATTTATCGTGTTCATAAGATTTTAATCACTGACAGCAGTGATTATTGACTATTGAGACACAGACGTCACTACAAAAAATAATTAAAAAATGTAGGTGTAATGAACTTTAATTCATTTCTTTCCAATAAAATTCAGAACATCAATTGACATCATTACTATATTGTTCCTATTCAGCAGTACGGAAAAAATTAAAAAAAAAAAATAAAACATGCAAGCCTGTTCTTTGTTTGTGATGTTTGTTCTTGCTTGACAAATTTTGTTCCCAACCTTAGGCCTTATTCAAAATAATTAGGTTCCTTTGTATAAACAAATCTTGTGCAATCACATTGAATTTCTTTTGTTCATTCCATCTTAGCAGAGAATCTTTTCTTTTTGTGCGTCTTCCTCTTCAGGATGGCAAGAAGGGAGGAGGGGAGAAAGATATTAGGAGTAGGTGTGCGTGGGGATGTGAGAAACCAGACTTGAACCACGAACGGCTCAATTCATTTGCCACAAATCCGCTTTGTGCATTTTTATTGTCTGATTCCTCGTGAGGAAGAGGCACCAACTATCTCCCCAAGGAGTTGGACCCCAAATGAAACACCACCATTCAGAGCCATAGAAAGAACAAAAGAACTCCAGGGAAAGTGGCTGGTTTTTCTTCTTTTTTTTTTTTGCTTTCGTGAGAAAGTCATAATAAATACGAAAGAGGAACAATTTTAAATATTAACAAAAAATTAGAAAAGAGAAATTGGTGACGGAAAAAAAAGAGAGGAAATGTTAACAAAAAAATATAAAAAAACAAAACGAAAAAGCGAAGCATAATTTCAATCAGTAACATATAAAATATGACAGATGTAAAATCTAAAAAACAGAGCTAGAAATAAATTCACAATCAAAGCAGGACAGAGCAAGATATTCATTCAGTTTAGTAATGACTTCTAATAAATAAGATATAAATAAGACCTTTTGTTTCTGACTCTTATGAGAGAAACATTTGTAGCGATTGAGGATGCGGCATCATTAACATTAGAAACTTCTACTTATCGAAGCACTTTTTCCTGAAAAAAAAAGCTTTTCACTTTCACAGAGCGCTGTTGTTTTGTTCTCTTTTCATTTACTAAGACTTAACATTTGATGCATTTCTGTAGAGATGTAAATGTATACAACGAAGTAATCGTATTAGTATTCAAAATTGTTCATAAATAATAAGTCAATTCGTAGTTTTGTTGTAACACAGAACCGAGTGACCCCGTACACATTTGCAATCTAACAATCGCCTGCGTGATTAAAAGTGACACGGTTTTTAATTGGCGCGCAAACTCGTTTATTCAAGCCATTGTGATTCAAGGTACAAATGCCTGCATTAAGTTCACATAATATGTCTAGCCTCCCTCCCCCTCATTTTGAACTAATTGGGCGAGTAAGTGGTCATATTGAGTCGAGGGTATCATATTCGTTCTGAGTATACTCGATTCATTGTAGGTAGATCCAAATTTTGTCCCAATGACCCCTATTTTTCTGAATCGCACAATGCCACCTAAAATCGGAACTGGCCTGGATCGGACGTCGGATTTTTCCCAAAACCTCCATAAGGATTCCAACGAGATATACCTCAAGGGGCTCCGAATCCCCGGTTGAGCTTTAGAGAAAGTGACACACACACATACGCAGAAACGTGAATCCTAATAGTTCCTCTCCAATGGGTCGTTAAAGATCCATTAAGAAAAATCGGTCTAGATGTTCTAGTATGATTCGTCAATTAGGATGAATTTACTTGACACAAAGTTTCTTATAATGATACTGATGTTTGAAATGGTTTTTGAATGATGCTTGAATATAAAAAAAAATATTAGGAAACATTTTGTTTTCCAAACACAAACAGAATTTCTAGCAATACGGTAGCTTTGTCCTAACTGTACGCTTGAGCATAAATATCTCTGTTTTATTTTTTGTTCGAATTTGATGGTGTTATATATATTTGAACATTTTACAAAAACCTATCGGCAAAATTAAAATTGCCAACTACTTTCAGTTCAATTACTATATAATTGAAAATTTTTTCCTGCATTTTTAACAAATAATTTTTGTACGAATTGGACCAATTTTTAACTTAGCATCAAAACACAAATAATTTGCCCTTTTTTTCCTCGTAAAATGAGTTAGTTTCACTTTCTTTAATTATATTTTTTCTGGTCAGTTTCCATCAGAAGAAGTAAATAACTCGGGTAAGCTTTTGCTGCTCTTTGTTCATGTACTGTACAGACCTGAAGAAATGGATTAGTACTTTAGTTTTTGATTCATAGGAAAAAGTATTATCACTGGTTAAAATTATTATTTTAAAAATTTAATTTAGTTCGGGAAGAAAACGCAAAGACTTTTACTTAATATATCTTTAACTAAATATATTTTTTTTCTATATTTTGAAAGATTTTTCTACTTTATCATTAGTAGAATTTTGTATCTGAGATACGACCAAGAATATTTAATCTTAAGTTATTGTGAAAGTAATTATGAGCTAGTGCTAATAAGCTCAAAACATCTAAAGATTTCCGTTTAAAATCAGAAAGACCGATTCAGATGTGCTGAGCTGTTCTTTAAGTGCTGATTTGGAGTTCACATTAATTTTTTACCTAACTAGATCTTTAAAAAATTGATCCAACTTTATAGATATGTTTAAAAAAAATGGAGTCAGTTCTTGTTTTCATGAAGCTTTAACTTTTCCTGAAAAGCTACAATTAGAAGTTTTTATGTTGTTGTAACAGTATTTTCTTGCTAAATTGCAGGCGTTTTACGAAGAGAGTTTATTATTCTTCCTTTAGAATCCTTCTTTAATTGCAGAGACTTTTCGTAAACAAAAGAAAAAGTACCTCATAACGCCTAAGCAGACGACTGCAAAACATCCATGCTTTGGATAGAGCCTTTCTCTTAACCGTATCCATGTCACTATCCGTTTCTATCCCGGTACTCCGCTCTTCCATTCCGGGTGCTATTACTCGATACAGCATTGTGGTCCAATTTTGGGCGCATGAGTAGTAATTGACAAGGAAATCACCTGTGCCCTTTCGAGGTCCATTTCAACCCTAGTTATAAAAGAGAAGAGACGGTGGAAGTGTCGGGTAGGGGAGTACAGCGTTCTCCCCTCCCTGCCGAATGCAAATAGCCGTATTTGCATATTTACCGCCACGTACCACTACAACGAAGGCATCTGAGTGTATGTGAGAGAAATAGTTATGCGGCACATGACATCTCGAATTCTTCTACTTTGTAAAGAAATTGTGGTATTTACCATAAAGTAGATGAATACTGGCTGGAGATAGATATCAACAGGATGGCAATACAATTGGCAACCCACTGATCTTATCGTGTTTAATTAAATTTCGGCAATTGGCAGCGACAAGGGAGTTAGGTGAATGAATTATTCATACCATTCTCCGGCTTCCATTAAATAAAGAGCAATCTGACAAATTTGGACGATATATTCTCGTACTCTCGATTCCGTTCTGAAATTTGAGTTTACTTTATGTTTATTATCGGTGGTTTATGCAAAAAATTTGCAAATAGGAAATAACGAATATTCATGACATTGTTTAAAACGTAATAGAACAGCTCTTAGTGAATATGTTAATAAAATAAATAGATTGAGATGGTAATGTTATTGGAAATTGATTTTGCTTAAATTAAAACCAAAACTGAAAGTTCGGAATATGAATTTATGAATTGCAATAATGAAATAAGTTTTAAAACATTAAAAACAAAATCCGTAAATGTCTTAATTACTCGTATGTTGTTCATGTGTCATTGAGGAAAGCGAACATTTCAATGAGCTGGTATCAAGTGGATGTTACTTCACAATGAGTGAACCAAGGCCTTTTGATGTTAACAAACATGTATTCGGTGTTCTGCCTTCTAGTACTCATTGGTATTATATAAAGCTTATCAGCGAGGATATTATCATAGTGTGGCATTGCTATCAAAAGTATATAAACAGATAAAGATACAGTCTTCCTTCATTTTGGTATCAGATTTAACTTCCGGGATAGCGTCTGGTTATGTTTACCATTGATTTTGGCGAAATTTTCTGGACTCGTGTAGATAGTTTTCGATCAGTTCATCATTCCAATCCACCAACATTATATTATCTTCATACACATAATTACAACTAAGTCACAAAAACTAGCTAACTGAAACTTGGCATGCGTAAGTAGAGAAACTTGAAGCTATTTTAAAAAACATTTGTTTATTAATTTTACGTTTAGAATCTTGCACCTGAAAAGAAATGTATATAAAATTATATTTTCATTAATAAATCACTAAGAAGATTCAGTCATTAGAGATTTTAAGTTATTTACATAATTTCTAAACGCAAACTTAAAATTAAGAAGGTTTAGTTTCTCTTCATTGATCTCTCTTAAAAACTATTATTTTTTGTTATTTTTTAAAGTATAAAAAAGAAAAGAATGTAGACTGTTGATTTTTATTACATAAAGTTCTTACCCACTGAGAAAACAAACAGAGAAATTATTTTGATGTGTTTTTTTTTAATTTAACAGCACCATTGAGATTTCTCGAAATTGCCAGATATCTCTCCTAGTCTGTTTGTGTGAAACATGTATGTATTCGTGTCTTTTATTAATAAAGGTAATAGGTGCTTGTTGTAAATAAAGGAAAATATAAACAAAAATCACTTTTACACAATGTAAGCAGCTTTCAAAGATATTATCGTTTTCAGTTTCCTTTTCTTCCGGTTCCTTTGAGATTGCTTCTGATTCTTTCTGTCTTGTATCCTAGATTTTCTCTGTTCTCTTCGATTTGACGTTCTGTCAGGTTCCGAGCCAACGTATTCGGAAACATGTTCTTTAACTTTAACTTCAACCAATTTACTTGGATCAAAATGTCCAAAATGCTAGTTACTGAATTATTCTATCCTTAAAAATTGCTCAACGCTGTTTAACTAATTAAGTAAAAGACTACAAATTCACTTTAGATAATTTGAGAAGTATAACTGTGAAAATAAAAAATTAACAAGAAATTAATTATCAACATCAGGATGATATAGTTTGAATACCAACATGATCAGTTAAAAAATCAATAAAAAAGTGTAAAGTAAATAAATAATTCAAAAATAAATAAAAAAGTGACAAAAAAAAATTGAGAATGTGTCAAATAAGAAATTTTGGTTAAGGTTAATAGAAATTGAGAAGCAAGAATAAAGTAAACAGTTCAAAGATCAATTTTTAGAAGAAGAATGTATATACTTTTATAGAGAACTTTTAACTTTTTAAGTTAGCTTTCTAACTCACTCGTGGAGGGACATCAGAAAGCATATTGCAGTGTATGCAAACGTTAGACCCCGACTGTAATAATTTCTAGTAGAATTTTGCCGGTACTAAATAGCCCAAACCATTTCCATTTCAATGTAGAACAGAGTTAGTAAACTACTAGACATGATTATGTAAGATCTTAATGTAGAAGAACATATCTGTCTGCAGCAATCAAGCACAATGAAATACATTAATTTTAAGCTGCTGAGAAGCTACCTGTTAGTTTTTTAAAATCTGTATACCAAGTTTAACCTCCTAAAAATATAATACAACAAAATAAAAAGGAAGATATTAATAAAATATATAATGTGAGACATACAGTAAATTGCAAAAGAGGTAATGCAATATCTACATATGTATATAAATAATTTATACATTTATTCTACAAAGAGCTTCTTTATTCTACAAAGTATTTTGATTTTCTTCAGGAGGGACAAGTTTATTACATTCTCTAAACCCACTCCTACTTTTTCGTAAAATTATAACAAACAGCATGTTGCAAATCAAGTATGTACCTAACATAACAATGCATACGTACGTAATACAACAATATTTAACAGTTTGTAGCAATCTACATCATTTAAATTTTCTTATGTTTTATTACTTTATTTAAATAATTTTACTGAATAATCATTAATACTTTGATCTAGATTGTTTCAAATTGTTAAATGTTGTTATGATATATTACGTACATGTGTATTGTTCATAAGTATTTGATTTGCAACATGTTGTTTGTCATTATATTAGAGAATTAAAAAAAAGGTTTAGAGAATATACTAAACTGGTTCAGTCTGAAGAAGATCGGAAAATGGAACAGATCGAAATATTGCATACAATAAAGAATTTGTTCTGAAGAAGATGTATAAAATTATTATTATTGTTGTTTTAATTACGTTGTAATTGATATAACATATATTTTTATTATAATAATATTTATATATTTATATTACTTTAATCAAATATCGATTAAAGCTATTTGCAGAAAACAAATTTAGTAGATTGTTTTTTTAAAAATATCTATACTTTGCTTCTCTTTTAAATAAATTTCTCGCTAAACCATGTTTGAAGAGAATTGCTTTAACATTGAATAGATATCAGATTTGTTCCAGACTTCATCGTTATAACGTTATCCCTTTATCTCTTCTGTCGTAATAAATGAGTTCTTCTGTTTCCGAAACGAAGTCACTTGAAATAAAACTGTATTTCCACTTTATTTTCATTTTCTTTGCTAACCTTGAAATTCGTAAGAGCTTTAGAAAAAAAAAAGCGACAAAAAAAGAAGTATCAATTTCCTCCATAAATTGTCGCGCAATTTTCCTTATTTCTGTTTCGCGACGAGATCTCGGCCTAACCGAGAGGTGACTGTTCGGCCTTGGCGGTCTTCATGCGGTGAAATACGGCATTGATTTTTCGAGCTCCGTGTTTGCACTCGAATGTTGAATGAGGCCAAGATAAATAATGAAGTGTTCGTTTCTGCATTAGGACGGAGATCGTCTACTTTCTCTGTTCCAACTGAAGTCACGTGCTGAGTTACTACGAGGGCTGGAAGCCTCTCTTTGAGTTCTGTAATCCCATTTTATACTATGATTTCGCAGTTTCCACAGATCTTGTAATAAAAATATGCCTGGACTGGCTTTTTGCAATGTGCTTACACCTATAACCACATTTATTTTTACTTTTCTCTCATCTTCTTGTTTCTTAATATGCAGTCCAACTTCAAAATTTCTTTCGCGTACATACTTAGCCCAAATTACATTTTAAATAAAGATTTTTTTATAAATTTTAACATTAAACTCAGGAAATATGAGAATTAAGATTAATCTGTACAGAAAAATGCAGCAATAACATAATCACAATATATAATTCTCAAAAAAAAAAAATCTGTTGATTGAAATCTAGCGAAGAAGTACCAAGATTCAGGAAATCGCTAAGAAGTTCCTGAAAGAACTTGAGGCAGTTTTCCATAAAATACTTTTTTTATTGCTAAGAAAACAATTTAAAGGAAAAGTTAAGACATAAGCAAATAGTTACTTCAGTTGTTTAAATTTGAATCAAACCAAAGTACAAGCAGATGACAGTGGAATCATTGTTAAATATAACCGGAAATTCACTGTTTCACTAGTGATGTTTTTCTGTCATCTTCATAAGCAAATTTCTCTCATTGGACCTACAAGGAAAACAATTCCGAAAACAATTCCTTGTCCTTATACATTTGAAGGTTCAATTAGATCCATTCACTGGTTCAGAAGTTATTAGGAAAGAAGGTTTTACATACACATATAGACTGACTGATTTAATGCGGTTCACAATCCTTAGTAAAGCAAGCAAAGAATAAAACAGTAAATATGAATATTTACAAGAAAAACAATTTGAAAATCTCGATTTCCTTTATTTTGCTATAAGAGTTATCCATGGGTTACTAAACTACAGAGTAGAATACAAAAGTATTTCTAAAAAGTTCAGTTCTTTGCAGGCATATAGTACCCGCTCTCGGATTCGGTTACCCTTGCAAATTTTCTTTATTCATTGTATATCGTGAATGGCAGTACAAAGTACAGAAACTGCCTGTGTCGCTCATAATAATCCCCTTCCCTAACTTTCTGTTGCTAAATGGTATCATTTCGAAAAGTTATTCGGAAAAACAGAAACTTACGAAAAAGTAAGGAAACAAAGTTTCGATTGCAATTATGAAATTTACCTTTAAACGGAATTAAATGTAACGAAAAGTAAAAACAATATTCTCAAGAAAATTCATCGCTTGTGGACATTGACTTATCAGCGCCATCTATTGGCAACAATCAAAACCGTATTTTGGAATAAACACAATATCTTACTCACTTTAGAATAGCTTTCAGAAAATAATAAGATTATAATTTGTAAGATATTCGTTTCACTTACCAAGAAACTGGAAGATCCCAAATAGATAATAGCGCATAATGCAACTTTTCATTATTTTCCTTCATAAGGAAACGCTTTACGATTAGACAAACTATATTCTCAATAAGATGTAGAAGCTAGAAAAAAATAGTCAAGCATTTAATAATACTTAATTAAAGGTCAAACAGTGACTATGTGTTTATTACGTGGAAAATATTGTCTTGGTAACGAAGGCTTTCTTTTAACCCGACATTCATAAGATTACAATTGGACGACATCTCACGTCCATTCCATTGCAGTTATTGTCGTTTCCTCTTAAACATAAATCATTTTTTTTCATAATTTGACGATTGAAATGAACAATTAGAAGTAAATATTTTAAATATAATTCGTAAGGATCTTGAAAAGCTGTAAACACAGTTTCAAGGTTATAAAAAATGGCTGTTTTCTCAGAAATTTAATCTTAATATGCAGGATAATTAAGGTATAAACGCATTGTAATACATTATCTAAAAAGTGAATTAATATGTATACGTAGATTTCTTTACATTGTGAAATTAGGAAATACTAGTATGATTCGGATGTGTGTATGTGGGAGGGAGGGATCAAATCATAAAAAAAAACGTATAAGTAGATCTCAGGTGTGATTTTATTTTTTCTTACATTTCTATCTCATTGACTTAATATTCTTGGAGACCTATCTATGTAAATTCGTGAATTGCTATACGTAAAAACAAACTGTCTTTTTTCAACTAAAATTAGACTGCAACTCAGCTCTGAAACAGGGATTGGTCGCTGAAGACGTTCCTTGATCATGCCTTTAATAATGCATCGTGGACAAATGTTCTAAAATACTGTATGTATATAGATATAAATAGCTATTGCGTTTATGAGTTTAAAAACTTTGTGAATAGAACAATTGCGAAATTGCTTGAGATGGCGTGAAAAAAGTCTGTAATGAGTATTTCTTGTTATCAGAGTCTTTTTTTCTTTCTTTTTCAACTGCTACCTAACAAATAATACTAAGAA
>JAFIDM010000005.1:38051245-38062435 GCA_023159025.1 Thereuonema tuberculata | reverse complement strand
TATTTTTTAGCTGTTGACGAGTGCCAGTGTAGTAGGCTTAGTAATATTAAATTCAAGGCACGTTAAACTTTTTTATTAGATCTACTATTTGTCGAAAAAGAACATCTCATTTTTAAATTTAAATCTTCAGAAATTTATATCCCCAAGATAAGCATTCTTATCAAAATGGAATGATAATGTTCTAAATGGTCGCTTAATAAGAATACCATGAATAAAAGTGCTTGAACAAGAAACTTTTTCTTCTTTATTAATTCTGGTGAAATTATTCCCTTTAACCGATTTCTCATTTCACATTTATCATTTTTTTAGGTAGTTATATTTCTATAAAGGGTTGATTTTAAAATCGATGGATTCCGGAAACACGAACTCAGCATTGTCATATCTGTTCCCATCCCCTCTTTATATCCTCACAGGTTTTTCATTTTCTACTTTTCTCCACTCGATAACATTTCGCTTCGATGGCGGTTTTTTTACATCAGCCATATCAGTGAAAAAAGTAATGATGATCGACACATTCCCACTTTCGTGTTTTATTCAGATATTCCAAATGCGATTAGAAGAAGAAATAAATATTTATAAAGATTTAAAGAAAATATTATGTCTACTCTTTAATTACTAATACATAAAATAAAAACTTCTTAAACATTATCTTATTATTAATTTCCTGCCAAATTTCAGATATCTAGGTTTTAGAGTAAGTTTTCAGGAAATCTCCAAAGACCAACAATAAAAATCCACATTGCCATTAATTATTTGTTTATCGTACAGAAGTGATTTTCCATTTCTTTCTTGCTTCTTTTCTCTTTCTTTCTAAATCAAATTTCTGTCATTAGACTAGTTGTTCTTCATCTGAGGTGCGAGATGCTTTTTTCTAGATATGAGACATGTCAGGTTTTCTTTTTAGAATCAATATAAGCCGTTTTCTCCAAATATTCGTAATCTTCTCTTGTAAATCCAGTGAAATCCGACAGAGTTGCGACTTGAGCTTAATATTATTTGCAGAAACCGGACGTAAGAGCATAATAATTAAATTTATTAATTTTTGCAAAAAAAAACAAAAAACAAACCAAACAACCAAACAAACTACAATTTTATTTAATCAAATCTGTGTAGTATTCACATTACACATTTCTGTCGATTGGATATAACTATATATTGTACAATTAAATCTTAATTCTTTATTTAGATTTAACTTTATAGTTTCATTAAAATTAATGGTAGAGCTGATCTCTGTACTCCTAGGATTACTCTGACTGATTTATTTTTTGCTGGGAAATGCGAGCCACTGAATGTTTGGAACAGGGGTTGTTTTCGAAAAAAAAAATATTCAGTTGCCCGACCATGTGATATATATTTTTTTATTATTATTGGTCATATACTCATCATTTTTTAGAGCCTTGTACATCACTAATCAATTATTTATTTATTTATTTTATTTATTTATGCTGATATTGTACTATATGATGTATTTAAATATATAATAAATAAAAGTGGCCCTAAATTTGAAATATTATTTTTCACACTAACCTATGTTCGGCCATCTTACAGAAGACATTTCGAAACTGAAATTTTCTTTTATTTTTAGGAAAAAAGAGTTCTTGGTAGTAAAAATAATGTTTTTTTTTACATTTCGTTAAATATAAGAAGAGCAATATAGAATAAATATAGAAGAGCAGATAATAATTACGTAATTATTTTAATTAGTTTTCTCGTATCAAAAGAGGTGCATACAGCAATAAAGGCGCAGAATCACTCCATACATTAATAATATGAGTGAATATTTTTTCCTTGAATCTATTTCGGTGCTGTCCTGAGGACGTACGTCTCCTAATTAGAAACCCGTATATAAAGTAAGCTTATTTAGAGTCTATTCTCTTTTCTTTATTTTCTTCAATCCCATTTATTGGAGTTTCTTTTCTTTCCCTCCAAGACATGTTTTTCGCGTTGGCTCATTAGAGACCGAATCTCTCGCCATTTGTTATCTATTGATTTTCAATTTTCAGTTACAAATCCATTGACATAAGCCAAGGAAATCTCGAGCAAACGATCGAGCAATAATATTCAGATCACTTCTCTACGAGCTCTTTAATATTAATAACGCATATCAACGCCGAATTAATATTAATAAATAAAGAGGCCGTGATTTCTATCGCTGCAGGATGTCCGCTTTGCCGCGATATCCTTCGCCAATGACAGCTCTCACACCTTTCTTCCTCGCGAGTGATGAATGGCCGTTCAAATATCTGCTTTTTCAAACATCACAACGTGTTTTTATATGTGGATATCGAATATAAGTTGGTCTCTCTTTTTTTTCTCATTCTTTTCTTTCTTTTTTTTTTTTTTTTGTTTCTCCTCTTCTTCTCTTTCTACTTTTTTTGCTCCTAGATCCTTAAAGTCAAGATAATGGGAAGCCGTAAGCAAAATATCGTTTTCTCTTGGAATGTAGAATCCATTTCGCTGCTTAAAGAGAAAATAAAATGGCTTTTAGCAGAGTTAACGTGTTTCCGAAATTAAGCTGTGTGTGCTACAGATCGACGTTTGTTTTCTTTAGACAAACAAAATTTGATTATGTTAAAGAATAGCATTTAAAAATTGAAAATAAAAACAACATTATAAATAAGAAGTTTCTGATAGAATTTAAATTCTACTTTCTTAAAATATTGTATTATTTATTTATTTTATTAACTTATTTAAAAATTAAGTTTAAAGTGGTGAAATCAATTACAAGAGAAAAGTTTCCATGTATTTGAATGTTATTAAAGTTGACGAATACATTCAGTATCTTCAAATTCTTCCTTTGTTGAAACTTAATGAAATCTGAAATATTTAATTAATTTTCCTAATTTCATTTAATCTGATATAATAAAGCGCGCGCAAATGACAGTGAATTATTAAATGGCTTAATATTTCTGTAGGCTTTTGTTAAATTGTTAATAATGATTTTGATGTACGTTTCTTTTTTGTTAGACGTTAATAAAATGAGTTAATTAGCCACTATTCATTGTTGCGTCGCAGAGCGGAAAGAAAGCATATGTTTACTCATTGATAGTCATCTAAAAATGGTCTCAGTAACTCTAAGACTAAATATTATATATTATAATATAAATTAAAGTAAAGAGTTTTCCTTTATTTTTAATTTCTGTGAAATTGCAACACATTTTCTGAGCTGTATCTTGAAATAGAATACTAACTTTGAAATAGAAATAAATGACGAGCCTGAAAACGTTAATTACGAAAACTCTGGCGGGCGTTCACCAGAGTTTGAGAATACTGTTCTAAAAAAATGTTTTCTTTTTTTTCTGTGTTTCATTTTCAGGCTTTTAATTAAAATTTATCGTAGATTTTTCTCTTTCTGTCGAAGTTGATAGAAAATGTTTACCTTTAAATAATGAAAATCCGAAATTTTCGATAAACTTTAGGCACTTGCGTGTAATGTTAAAATGAAAAATCTTTTAATTGATGATTGGGATGAATTTGTAAGACATGTTAAGCAAAAGTTAACGTAACTTCGTCGTTGGCATCTCATTGACCTTTGTCTTGAGCGTGGGATCAGGAATCATCCATTAACACTGGGTTGCTTTCATCTGCAATGCAAATGATCGTCACTCTGTTACTTCAGGTCACCGAAAGTTCACCACTGGAGCAAACAGAGGGTGTTAATTACTTCCCTTTTACGTCTTCTCCCCCACTTTTCGACAAGGTCTCGTCCTGTCCGGAAGGGTATAAAGAAGGATTGGTTGCCCTGTGTCTTGAAGTCGTTGGGGAACCGGGAAGGGTCAGGGTATATCCCCGAAGAGGCCGTAAATTCTTCTCCCGGGAGAGCCCCCGTCAACCTGCTGTCATCCATCTATTCCAAGGCGAGTGCCGCCATCTGTCGGAAGACATGTATACTTCTCAATTTGGAATTCGAATTTGCATTCATTAAGATTTAAGATAATAAAAGATACGCAAAGTTGTGTTTAACGTCAAAATTATTTATTAAGCGGCATAGTGTTGGGATATAGCTATCAAGCCCTTCGACTCCATTTAAGTAATTATTTATAAAATCAATCAATAAAATTTTCCAAAATGTAATCTATAGATAATGTCTTATTTATTTTCTAAAGAACATTATATACATAATGCTCTTAAAAAAAGAAATGTTTATATGTTTATTTATTTTATTTATTTATTTGTTGTTTTGTTTTTTCATAATACCAATCCTGTAATCCCTAATCGACTTCCAACTAAGATCTTTTGCGCAATCTTTTCATAAAACAAGCATTAAAGAGGATTACAAGATGCTCGGAACATACGTTTTTTGCAGTCGTTTAAGTTTGTTTTGTTTTTTGTTTTGTTTTTTCCCCAGCTTATCTTGAAACAGTCTTAACTCAGTCAAAATCTATCTGAGCTGAAACATTAAAATTATTTGCTTAATTTAACTGTATAGAAATATTTGCTTTATTTGTAAATTAAAAAAAATTACATTTAATTCCAGTATTCCAGTCTTCGTAGACTTCCAAGATTGAGAAGTATTAAAAAAAAATATTTTGTTAATTTTCAAATCAACTTACTAATAATGATATTTTATTTCTTCACTAAAATTAAAATTTCTTTAAAATCCTATATTGTAAGTAAATTTAAAATTGCATAACACTTAATAACTTTCTAGCAATATATTTCGAACAATTAATAAAACATCTATTGATTTATTCATGGACTTAATTTTAACCAATAATCAAACAGTAAAGACATTTGCTGCGAAACTATAAAGAGGAAATAGGTTAGTGTGAAAAAACAGGCAATTTTGACTATGTTCGGCCATCTTACAGAAGATATTGCGAGACTGAAATTTCGGTTTATTTTTAGAAAAAAAAAGAGTTCTTGGTAGTAAAAATATTGTTTGGAGATTTATTGAGCTGTTCTGGATTGCTGGAAATTCTTATTGGTGTTTTTCGTTGTGAGTTCAATGAATAGTTTGTTATTGGCTGTTGGAGAAAGATGATTGGCTGTGACATCACGAGGCGCGGAGTTGGAAGGCAAGACAAGAAACATGGCAGCTTTATCGAATGACTGAGAATTGCTTTCTATTGAACGGACGTTGATAATTTTACCAGGATAAATAGAAGAGCTTTAAGCAATTGTTAACTTTAACTGACAACTAAGTGAACATGAAAGTTTTGACTACATTTTCTTTACGAAGAACGATGCTGATTTCAGTAAATACAATGGAGGCGACGACATGTTCAAACAAAATTATTTACAAAGAAGGAAGGAGAAGGAAGCAATTCTACAATTGTAAGTTTACTTAATTTATTGTTTTTCTTTAGGCTTTGTAAGGAAGGTTTCATATGTGGGTGGTAACGTGCGTTCATTGTGGGGCCTAGCATCTCAAATAAAATTATTGTTCATGTTTTGTTTTTTTTGTAGCACTTGTGCTGTTTGCATATGACTTATGAAGTGCTAGAACTTTCGAAATTTGAATAAATGGATATTTTGGAAGTATTGTAATAGAAACATCTTTTCGGAGGAGTATGAATCTGTTTTTAAAAAAAACTTTAGTATTTGTGACGCTTGAAAATACTACTACAGTATTGATTTAGTGACGTTCTACTCTATAACAACTATGTCATTTATTTTCGGCACTTTTCAAGAAAGTTGCTTTTACAGATTTTCAATTGTATCTTTGTCATCAATTCCTTCCCTTACACATTCGGGTCTTTCATTCTTAAAGAAAACTTAAGCTCAGCACTAAAGAATAATTAAGCCTTGAGGTTCATTCAAAGCATTACAGTTCTAGCATCTATCCGGAAAATCAATGATTGCCGAAAAACCGATCTGAATCCTTTAGTAATTGGTAACCTAGTTGTGCTCGTGAACGATGCCATGTCGTGAGGCTCCGAACAAGCGGAAGGCCGACGCCCAAATAACCATAAGGGTCCCGATGGTGCGTTGTTCAACGAAACGGGGCGTGAACTTGGCTCGAGGGAGATGATTAATTGCCAGATTCATGTAACAAGTCCATAATCACGCCTGTTTCAAGCATCCGGATGCACACAATTAGGGGTGTGCATTGGGGGTAAGGAATATGTTGTTGAAATTTCGTAGTATCTGCTGTCAGAATATAAAGTCATAATATTTAGTGCTTGGTTCAGCCAAACCCTTCAAAATCTTGGATTCTGTTATTGATATAGTGAAATGTCCCAAAAGTCTTTTTAAAGTAGATTTAAAGTGGTCCAGTTTTGTAATTAAAAAAATAGCAAATGGGGGGAGGGGGTTTTTTTTTTGGTTTTTTTTTTTTAAGCCTATGCAAAAGTATTAACTTTCCTAAATTAGTTACATTATAGACAGTTACATTATAGATTATGAATTTCCATCTTTGGGGAGATCTTGGGGTAAGACTGCACTTTACGTACCAGGTGAAGCCGCCTCTTGCTAAAAGGGGCAATCACAGGGAACCAGGCGTATTGACGGGAAAATTGTGGCAAGTTTACCAACATTACCAAAAAAATCCAAAGACAAACCATTAAACTAGAAAATAAACAAAGAACAAACCTGACAATTTCAAAGGCGAAAAACTATAAAATAGCGCGGTAAAACCCCTCATCGTCGCTCAATCCTTACGAAGCTTCCGATTGGTTAGTACCGTATTCTTCAGTCTAGCCGATCTTGGAGAGAGAAAACACGTTTAGGATGTACTGATTCAGGAAAGATACTTATCAATATCAAAATATTGACCTTAAGCATCCAAAACAAAATTCCCTTTTGCTTACGTGAACATTAGGCTTCTCATAAGAATTTTTCATTGATTTTGACGAGTGATTTTTTTTTTTTTTTTTAAATTTCAGGACGTATGTTGATTAGTATATAATGAAACTTCAATTATCTTTAGTAATTGGGGAACTGTAGAGCCCTGATAATTGAAAAAACAGTTTAATTTAACATTCAAGTCATGATTTAATTCATCCAAATCAGTTTTTATTGGGTTAAATAAATACATAAAAATGTAAGATAAACAAGATTAAGATTAATCCAACGCCACGGATAATTCAGCTCTGGAGTGTCTTTTGTAAGATTTTTAAAATAAAAAAAAAAAAAACAGGAAAGAAAATAATAGGTTGTTTTTTGTTAAAAAAAAAAAAAAAGAAGTAAATAATGAATTGGGGACGATTTATAAAAAGACCTAGAATAATTGTACTTCTAAAAGCTGTCACGGGAATATGAAAAAGATCTTAAAGGCATGTTATCGTCAAGATATTTTTGAAAAAGTGAATTCATTCGTGGGTTTTGATAATGTAAATGCAAGAATTCAGTGTTATCTAGCGTACGGATTATGTTGATAAAAGCAGGTATTTTTTTTTTTTTTTTTTGTGTGTGAAAAAAGTCATTTTTTTGAGAAAGCATATATTTAGTCTGTATTTATGAGTTTGATATAGCTTTAACGTAAGTATAAATGCCCAAACAGGAGTTCAACCTTAGATTACGGTACCCCAATGGCCGCCCGATAGCCTGCGGCCGTCGCACTATTTTGAAAACAGCGGAAATTGTGAAATCAACAATTAACTAAAAAGTAAAATGCTTGTTTTCAAAATGGTTTTGCACGATCTTTTACAAGAAAAACTAACCCTCATCTGGCTAACTGCGATCCTCAAATAACAATATGGAAAATATAACCACGGCGGGCGACAATTAGCAATAGCGTAATCTAAAGTTTAACCATGCCTTTTTATTTAATTCAGTTGATAAATGATGTAGATAGTTATTGCTATATATTCACGTAGAGTATTTCTTGTTTTATTGCAGGCCAAGCAGCTGATCGGTCGTACCCGTCACAAGGAGCCCGTACTCGAGCGTGTCGTCGAGATGAACGTACTCTCGGGTATGACGGGCTCCCCGTACCGCCGCCACCTGGACCAGGCCAACGGTAACTTAACTCCCGTCAACCTATCTCCGAGCCATCGCTGTTCTCCGAGCATGCTGAACGGAAGCGGCTCTCCCAGCCGAAGTCCGGCGAAACCGCACTCCATTCCGGGGCTGGATGGCTGTGCTCGGCCCACTGACGATCTGGCATCTCCGTCGAGTACGACGAGTAGCGACGGTGCTAACTCGCCAACGGAACTGAACTCGTATAAGCGATTGGTGGATAAACCTCCCCTTATAAAGCGACTTACGATGGCTATCGGGGATGGGATTGAAGAGGAATTATGCCCACTCGTGAAAGACTGTCCCTCCTCGCCAAGGTCCGGCTCGGGGGGTTATATCAACGAGGGAATGGAGTCGAATGTGGGGAACTTCATCGAGGAAAACTCGCTCAAGGATCGGAACCAGCAATTCGATTACCCGAACAACTCCCCAACACATGTAAGTATTTGTGAAATTTTATAAGTATCAATTAAGATTGTAGTGTAAAAAGAAAAGTAATATTAAAAAGATGTAACATACGTAAGTCTCTTTAACATAATGGCATTCAGGAACTTTCCTTTTTTTTTTTCTTCATTAACCTTGTACTGATACGAAATATGGTCAACACTAGCATCAGAACCGGACAGAAAATATAACTAAGAAAAATCATAAAAGTATTTTGATATAGGCATACTAAATGATGAAGATTATACATCTCAAAAAATTTTATATAAAATCAGCTCAGTGAAAAAAAAAGAAAAAAAAATTTTTTGTTTAGTTATCATGTGTTTTCAATAGTTTTTCTTTGAAGTTTTAACATTTGAAATCAAAATTAACGTGCCTTCAATGTTATTTTTTTTTATTTTTCTTAAATCAATTGCAAAAGTAGCTGTTAGTTGCTTAACAGAAGTTATGAAAAATAATTTAAAAGAACAATAAAAAAGGGGGAGAGGCAACAAAGTTTGAATGGCTCAAATCATCACAACCCTGCACTGATCATGAACGATATTTTAACACACTATATCAGCTAACACCCCAAAGCAACTCAGATGTAATATTCTAGAACTAATAAGACAATAAGCTTTTTTTTAATTAAAGCTTATCAAGCTTATTAATTTTGGTTATATTATCATTTAAAAAACGAAAATTTGAAAGAGGATTACTGTTGGGATGAGTGTTGGGGTTGAAAACCTTTCATCCAGAGAGGTTTAATGCAGAACCCCAAAATGAAATGGTAACTTCTCATTTGATTTTTGTAAAAAAATTAGTTTTTGATATAAGATTGTCTCATATGACAACATGTAAAAAACATGTCGAAGTTAATCATGAGATTTTTTTGTTTCTTATTATTATTTTTTTTTCGAAAATCAAGGAAATTGAAGATGTATGTTTTTACGAATTTCCAACACTTTATTTGCTTTAAGCAAAGACTTTGGATATCAAGAAGTTATTCAACAGATATTATAGACTGCTAGAATTTTGAGAATGGATGAATTTGTAACTAAATGCATACGATTGATATTATTTTCTGAGATTTAAATATTAGAAAAAATCTGTTACTGCTTACTATATAATCTCTTATATTTGGGTTATTTATTAGTGGCACTTAAAATAATAAAAATAACAATTTTGTTTTTAATCCTTAAAAATAATATTTTTCTTCATTATGTAAAAATAAGTCTGTTTAAGCCCAGTTTCATTTATTCATTACGTTTCTTATGAAATAAAACCATAAACATTGTTTCTTTATTTCTATTAGGTTTTCATTGAGTAGCAGAATAGTTTTTGTTGTAGAATTTTGAGTAGCAATAAATTGGGGCTGAATAGCGTAGGAACCGAACATCTTAGGTTTCCTTTGCTAAATCCTAAAAAGCATTATAATTTTTGATTTTATCTTCTTTCTTCGAATTTGGCCGACTATGGACCACGTGAAATAACTCATGATTATTTTTCTACTTTCTTTCTTCTCTTCCAGTATTCTTTCATTCTTTCACTATGTTGTTTCCTTCTTTCTTCCGTCCATTTTGCTCCCGTCTTCTTCTTTGCCTTTTCTTGAAAACCCTTGAATCCCCTGATCTTTTTTCTGAATTCTTCTCTTCTCTCCACCTCTTCTCCATCTATTTTCATTTCTTCCATGTCTTTTCTGACCTCCTTGATCCATGTCATCTGAGTCTTGGGGTTTCTGTCGAAGAAGGGGATTTTTGATTTTATATTCTTTTTGAATAAACTTTTCTTATCTATTTTTAATGAATTAAAAAATTTTACTAGCTCGTTAATTTTTGTTTGTTTTTTCTTATTCTAGTCTCTGAAAAAGCTGAATGATCTGAAGGTAAGGCCTCTTCCTAGTCCTCCCTTCACCGATTCTTATATGGACCAGTCCTCTGATGGGAGCAAGAGATCCTCTCAGTCCTCGGAGGGCCAGGGTTCTACTCTCCTGCTGCAGGAGACGCTGGTCATACAGGAGTCCCCTTCCTCGTATTTACGCAACGACTCGAGGGTGATACAGGACAGTCCGAAAAATGACCTAAAAGTCAAAAGGATCAGCCAGCTGAGTGGAAGCAGTTGCTCCAGTGGATCATCTCCACCACCTCCCCCTGAGAGGTAAGCACATACTTTATCATTAAAAAAAAAAGAGAGAGACTTCTTTATTAATATCATCAAAATAATTGTATGCATTTTGTAGTTACATTCGAGATTTGTTGAATGTTACTGTTATGAATTTATATTTATAACAGTAATATTCCGTTTTGAATTTATATTTAGTAATTTGCTGAGTAATGTTGATACTACAAGATACTGCACGATCAATCCTAACATATTCCAATATAGATGGAGATGAAACAACACACAAATACAATGGAGTAATAATCCAAATACTTAATGCTGCTATTCTGTCTTTTATTTATTACTATTAACATCCTTAAGTTTTTAATTACAAAAGTAATTCTTTTAATTTTTGTTTGTGTGTCTTGTTACTTAGGAAAAAGAATGCTACTTATTTTTACGGTAAAAAATTTAAGTTTTAAATATAAAATCAGATAATTTAATGTGTTTTTAGTTTATATTTCTCCAAATATTTATATTATACTGTGTTTGAATTCAATTATGATATTATTTTTAATGAAAACATTAGCCCGCCTTCAAACAAAATAACATACACCGCCATCAATGTTTGAAATGCTGAGTGTTTTAACTTCTCGAGTAATCATTTCTATGACGAAAATTCTTCTGTTTGTTGAAGTATAAGTTAAGTATGAGTTGGTATTGCAATTCCAAGGTATATCTGAGATGAAATACCGACTAATAGTT
>JAFIDM010000005.1:38024629-38050845 GCA_023159025.1 Thereuonema tuberculata | reverse complement strand
TACATTTACTTATTTGCTTATTTATTTTTTGTTTGTTCACTTCTTTAGAGAAATCGCCCTTGAAATTTTGAATCAAGAACCTATTGGGGCATTCATGGTACGAGAGAGCACCACGAAACCCGGTTGCTATGCTCTCTCTCTTCGAGTACCCAGGGAATTCCAACCCACAGGTATCGCCCACTACTTGATCATGAAGACCAACAAGGGTTACAAAATCAAGGTAAGAATCCTTTAGTTTCATTATTTTGCTTAAGCAGTAGCTCAATTGGTACAGAAACAATATAAAACAGAAAGCATTAAACCAATATACAAATAGCACTTCAACGAACAAACATATTCATTACAAAGACACTGTCATATTAAGTGGAATAACTGTCATGAGTTAATTTATCATTAGTAAATACTTTAAAAGTCCTCCTTAAAAGTCCTTCTAATACAGAATATACCAATTGTTTAAAAAAGAAAAATAGCGTCAGAAAAAAATAATTTTTTATCTTTGTTGTTTAGGTTAATCGTAGAAATACAATCAACTACAGAAATAAGTGACACATTTTACTTATCGATCAGCAGTTTTACTTAACAGTATCTAATCAAATAAATGGAAGATATGAAAATGCACAAATAAAGGAATATAAAAGGGTAAAAATGATATAAGAATGTAACCAAACTAAAATTTCCAAATAAAATATAAAAACAAGTAAAATAATTAAGTGATTAGCCTACATTGGGTCACATGTTCGTGCTGAAGTTATAATGAATTTTCAGAAATTCTCAAAGATTGTGAATTATGTATTTTCTATTCGGTAAGAAATTTAATGTATTTTAGATTCTACTTTTAACATATGGGAAGAATGTACAGCGTCTAAATAAAGTTCACTGTGAATGATTTAAATAATTCATGTCCACTTTGTTAATTATTAATTGTGACTAAGCACCAAGGGTTGTTTTCTTTCTTGCATTTGTTTAATTCATGAATTTCTTAAAGGCGAACAACAATTTCCTTTGTTGTTTTTTGTTCTTATTTTATTAAACAGAAAAAAAGTTTTATTATTTCTTAATAAAGCGATTATATTTCATAATATTTTCCAAATTGACTTTCTTCACAACCATTAATGGAACTGAGTAACTGCTGTACATAAATGTTTATAATTGGACATCGTATTTTGCTCAAAAATATTTGTGTTAGAACAAACAACTTAAAATGAAAGCTTATCATATGTTATACAATACAAAGCGTGGTTTGAGCTGGTTTACTTAGGAAATAAAACAATCCATAATTTTCTTTTTTAATTTTTTGAAAAGAATATTATGTTTAGCATACTATTTGTTCTTGATTTTAAGAGGTGCAGTACATAATCTTTTAATAAACCATTTTAAAAATAGAAAATTCAAAATAAAAATTAAAAATAACATCAGTAAAATTTATAATATAAGAAATGGAGTTCCTGAAGACTCAAATGTGGATCCTTTATTATTTATCGTATATATTAATTCCGTTAGTAAATACTTTAGACACATTCCGATATACATTTATGTTGATGATATTTTACTTTTAAATAGTAATAAAATTCAAGATCTCAATCATACATCTAAATGATCGTTTAACAGTACAATGTATATCAATCATAATAAAACTAGATTATGATCATTAAAAACAAAAAAGGAAATTATAATAAATTTCTTATTTTACATAAAGCTTCAACATGTTTCAGTTTAAATGATATAAATTCAATTAACAATTGCCAATGTAATTGTAATATTATTGACTATATAAATAATCAAATTTATTGATGATAATTATAACTGGAATTCCAAGTTATAATTACGTTAAAAAAAAAACTTCATACGTACACTTATGTTTTATCCCTTAAAATATCTCAACCCTTTTAAATCGAAACTAATAATCTTTAAAATCATTTGTTGATTGTAATTTGGATTATGGCTTAACTTGCTGGATATTTTTAAATAAATATGAAATTGATAATGTAATTATAAAAACAAACCTACAGAACAAAAATTAAACTTAAAATATTAAAAATTGAAGAAACATTTACACACAAGACTATTATAAATAACTTTACAAAATTAGAAGTAAATTTTATAATATTGGTATTTCTACTAGATATTAGCATAAATTATTTAGTCAAATTAACTGGGAGAATTACAATATTAATAGCATTAAAACTTTTTATTAATGTTTAATTATTAATTAGATTGTAAAGAAATTGATTTTTATTCTGTCGTACATTAAAATTCGAGCACCTATAACACAGGAGTAATTTGTGTAAATTACACTTAATAAGACTGCAAAAGAAAGGGATAAAATAGATATAAATCCAAAGAATTGGAGAGATCCCAATAAAATATATGAATACTAAAATTATGTAATTTGCGTCGTATAAAAAGCATTACAAAAAACTTTCACAGTATGTTTGACTAAGAAGGCAGCTTTGAAAAAAAAAAAAAAGACAAACTTGCAGATTTCGTCTCAGTACGACAAATTCAAAAGAAGTGCAGAAGATATAATATAAGCACTGTACTTTGTGTTACTCCTTTTACACAATTTATTCTGCTTGTAGATATCCTTAAGATCTTTGCTCCTTAGTGGAGGCAAGTAAAATAGCCCTTTGTTACCATCTTATTCGTCTGAGTTACTTGTAATGTGAAAAGTTTCCAGACTTCAAATGCACTATATCTCTTGCTAGAAACCATTCACTCAGGACTTAGAACAGTCAGTCTGGTGCTAAAGAATTTCTGACTCTAATGAATTTGCTTTTTCTTTGCATACAACAGGATGTAAATTCTCATTGACCATATATCAGTTTCGTTCCTGTTTATTCTCACATTATTAACGTTTCTTAGTTATCTGAACATGGCTATTGTGAACAACTAAACCTTAAAATTCATTTTACATTTTCCAACTACACCAATCACACAACATCTGGTTCTATGTCTATCTTTCCATTCCTCTCACCAACAAAAAAAAAACTTTGTGGTATTTATTCGCTGTACATTCACTAAAGATTTTAAAATTAAGCCTCATTTTCAAGCCAGCCATGAAAAACTGCTTAGAAGATGATTCTAAGTAAATGGTGTTGTAGCAACAGATCTTAGAAAGATAAATCACGTATATTTACGTGATTTATCTTTCTAAGATCTGTTGCTACAACACCAACACCTACACTCCTAATCATAGTGGATCCAATAATGAATCCCTCAAATTTTCGAATTTGACATCTTTTTGAAAAGGTTCATCTATTAACAACACATTCAAGTTATGATGTTTTATATCCTTCAATTTTGACGTTACATTTATAGGTCCAGTGTATAGATACAATGTATATCATAAGATGTGTGGGTGAAAATTATTTTTTTTTTTTTTGTAATTCTGGATTTCAAGAGATATTTACCCTCAGTTATTAGATTCATAAAGAGTAGTTTTTTTCACAGGTAAAGACATTATAGAAAAGTCATAAGTGTGTGACAGTGTGCTACAAATGTTCTAATCAAAGCTACCACGGGAATTAGCAATGTGTAAAATACAGCCAGTTATATTTTCGTAACATTTTTAAAACTGAATTTCCATTTTTTTTCTGCTGTTGAGAAATTCTTATATTAAGATAATTAATTTAACAAAACTAATTTCAAAATCTTTGATATTCATTACATTTAAATTACAATTGCATTTGTCATTATACACAGAAAAGATATTGATGCCATCTGTTTACTTCTATCAGGAACGAGAAATCTTCAGAAAATCTATTTGTTTTACCATAAATCTTCTTAAGTTCTCCTCTTTTAGAAATTCTAATGTTATTAATCTTCAACATTTCCATATAGAAATAAAAGTAAATGTAAAAAACAATACATTTATTAACTAAGATTTTCGAAGAGATAAAACTTCTCTTCTTTTTCAAGCATACAAATAATAACAAACGTTATGGAGACAAAAATATTAATAGGAAAGAAGGAATAGAAGTAAATAAATTTATAGTTGAGATGGCTAAGGATTAATAAATTTATCTTCAGGTTGTATTAATACAGTGAAATTTGAAGAATTAGCATGTTAACATAATTGTTATAAGTAATTTTTGATACAATATGTCAAATGGAGGAAGATGTGATATTCATATTATTTGTTTTCGTAATGTTTGTTATTATTTGTATGCTTGAAAAAGAAGAGAAGTTTTATCTCTCCGAAAATTTCCTTAGTTAATAAATGAATTGTTTTTTACATTTATTTTTATTTGTATATGGAAATGTTGAAGATTAATAGTAATAGAATTTCTATTTGTTTTGTTTGCAATGTAATTTTCAGCTCTGTCCTAACTATACAAAATTGAATTTTCTCTCTGTAATTGCCTTAATGTAAATGGCATTTAAAATTCCAATTAAATTTGTGCTTCCCTTCTCAGAGGATCTATTGCCACAGAAAAGAAAGACAAACATAACCTATTAAAAAAATGAAAAACAATGCTGGAAAAGTGAAGAGATGGGTGTATCTTTGTGTTGTCTAAATTGTATTTGTCCTTTTCCTTCACATATTTGCATGGCTTTTGATATACAATAATTTGGGGAGATTAAAGCTATGATGCTGCACTTAGTTTTTACAAATAATTTCTTTCACCAAAATATCAGAATATTATAAAATAGCAATAACTATATTTATTCCTTTTTTAGTCCTGTTTTTATTCGCAAAATGAGCAGAAAAAATAATGTTTTGTTGATTTTAATGTTTTGTTGTTGATGCCAGATAAAGCTATTTACTGAGTTTGGTTTTGTTTCTTACAGGGCTTCACTAAGGAGTTTTCTACACTGACTGCTCTGATCACCCATCACTCAGTTATGCCCGAGCTTCTACCCTGCCCGCTATCCCTCAACAGATATAATCCGAACTTTGCAAAACACGACAGCAACCAAGACTTTGCTGACATAGACGAAGATCCAGATTACAACACACTATCTGATTTCCGTAAGATGATGGCCGACCTAAATGTGTGATGACGGAGATGACCTAGTGCAGTTTACTGGGGAGAACTGAACGAACAAAAGATAAACAACCAAAACTTGCACCAATCAGTAAGTTGATTACGACAAAAGCAAAAGCAAAGAACATTGTATATTCTTCATCACAGACATATGTTAAAAATGAAAATAGTATATTTTTAGTCAGAGGAAGATGAAGGCGATATAGACGACTCCAGCCCCACTGAAGGCTGGCGTGAAGAATTACTTTGTGATAATAATTAAAAAAAAAAGCCATATGGTTTATGAAAGACTTATTGATCCATACATATAGCAACTATGGTAGTCAACGATGCAGCAAGCCTAACAACCAAATGAACTGCTTTTCGAGTTTTAAGTACTTACTACGATCCATTGCAGACCCACAGTGACTAGGATAGTCTTTATTATAAAACTAATTTCTTTGCCTATTCTGACTGGCTTCCTGAACAACTAGACCTGTTTGAATTTTGTTTTCAGAAAGATCTTCCAATAATAAAAAGAAACTAAATCAAATTTTTCTCAGAATTCTTAAGCAGTACACTTCTAGAAAAGTAATATTTTGAATCTTCAACAAATTATTATGATAGATGAGTGATTGCAGTGTTATCTTTAAGTCGAATCAAGCACATATTCTAAATATCTAGTAGTTCTTACTATTTGTAGGTTTCCACAATTATCATGTTATAATTCAAAAACAAGGTTTGTTTTTTCTTTTGTTTTTTAGTGTTTAAATGTAGAAAAATCACACATTATTTATATAGGACATGTTTTTGTTGTTGTTAAATTCTTTAAGATTAATGAAAGCTTTAATTTTGGTTTTCAAAGTTTCATTTGAAGAGTTGATATTCCTATAACTTAATATAGACACATATTTACGTGTGACATTCTTACTGCACTATTATAAATCAATGTTTATTTAGTGTTTCGACGGAACCGTTTACGTAAATTTATCACTTTGCAAGGCTTTTGTGTGTGTATGTATATTGTTACTCAATGATGAACGGAAACGTAATTCACGGAAAAATATATTATTGTTGGAAATATTATTCGAAATCATTTTTGTTTTTCAATCATAGGACGTGTAGCTGTTTCCTCTATAGAACTCGATCGTTATCAGGCGAAATTAAACCTAGAAGTTCAGTTGTCAAACAGTTGCAGGAAGTCATTACAGATCTTTTAAAAGTACCCTCTCCAAGTACACTGTTGGATTGTGTATGTATGTGTTTATGTGAAAGTGGCAAGCTACTCAACAAATATATTTTTTGCCTGATGAAGTGGCTGCCAGCTGCAGTGTGCAGGAAGAGGGATAACTAATACCAAAACCCTCAAACAAAGGTGCTTGATCTAGGATTACCTATCACCTTGTGCTTTTTGTTTCAGTAGCCTAGTTGTGTGTGCAACATCACTAGCATAGAAGATATGCTATTCCTTCCCCCGCCCTTCCTTTTGCATAGAACTTGTAAATAATAGGCACTTGGTTGATATATTTAATAAGCCAGAATTAATATATTATGAAGAGATCTTAATTATTGTTTGTTTTACAATATTAATTGTACGTATAGTCAACTTGAGGAACTGATGTCGTTCTGACTTGTGTTGTTAAAGTGCTGAGTTTGTTGGAGAAAGATTATTTTTAATCCTTAAAAATTTTACTTTCTCTGGAATCCTGTAGTTGTTTTTCAAATATATTTTCATTGTTATTAGTTTTTTGTTCAGTAATATATTTTGGCTTTCTAAACATCAAATGTTTTTAACCAAATAAGCATTGCATGTTACAGTTTATTTGCTTTATTTAATCAATTTTATTTTCATAAAAATTTAACGATTTTTTTTGGAAATGAATTAGGCGCTCACGTTTGATTTTTGTTAATTGTGAATTGTAAAAATTAATAAAGATAACATGTATAATTTAAAATGTTAAGGTATATTGTTTTTCAAAAAAAAAAATTTCTGTTTTAGTCATATTGTGTTAACCAAGAGATGTATTGTTTTGCAAAAGAAAAACTAAATGCTCAAAAATCATTATTGTTTGTGGTATATTTTCAGAAGGTTGATACAACATAAGATAACAAAAGTTACATAAATATTAAGCGATGGAACTACAATTAGGTATTGGGTAGATTCACGTTTTCAATTATAATTGTATAGTTGTAATAAATTGGTACTGATAATCAGGAATGAGTTTACATAACTGCAAAACTTAGTTGTAGTAATTCGACAACTTCAAGTACAGCACATAGGCTTACCAATGGATCACTATGAATCACCCTACATACTTACATATGAGCAAACGTTATACTGTTTATATAAAGTACTGGAATACCCCCTCCGCCATTATTTAATTTGTTTTATCCTCCTCCCCCCCCCCCTCCCCCCGGGCTCCTTGTTTAAGATTAAATGGAATATTGACTTCATTTGGTGTATTTCAGACTATTCTAATTTCGCTTCCCTTGCTCTTCCCGGTTGTGAAGGGTGCTAATTAGACCATTTTTTTAATTGGCACAAAAAAAAACGTTAAAATTGGGACCCCATTATCCGACTCGGGGCATGTAAAATAGAATCGTACGTTCGATTCGGAATTCCGTTTTTTTACACCGAATTGGACTTATTTCGATGTTCGTTCTTTATATTTTTCGAGGCCTATTTTTCCAGTACTTTAGTTTATGAATCACCCTGTATATATGACGAGGAGGTTGGCTCCGAAAATTCTTAGTAAGTCCTAGTGATTAAATCAGATTACTGAAACATAACTACAACTATCATTATCATCCCTTCACTGAGCTATTGTAATGTACTATTTCCTCCGTGAATGAAATGTGATTAATTTGATTTGCGATAATTAATTTATTCATCTTTCTAACTCTTTCTAATTTAACTTGACTGTACATTTTCCTTCGGAATTGAAGTTATTGTCGAACTGTGCCTATAATAAACGACCAAGTAAATATATTCCGAGGTTCCCGTCAGGCATAACCCAAATAATAAAGCAGGATCATATAGTGTTTTTTTTTTTTTAATTTTTTTTTTTTATTTCAGTACTTAAATTATATTTTAAAACCGATGGTTTTCCTAAACAAATATATTAAAACTTGTCAAAGGCAAAAATTTACAATTATTTACACTTCCCCCAGTTCGAACGACTTTGCCCTAGGCAACTAGCTGTTACTTATAAAGCTTATAAAAGAAAACAAACTAACCACAATGTAACCACTAAAAAAAAAAATATTCAGATAAAATGATTATATCCTATAGGAATAATAGTTGCTTACTTTTACACTAGATAGAAGAAATTTTGTATATAACACGTTAATAGAGAGTGGACTGTTATTATCTATCAATTTTTTATTTAATTTTAAGTGTAAAAAGTTTTGTTCCTTTTAATTAACTTCTGTGGAGATTCGCTGCCCGTCAAATCCTCCCTGCGACCGTTTCATTCGCTTCTTTTCATGTAGATCTTGATAAATCACACTTATCCACAAAGATCACTGCTTTTCACACACAAAGTCCTTGCTTAGAGTCATGCACTGAAAGTTCTTTACTTTTAAAGACTTGCACACACAATATTCTTTGATGTTCAATATTTCTTACGGGCCCTTACTTCTTTCAACTACTTCCTTTCCAGACTAACCTTTCCAGACTAACCATCTATGGTCCGCTACTTTCAGCTTCGTACCGCTATTCCCAGCTTCATACCGCTTTTCTCAGCGGTAAGAAGCTGGTAATAGCGATACGAAGCTGGGAAAAGCGCAAGGAAGCTATTTCCAGCTTCTTACAGCCTTTCATCTCATACTACTGGATTCACATAGCTTTCAGAGCCTGATCATTTCGTCCTTACTAGCTCCTTCCCACAACTCGATTCTTCTTACCGGCTCTCAGTCTACGCAGATTCTCCCCCCTTGACTTCAAACATCTCCCTTATATCACTTTGGTAGTTCCGCTCCAAAGTCGTAAAAATAAGTGTAGCAGGACCTTTCTTTGTCTACTGGTATATAAAAAAAAGGTCCCTGTTGTTCCATATCCCTGTTGCTCCATATTCTCAAACCTAACGGAAACTTCCCCGACAGGACAACGAACTCCACTTTTATTTTATTTCCAAGGGAATAAAGGATGATTAAGTATTTTTAGTTACTGATGTATAGAGAGTGAAACTGAATTATTGATAGATAATCTTAAATTCATATTGTAAAGAGAGTAACTTGAACCTTTGAAATCAGTTCCAATTTCTTTTTATATGTTGTAGTTAGAAAAAAAAAATTAATAAATGGTTCTAAATAATCGAACCATTACACTATACAAAGTAAAACTCTGCAGCGGTTGAATGCTAAGTTTCTCTTTTAATTTCTAAAAACAAAAAAACACCAGCCAGTTAAATTATGAGGTGTTTTTGTAGCTTTAGATTGTTTGTTTTTCCCCACTCGGACTTAACAGGGACCTACTCTCGTGGTTTTTCTAACACCATCCCGTATAAAATGTAACATGGTGCTAGGAGGTTCTTGTGCATTTCCCTTCACACCAAATTACCATTTTGATATTGCATAAATTAACCTAGTTTAAACATATTATGTCACGTCACAGTAGTCAAATGAAGGAACTCCTTGAGCATCTCCTTCCTTCCAAAACCGTAAAACAACTAGCTGGTTTGCCGTCATATTTTTCTCTATACGGGAACACTACAGCGCAGATAAGAACACGGCCCTGAAAGGATGGGTCCGTTATCGGGTGGGTGGAAAGCGATCCCCCCGACCTAGTGTGGTGTCCCTACCCCCCAAAACGGAAGAACAACATTTGCAAATTCGCTCTAAGTGTAATGAAGTAACTTATCACATAATGAGTTAAATTATTGATCATGTAATGCAGTATTTCATTGATTTCAGGAATTTTGTTTTTATTAATTTGTGATAAGTATCAAATGATAAACGATATGCTGCACTCCTGATGTCATGCATATCAAATACGTCCTCTGCCAATTTAGAAAAGCGTCTCCGTTCATCTGAAATTAAACTTATTCCTTTAAGTGGTCTCTCAAAAAAAAAAAAAAACAATGGACATGTTCGGAGGCTTGTCGAAATATTTCGTTTCGTCGATTGCAAATTCATTGGCAAGCTTTTTTTGAATACGGACAATAAACTAGACATCTACATCTTCCTATCGTAACACTTATCTGAAGGAAGATACATAGCAAATATATATAGTTTTTATTCTGTGTAAGGGAAGAGAAATGGTTAAACCCCCCCCCCCCTCCTCTCCACAAGGGTACGGATTTAATAATACAGAATTAAATCTTACAAAATCAAGTATCGAGGACAAAATCAATTAAATAATGTTGTTTGTGGAGACAGACTGGTTGAACGCACCTTTAATAATTCCTTAAGTGAAAACTTTACTCTTAAGCATCGAGGTCACCTTTTTATTTTATTTTATGCACTTCTTGAATGAAGTCTGATATTTCACTGATACAAAAAACAGTGGCGGATTTACACTTTTGCCGCCTATGGGCTATGCCAGATTTGCCGCCCTTCCTCCTGACCTTCTTGTCTGAATATATCACTAGTAAGCTATACTGATGTTTAGTTAAGTTACTGCTAATTTTCAACTCGTCAATTCGTTAGAATTTACTTAAAAATATGTTACTCGTAAAAAGTTGTATGTTTATGATGTTACTAAGGAAAGGAATAAACATCATAATGGGCCCCTCTATTTACATATTTTTAGAATGTGTACTTGTTTAACGGAAAAGTTAATAATCGGACTATATTTCGTACATAGAAAGTAAATACAGGTATATCTTCTGCGACTAAATGTTATAATACATAACATTACTATCAGACAGTCCCCACGCCTGAGCACTCCAATGCAACGTCCCTTCCACTTCAAACCTACGGCCACTGTCATCACTCACCGATTTCCCGGGATATACACTCAAAGCCAAAAATACGCTCTATACAGTATATGCGAACAGACATTTCAAGCAAAAAATGTGAGGGAAACGTCTGACATTTAATATCAAAAATTAGGAAAAAAAAAACATAAAAAGTACATAAAAATAAAAATCAATATCAATAGCCAGGAAATATTATAAGTTTTTCATATTTTTTTGCCGCTCCCTAAACAATAATATTGAAGTTGCCGCCCTGGGCTTATAGCCCTTTTAGCCCTCGTGTAAATACGCCTCTGTATAAGATTCGAATTCACAAACTTTTTGCTTCAGATTGAAAAACGGATTTACCTAACTCTTATTCTGAAAGTAGATTTTCCGAGTGCGAAAAAAGACAATGCAAAATCGTAGAGAGTAAACGAAGTCACAGCTACTATCCACTGAACCACCAGAACACATGAAATCAGATTATATCTGAGTTACTTCGAATCACATATATTTGCTGGATATTCGATTTCTTAGAGGATATTCAATTTGCCAGTGCCTCTCAAACAAATAGATATATCTATCATATTATTATTAGCATTCTATATTATTTAAGTATTTCGTAAATTGTGAAATACACTTTGTATATTAAATTCAGTTTATTTCTAACTGTACAAGTTTCGAACTCACAAACTTTCATTCTTTTCTAACTGAAGTCAGCATTGTTTTATTGTGTTGTGGTGGTTCAGTGGATAGCAAAGTGCGAAAAACGAAAATCTTTATTTCATAAATGAGTTTGAAATAGATATGATTTAATAAGCTTTCTGTATTGCAATGGCTCTATCTGTGACTCAGAATAAAACAGAACCCAATGTGATTCTGAGTTCGATTCAGGTTGTGGATAGGATAGAATTTTCTACTTCGAAACAGCTGCTAATTACTTCATTTCAGATTGAGATAATATATTTCTACTTGAAAACCAGAAATTCAGTTTGCGTAGCTTAATCGTCAAAGGCTCCGACTGCCAAGAAGAGGATCCTGGGTTCGAATCTAGTAGAGGGGAAATAGAGGAAAAAAAAAATTGGAAAAAAAAGTACATCTCTTTTTTTTTTCTTTTGTCTGCTTGTGAGCAGAATTGAATGATGACTGCTTCTGAGCAGTATTCCACACCTTTCTCATTAGTTCTGATAGGGTAGGCGCAACTTGAGCTGAGCAAACTAACTGTCTCACATTTGAATCTGACACATTCCGTCTGCCAACAGAGATGAGAGTTAGGTTAATCTCCTGAGGTTGTGGTGGGGTAGGCATCGTAGACTTCTAGTCAGAGGTGTGAAAATGTGCAATGTGGACTTCAGTTTCCTATCTTTCATTTTGGCCAGATTTTCAATCTTTCAAACTGCTTAGAGGCTCTCTTCAGTGGAGTATGTGTGGGGAGTTAATCTGGAGAGAGCCTCTCCCGGGAGTTGCTTAGGGGCTGATTTTGCCACAGAAAACTGTATAGGGCTGAGGTTAGCACTTCTTCTGTAGGGGTATAAGAGAAAAAAAGACTGAAGGCCTTTTTAAGGAAGAGGAAAAAAAGTATAGGGGTATAGAAGCTGATTTAAAATTTACCTCTATAGAGATACAGCACTTTCTGTGGCAAAATCAGCCCCTAAGCAACTCCCAGGAGAGGCTCTCTCCAGATTACTTCGTAGAGAGTAACTCCCTGGAGGCACTGGCAAATCGATTTCTTTAATATAGAAATAGAGGAAATTTCACACATATTTTAAAATTATTAATGATAATTAGTCATATAAAGATGGTTTCTCAAGGCTATTTCATGATTAAAAAAAAGCAATTTGCCTGATAAATTAGTACCTTTTGAAAATCATAATATGTTATCTAATTAATGTTAAAAGTGACTCACACTGGTATTTCGTTTGTTAAATTAAAAATGGCGGCAGAGTTGAATGCAAGCTATCCTTTGTATAGGTGTTTTCCAAAAGACCTGGATGACCTGTTCGTTTGCAAATCAGTGATACGTAATTAATGGACGACCCCTTATCTGGAGCAGTTAGGGGCCGTCCATTAATTACGTGAGGTGTTTTTTAAAAAATTTGGACCCTCTCCCTCCCCCCTTGGGGGAATTTTGCCGCCCCCCCCCCCCTCTCCCTTTTGACCTCACAGATAATGCTGAATAAAAATAATTTTTTAAAAATAGTACCATAAACTTGTTTACTTTTATGCGTTATGTACTCTTAAAAGTTATATAAAAAAGTAATCAGTCATCAGCTACTTCCGGTTGTTGCTATATACTAACTAAATAACTAAAAAATGCAAAAGATATTAATGTTAATATATCTAATCATAAATACCTCGAAATACGTTAAATAAATTTATATATTATTAAGCTCAATATTATATATCAGTAGCGATAAAATTATGATTAATTGGAAAATTAAGTAAGTAATTTCACCATCTTCACTTACGGAAAGCTGCACAATTTTGAAAAGCACTACCTATGATTCGGAAAGTAAAAAGACAATTTGTCTTATTCGGTCAAAAACTTTGATTTGCAAATTGTCGAAGTAGTATTTGATTATTTAGTCGAACCTCCATATATCGGACAAAAATTCGATATATACGAAAATTAGCTTTAATGAGTAATTATTAAAACGTATGAAAGAATTCTATGTTTTAGAAATTGAGGTTCTATCATGTGATTCGCATATAAATTAGTTTGATGAAGTTTACGCAGGTATTAATTACAATAAAAGTTAATAAATGTAACTGAAAGATTGTATTTCAAAAAAACCTTTGAATTGATATGTAGTACTCAATTTAAAAAATGATTGTGATGGATTGTTTTTTTAAAACAGTGGTTACAAAGAAATGTTCGCATTTATTCAAAAGTGGCTGTTAACAAGATATTCGGTCCACTAAATACGTCATGGACTTAAGAAATGCGAGAAGCGTTTGAAACTAAATTCGCGGAAAATGTTCCTGATGCAGTTTTTTTTCGATGGCTTGGAAATGTTTTCAGATTCTATATATATCGAAACGGAGGAAGTAAAAGAAACAATCTCCATGTTCATTACATGAAAGAAAAACTTTCTATATATCGAACTCATATCGAACTTCCCTATATCGAAATTTGCTAAATGGAGGTTCGACTGTATATCCTAAATGATATTTTGTTTTCTATTACCTTAGCTTTAAATTTATCAAAATAATGTAGTGGACAATATTTAAAATGCACGTTTATTAAGAGCATTAATTTAGGCACGCTAAATGTTAAATTATTGTAAGTATATTTTTAACTATTAGTATATTCATGTTTAGGGTATATGATCCTTCAGCTGATTAGTTTAAAGTTTTCAAGTATATATTGAATATGACTATTAAAAAAACAAGACAAACTAAGCATTATATTGTTTTTTTTTTTCTTTTCCATTTGTATGCTTTTCTGATATTTTTTTTAGTTTTTTTGACCACTTTTTTGGAGAATGTTTAAATTGTTATTGTTTTTTTTTTTTATCTTCCGATGTGTATAGGAACAGTATCAACATCTAAGATTATATTAACTGCCATTATAGTTAGAAGTCATCGTTTGTACAATATAAATCAAATCTTTCAGGAGAAATTTTTCTCATTACTGACTTTCTTGTATTATGGAGACAAGTAGCTTTGTGCAATAGGCCTACAAAGCTCATACAATGTAGATGTTGATGGGGCCGTGGGATATAACCCCAAAGGCCGCAATGCTAGACTAAATTTTTAAAGGAACATAAGCCTACACGAAAGAGAAAAAGAAAGATCCACGTCCATTCCAGGTGTTTCAATCGCATGGCAGGCCATCACCTAGACCATTCGCCTGTGCCCTAACGACACCTTCATTTATGTGTTGGAACGGGCATTTCATATATAGTTTCCTATCACAAACTTTTTAAAAAAACAAAATAAAACTATTGGAGGATAAATGCAATGTCTTATTTTCTATAATGATTTCACGTTTTTTTTTTTTATTTACTTTGCTTTTATTTTAAAATAGTATTTGATAAACACTTTTTACTGACGCCATTTTTTTTTTCTTAATCGAACGCCTATTTTAATCCTGATATTGTTTTGTTTAAATAAACAAAATACTAAAACAAACTAAATAGAAAAAAATTATATTAGCTTTAAAAAATAATTGAGCGTCACTAAAATTAATTAAACATTTTTTGGTTATATTTTTGCGACTTACATTTTTAGTCTTCTAAGAATTCAAAATTAATCGCAAAAAAATCGCAATCACTCTTACGTAGCCAGTTCTCAAGTTTATTCCTTTGGTTGGGCTATCGAGAATCCTTTCTGGTGGTCTGACAACTTTGACATGGGTAACCGAAGGCTGGGGAATCGGCAGGATGGTTATTTCTTCTGACAGATATGAGAGGAGAAACATCCATACCTTACGTGGGATTTAAACCTATAACCTGCGTTTAGGTCAGCACCTTACAATGAAGCTGATGATTACATATCCACCGCTCTGCAGGTCTAAAAATATTTATTAATGTAGAAGGAAACAATTACCTAAAAATCTGCATGCAGTACAATTAACATACTGTATAAAGAAAGTAAGTCGTCACTATTTTTTTTTTACAGATTATATCAGTAAAAGATCTGAGATATTTATATAATTAAAAATCTATTTGTTATTTTTTACCTTTATGTTAGTAATGTATTGGTCATTAAAAACTGCTGGTTAGGTAAATGAATCAGTCTGATAGGGATCAGCGCAGAAAATGTAGCTATAGAAATTATATATAGGCTTATCCCATTTTCCGCCGCCGAGCCTCTGTCAAGGAATTGTGAATGTTTGCCTCCGAGATATTTCAAATAAAAGTTTTAACTCAACTGATTTTTCCGTAAATGTTCTAAGCCACTATGTGTCGACCTTCCGTGACGCGTCAGACATCCAAGCGGTAATCCAGTTCTGACCATACGCTGTGCAAGTATTGGTGATATGATGTCGCAGTTCGGTGAGATCAGCAGGAAATGAGGAACGAACACTATCTTTCACCTACCTCCAAGGAAAACGTCTGAAGAAATCACATCTGGTGCAGAGGCAGATTTACACTTTGCCGCCTATGGGCTATGCCAGATTTGCCGCCCTTCCTTCTGACCTACCTGTCTGAGAAAGTATGCTTGTAATTTCTAACTCGTCTATTCGTTAGTTTTCATACTCTATGTTTAATTTACTGATAAACATTAGTATACTTTTTGCTAATTCCACTGCAAGTAACGTAAATTATCAGTAAGATTTACGATTAATATCGGTTGACAAAACAAAGCGGGTTTCTTTTACTTTAAGTTCTTTAGTAAATGTTATACGAGTTCAATCAATGTCACCCCGCCCACCTTACACGTTTTGCATCTTGGGTGAGGGACTCCAGATGGCCATTTAAATCGAAATATCATTGGGGACTGAAATACTATGGCAGTGAAACAATTTAAGTGCCTGAAGCCGATTTGAGTGAGAAATTGAAATAATTCCGGTAGTAGAGTTCGCAGATAATATTAATAGCTATTATATTTCGACTTACAGTACCAATTGTTAACAGTAATTGACCGTGTGTCAAGTTTTTCCGTTAGTGGCGAAGGATTAATATTCTCCTAAAAGTCGGCGGATATACTAATATTCAATTTCGGAATTTTATAGAAGTTTGAGGTACGACGTTTACTGTAGTTGGTTTTAAGTTTCCAGGAAGTCACATATTTCCAAATGGTTTTCATAAGATTAGTTTAGGAACTTAAAATTATTACATCTAAATAACAACATTTTGTTTTGGTCAACTGTAGCTCGATATAGACATGGGCGATTCAAGTTAGGCAGTGGCTTATAAATATTGTCGTTTACATCTGTTGTTATTAGTTACTAGAAATGTTAGAATCACAATGTTTAAAAGCTTTCGAGAAACTTTCCGTGACTAACCACATGTTTTTGTGAACATGTCATTATCACTTAAAGTGTTCTTCCTTTTGTAGGTTCTTCCACACAGGTAACATTGTAATGGTAAATATCATAAATTTGTGTGACGCTCTCCATTGTTAACGTAAACTAATAAATACAGCATAAAACAGGAGAGAAAAAAAAAATTGAACACAATAAACAAAACATCCACCATCTCACAAACATTGTTAAAATAACAAATAATAAAACACAACTTGTATTACATTTCCTGGTGAATAAAAATATCGGAATAGTGTTCTGTTTGCTGAGTAGAAATCCATGAACAGTATTCAAAGTTTCAGTCACGCATCTCCACGTCTTGGTTCGTTGATCTCAACCCAATTCAAAGGAAACCGCATCTGTCGTATGGAGTTGCTTGAAAATGTTCCGTATGCTGTAAAGAAAACAAACCTTTCAACAAAATTAATTTTAAATTCTAATCTGAGATGATTGTTTCTCTAAAAAGTAAGGGCAACGAAAGTTATTCAAAACGTAAGAACAAAGTTGGAAAACCTATAATTTTCTGTAGCATTCTTTGTAATCTTTTGCGCTGTTTCAAACAAAGTTTTTCCTTTACTATTAAAAACAATTTTTTCCAGTGACATGTGTTTTTATTTCTGAAAAAAAAAAAAAATTTTGGTTTCACATGTATATTAACATACCGTTTTATTTTTTAACGACCCAGTCAAGCAAAGAAACGATTGTAATAGCACACATTTTAAAACGATTAGCATTTGTTTGCATGGCGGAACTTGACACTTACATTTTTTCTAAAACTTTGGTTAATGTTATTTCCGTATATTAGAATTCGGGTAGTAATTTATCAAGATCATTTCATTTACAACATCAACGTACAAAATTGAAGCATAGGATTAAACTGTGTGACCTTGCCACTTTTAACAAAATGAGTGTAGTCAAATCCCAAATGACATGATTTGCCATCTTCTCGTATCCTCTAATAAAATTCATTAATAATTTTACAGATTTACTACTTGATAACTAAAATGTAATAATTCTAATTGAGTTAAAGGATCATTAATATCGAAGCGTATTGTAAACATTATCTTGACAACAGAAGGGACCTAAAAATGCTAAAAGCTTGTGACCTAAAAGCTGCGTCCTAAAAGTGAAGCGATATCATAAATGGCATATGCAGTGAAAAAAAAATGTTTAAGAAAAGTTTTGAAGATTTTTTTTTTTTTGTGTGGAGTAGCCATTGCGATATAGTGCCTTGAACAAGAAATAAATTTACTTTTCTGTGGGTTCATAGGTAGGTGTAAAGAAAAAGAAAAGAAAAAAAAAAAAAACCCTTTTTACAGCTTTCATTCATACATGGGAATTTTTGGGCACATCCTATCCCCACCAAAATGTTTCGTGGAATGTAAGAACAATGTATTTGGCGAGGAAGGAAAACTAATCAGATCTCCCTCAGTTTTTAATCCAAGATTGGCCAAACAGCAGGAAAGACAAACAGGCCACACTATTGATTGTTCTCTCCTATTGTGGAAGCCTCTGCATGTGAAAGACTATTCTATGATTATATATTTTTAGGACATGACAAAAAAAATTATCCAAAGAGACAGTAATGGGTAGCTTCTCCAACACCACCATTCTCAGCAAAGTCTATCAATACATCCAATGGAATTTTCCTGAGATTATTTAAAATTTTGAAGCGTTGTCTTTTATGACACTTTCGGATCTATGCGTTCGATCTGCGTGGCGGGTTGCGCAGAGTCAGTTGCGGTGCGAACCCGCTCCGATTGACTTCGCGGGAAAACAGCTCCGACTCATAACCGCACAGAGCTCCGACAGCGCTATTGAAAAGGCGTTATGGTTCCGACAACTCTTCCTTGATGTTGTAGTGAATAATCAGATTTTTCAGCCGCGAACTGCACACCCTCATCTAGTTGATCTCCGGCGAAGATTTTTTCAATTTCAATGACACTTGTAATTTTGGGTCACACACTAATCACACAGTGATTCCTTCTACATTTAAAAATCTCCATATCGTCTTCATATTTCTATCCTACGCGGTTTTGTCTCTGACAGCCACGAGGATATGAGCGAATAGAATCAACAGTACCTCAATGCAAGCCTTTTATTTATACTTTAAGATCTGACAGCTACGCTACTCTAGACGTGCCAGACTGACGCAAAACATTTTTCTGATGCCCCGGCTGTAATCATTTTTATATTAAGCATTCTTTCTTATTCAGAAGCCCAGAAGCTTATGGACTGTACCCCATTCACTTTTAACTGGTTCTGCAAGTTATTCTTGCCCGAATCTGCCAATAATTATGAAACAACCCAATATGTGGAAAAAGTTATTTTGCACGAATTCAAACTGCTTTGGTCTGACCGAAATGTCACATCGCGTTGCTCCTTGACGTCACAAACTTATTAGACTGACATTATTGACGTCAAGGAACATGTCCGAAACAGTTGCCAATCACTAAGGACAGTTCTGACACTCGTCGTATCAACACCCTACGCTTTATTGTTTTCAAGCTTCCGTGCGGGTGATGTCGACATCGACCATAAGCCAGGTGCCAGTCGTCCCGTTGTGTGTGACACGGTACAGTTAAGACAGAAAGTCGTAGAAAAAAAACAACGTCCAACGTACGGGAGCTCAGTGCCGAACTTTCCATATCACCCACGACAGTTTCCAGACACCTGGCAGCTAAGGGCAAGGTTAAAAAACTGGATACCTGGGTTCCCCACGAACTCACCGAACAGCAGCAAACGGCATCTGTAAAAATGCATTCCCATCAAACACATGAGCTTAGCAGCCCCTGTCCGCTTCGGATCCTTATGGTTGATGAAAAAAGCGCAGTGGCTCAGTTAAGAGAAATCGCTGACACAAATGTCCAAATCCGACTTGCACACACAGAAGATTCTGATCTCTATGTGGTGGACTGCCAAGATTGTTTGCCCAAGCGACCAAAACTCATTCTGCAACACAATCTGAACTGCCGTGCACTGACAATAGCTACACAATGCCACCAGCAATTACGCAAACAACCATCGCTCATCAATTATTTGGGTTGGTATGGAGCAAGTGCCTCTTGGAAGCATGGGAAAAAAAAATATCAAGCCTTTGGGTACGAGGTTCTACCTCTCCCTCCGTATTCACCAGACTTTGCCCCTCAAGAAGTTATCCAAATAGCGAAACAAGTGAAAATCTGAGGGACCAACGGTTCGGTAACCGAGGATTCTGTGATACATGTCGTTAGCGATTTCTTACATCACTCTGAGTTAGTGTATTGCTTCCAACGTGTTTTCAGTGCAAAAATGCCACGATGGCAAAAGCTGTGCCCAAGGGCAGATATTTTTCTGAATAAAATGTACTTTGTTTTCATAATTATTGGCAGATTCTGACACAACCACAACAAATAATAAAACCAGCAGCTACAGATATTATTCTATATGGAAAGCAGGAAAGAATAGGCAGATAATAAGCAGGATGATTACCTGAACAGACATCTTACAAGAACTGGACTCGTTGTGATGAAGCAAGTTAGCTTGTGTGAAAGCGCTCCACTCTTGGAGCACAGAGCCCTCGCCATTTGGCATAACGTTGGCAATTAAACATTGCAAAAGAAGATCTTTTGACATCACAAAATATTGCTTTAATACTAATTATCTTGACCATCGACGACGACAACAACAACAGGTTCCCCATCTTGACGAATGTTAATCCGCCCGACTGCCATCCACCCTGCAAAGATACCCTCAAGAAGTTCGGCGTTACTCAAACCATCCAGATCAGGTTCACGATAACATCTCTACGAATACGTAATTTTAAGATTTGAGCAAACAAGCACAGAACTTTAATCATTTAATAAATTGCCCGACTGAGTGCCTACTCGAGTTGAGTTTTTTAATACAGTATTCGTTCTACTGCTTTTCAGGAAGGCATCTATGCTTAAGGAAAGGAGATTCTGGGAGTAACTTCTATCATATCATTTAAATAGTGTACTTTTCTGTGAGAATTTATTACAATTTCACACTCACATTTAGAGTTCTTATTTAGTTGTTAAAACGTTCTTGACTTTCCATATTAAGAAGCACTTGTTGCTCCGTCGCTGGCTACTTTGGAACTGACTCTGGCTCCTCGTTCCCAACAATTGAATTACCTTATGTGTGCGTGCTGTGAGGCCACGCGCCTTCAATTGTTGGCTTGTGTTCTTTGCAGCTACCACCAATCCTGTGTCAGTTGTCACACATGAAAATCAGGGATTTAAAATAATATTACACTTTTAAATTATTTCATCACAATTTCTAATGGTTTCTCTAGGGTTAATGAATGCAGGATAAAGAAGGTTGGGGCTAATGGTACAAATTTCATCAGATTTCTCACACTGGTGACGAACATTGCTTCCACATTTTAAAGTTTAAAGAATCCATATGCGAGAAAGATAACGGGGAAACGTTTTTCTCAACACTTCAGTCTTCAGCACGATATACCGACTAAGTCAAGGTCGAAGACGTTTCCGAACGCTTACATCCCCTCTTGTCCAATCCCGCGTCCTTATGATCGAGGATGATAAGCAACTCCCATTTGTAGTTATCTTATCAGAAAATATACAATAATAAACTTCAATTTTAGAAATGCTAACCGCAATATTCTTAACAATTAACCTCGAGTAATAAGTTAATATTTTTTTTTTTCAGGCGACTCGGGGATAACAACCAAATCCTTTCTAAATATCCATTCCAATACAAAAAAAAAACAAATAAAATTAATCAATATTTCATAACTATTCTCAAGTCAATATTAGTTATCTCCTGTTAAGTTCGCTAGAGTAAAAACATTAATATTCAGATATACAGGCTTATTATAGTATTATTACATACATACATAGCCTGTATGCCCTGTTCCACCAAGTGTGGGTCTAGGGAGCCAGATGCCAGCCGCCAGGCCGGATCTGGGCGGAACAGAATCTCTGTTCCGAGAATTTCAAGGGGAGAAGATACTGAGGTGCTTTCCCAGAGCTAACCCTCAGGACGCCATTACGGAATGACGTCAGACCGAAGAGAAAGCGAAGAAGAGGCTGACACACAGGAAAGGAAATTGAAACAGCCATGCCCTTGCCGGGATTCGAACCCAGGAACTGGCGCACTGGACGCCATTGCTGGCCGCCGCCGAGACCGCACGACCACGCCAGCACGGCTTATAGTATTATTATTGAATCCAAAAGTTACATAGTTTTATTCTTAATTTTAGAAATTAGGGGCCCAACAAGTATCTACTTTATATATCATCATATATTTCAACATTAAAAAATTAACATGGAATCTTTCCTTTTTCGGTGGAAAGGGATATTCAACGGTATGTAGATAACATTGATTATAGCCGATATGAATACTGAAGACACTTTCATCTATAAATTAGGATGTAAATAACTAATCAAGGCGACATCCTTCAAATGCACCCCCATCATAAACCCACATCCTCTAAAACCATTTGACAATACAATTCATCCATTCCATAGAAAAAGAACCTCATCGCAATGATAAATAAAACATTCCGAACTCGTTTGGAAAAATAAATATTTTGCAGAACAACAGAAGTGTGGAGATACAGTTAATATCAAGAACAAAGAAAGATTTTTTTTTTCTTCCTTGTACCTAGGGTTGTAAATTTTAGAAAAGCTGCAACATTTTATTAATAAATATGAACCTACTAGACTATGTCCTTAAATACCCTGATGTCAGTTGCAGAAAGTTTTTTCACAAAACTCTTAGAAGCTTCGATGATTTTACTCTTTGATTTGAATAAAGAATATGACAATTTTTATTAAAGAATATGACAATTTTTATTAAAGAATTCCAGAACACTACAAAACATCTTTTACTTTATCTAAATGCAACCTATCACTAATCTATGTTTTATATCTGAAACAGCGAGAACAAGTTAAAAACCTATTTGCCAACCACAAAAATTTTATTACAACAAGCAACACTCAATCGTCTAATTTTTGCAAACTTGTTCAAAGTTTACGTTACGTCCAAATTCATGAACATTTCGTTATTTTGGGTAGCAATAATAAAAAAAAATTACTCAGGAAATCAACACTTCCAGTCTATAAATACACTAAAGCATATTGTTTAAATCTGTGTTTAAATTTGGAGTCTATGGTTATTAATATATCAAAAGAAAAGAATTTATGGAGAAGAATAACTCAGACATAACCTCAAAACTTATTTCAGAGTGATTGACCAGTAGATGGCGGCATCCTCTAATTCTTGATAGGTCAATGACATCGGATAATGATGTTTTCCCCATGAAAGCTTAGAATATTTTTATTTTTTTTTAATTGGTTAAAAATTTCCATTTCAAGATCCTTTGTAAACCTAATTTAACAGAATTTAATCAACTTTTAAACAAACACAGGTCTGAAAAGTTTCCCTCTACACCTAATGTATGTTTTTTAATACGCTATGTCATTAATTTTTAAAATGAAGCACACAAGTCTTAAATATTTATGAAAAATAAAATGGATTTAAATATACAATACTGTTTTTTTTGCAATTTCAAGTCTCTGCTTTTTAGGAATTACAAAAAATTAGACGTGAAATTCGTCCAGTTCTACTGTTTCAAATTTCCTATCAATAATAATCTAATGTACTAAAATTAAAGCATCCCACTACAGGCCTAAGTAAGCCCTTGGGATCGCGGGAGGTAAGGCCCCCGGCGATTCGTGACCAACGGGACTAAGTTGAGGACGAGCGGTCAGCCCGATGCCCGCTTGGCTATAATCCATGGGCATGAAATCTGGTAGGCATTTACAGAGGGCTGGGTGAACCCTAGGACTCGCCAGGAGAATTCAGCGTGGAAAACTCCCATCCATCCGCAGGGATTGAATCGGATCCTCCAGTCGCAATCAAGCACATTACCACTTGGGTACTGAACAAATGGAATTTTGTTTTGGAAGGTTTAGTAGGCTCAAACTAGGAAGTACCTAAAAACCTAAACCAATTTCTTTTTTTAAACCATGGCTTGCAAAATTTCTATTTAGTTTAAATTTACTTGTGATTTTTAGACGTAGAAGCTTGAAAGATTGACACTAGCGATTGATTTAAGGGGCCGATAGGAGGAAATGTCTACACTTAAAATTTCTTAAAATGAATTTCATGGCCAGAAGAAAATTTAGAAGCAATTTTTTTTATATCTATTTTTGTACAATGATTTAACAGAATAGCTACACTAACTTAATTCTTCTTAATTATGAAGTTTGGCTCGAAAATACAAACAATTCAAGAAATAAGAAAAAAAATCATCTGTTTTCATAAAGATTCTACCGAATAGATACACTTTCTTCATTCTTCTCAATTATGAAGTTTTGCTTGAAAATACAAAAGAACTCAAAAAAATAACAAAAAGTGTGTGTTTTTTTTTAAAAAAAAAAAAAAAACAAACCATAACAGCAAATCATCTGTTTTCATAAATATTTTACAGAATAGCTATATTAACTTTATTCAGAATTTTACCTTTATTCAGAATTTTACTGAAACTTCAATGCGTAGAATAAAGAAAATAAAAATCGTTAAACTGCATGGGTTCAATTTATGGACGGAAGTAACCAGTAGAATGGTCTGATATTAATGTTACATGTTTGTGGCATCAAAGTTATAATTATTTGTTCGAAAGCAAAACGTATTTTTTGGATTTGCAAGAAACCTTGCTTATTATGGGAATGTAACTTATTTATTTCGTAAATGTTTAAGAAATAGCGATATTTCAACTAATTCTAAATACTATCCGTTAAATCTCTAGCTGTAGGCCATTTAGTAACTAAACTTTCTACTTTCTTTATGTTTGGCTCATTAGTTTATATTGTTTTGTTGAAGCCGAAAAATTGAAAAATGAGGAATATAAAAATATTATAAAAGGAATATTGATTTATGAAATCAAAAAAAAGAATGTAATTGCAAGAAAATTTTAGAAGCTTATAACTAAGATTGAAATACAAAGGCAACAGCATATTTAACCACATTGATTTGCAACGTTTGAGGTTTTTTTTTACAAATGCCCGGGCTTGTAGCTTGATCAGCTTTTTTTTTTGGGCCACAAGTAGGAGCGAGATATGATTCCTTTAACAGACGACTCGTTGCCCAGGGTACGCCAAGGGAGGCATGAAGTTATGCCCGCTGGAAAGGACAGAAACAGAAACATCCATGCCACGACCGGGATTCGAACCCGGGTACCGGCACACTGGCCGCAACGGCATACCGCCGTCTTGACCGCACGGCCACGCCGGCACGGCACTACGTTTTTGAGGTGCAAAGACAAAACAATATAAAAATAAATTAACATTCAAAACAAAATCTTTAAAACATCAACAACGACAATAAATATATTAAAAACAAAGAAAACAAGAGCAGCATAAACAAAACAAAAAGAAATCGCCTTTCTGATTCATTTTATGGGGAGGGAATTGGGAACAGCTGTTTCGTGCTTCTGCGCACTCGTCAGCCCAAACCTCGCCCTCCCCGATAAAGGAATCAGAAAGACGATTTCCTTTCGTTTATGCTTGTGCTGCTCTTGTTTTCTTTGTTTTTAAAAAAATTCATAGCACGTTAAATGTTTTGATTACAATAATTATATAACAAACACAGGCAAGGCAGGGGAAGAAAAAAAAAAAAAAAAAAGACAAGATGTAAAAAAGAAAGTTTAAAAATGAATTGTCTAATTACTTGTTACAGAACTACAATCTACAAATACTACAGCAAAGATTGTCCAATTTTAGAATTTTACCAGAAGCCAAAGTAAACTATAGTCTTTTCTAAGCTGCTGTCCGCAATTAATGACTATGAAAGCATCAATGACTATGAAAGCAGCATCATGGCAATGAAGACATACAGACTACGGCGAGTCCTAACGAGGACAGTTTATGTAAAATCGCCAATTGTCTCGAAACTATTACAAACACTCAAAGCTTTGCACTATATGCGACTGGATCACTGAAGACCACTGGATTGTGAAAATCTCGTAAATATGCGTAGGTTTTGTAAAATACTGTGGGCAATAAATGAAGCTGTTTTTAATTCAATTTCAGTTTAAGAAATTGACAGTTATAGCTTTGGTCATCATTCTTTTATATAATGGTGAAATGAGACATTGTGAATATAAATAATTTTATTTTTAAGTGAAGTTGCATCACTAATTTTAAAATATTTAGTTAGATAGTGTGAAAGACTAATAAAAACTGGTTAAGTTAGAAAAATTATGTTAAGATAAATAATGTTGCTATCCTATTTATCCGTCGTACTCGGATACATAGGAAGTTCAAGCCGCTTGTCTATCAAAAAAGCAAAAACCCTAAGTTTCAAAAATAAAAATAATCTTAGATCCATTCTGCTTTCCATCCTAAC
>JAFIDM010000005.1:38002301-38019334 GCA_023159025.1 Thereuonema tuberculata | reverse complement strand
GATGGATAACTGCCCCACAGCTGCTTGAAGATATAAAATCGGCAGTTGTGCTTCGAAATGGCAGTTACAAGCAGATTACAGGTCTCCTAGCAGTAGCCTTCCTGACATAGCAAAAGACCAGTTGTACTGAAAGCTGGCTGCAAAGTTGCAATCGATGGTTTACAAAGTATAAAAACCTTCTGAAGAATATTCAGTTCTGGAAACTTCAGATCAAACATATAAACCACGATAGTTAATAAAGACTGGATAACTCTTGCGTTATTGGTATTGGATCCTGTAAATAGTAGACTTGAACTTAACTCCTGCAGAGTACTTTGCTGTTTTCTGAGTTGTATGTGGTAAAGATCTAGGAAAGTTACATAGATCAGAGTTTCTCAACTGGTGTGCCTCGAAGAAATTTCCAGAGTACACCTGTAATCAACATTTAGATTTACAAGACTTACAATGTAAGACTTACAATGTTCAGATCTTCAAGAAAACCTGGAAGACAAATAGCAGTGCAAAGAAGCAAAGTACAGTCTGTTTCGTTCTAAAAATTAAGTTTAATAAAATATTAAACCACTTGCAAATCAACTTAAAAAATATATTTCAGATATTTTTAAATTATTTAAAAATACAATGATAAATTCATTTATAAATCTAGGTATTTTTCTACAAAGAGTTTTATTACAGTAGTAAAAGCAATAAAAAAGTTTGGTGTATCGAGGGATTTCTGCAAAAAGGTTGTGAAGCATTGCCTCTGTCATGGCTGCTCTACATATGTCATGGATAGAATTTAAAATCACGAACGAGGATAAGTTGGAAACAGATGTTATTAAAGAACAAACGGACAAATGTTTAGTCTCCACAAATTAGATTAGATATTTTGTTTGATGGAGTAAGAATTCCTGCTTTTAATTGTTGTGTCCACTTCCACCCCTTTGAAGTAAACAAACCTATTTTCTTTTATCCACAGCTAAAGTTTGTCTGATAATGGTAGATCATAGAGGTTAACAAAACTTACACAATTTCTATAGAAATTTTTATATTCGGATATAACCTGGATTAGCTGATCGCAATAAAAAAAAATATATATATTATCTCAAAGATAATACCCTGTTCACTAAAACTAGCAGAATAAGCTTATTGTTTCTAGTATAATTTTAGAATGAATGCCAGATATATATTTAATTATTAAATTTATGAATAATATTAGACAAATTAAAAAAAAGTCGTAATAATATATATACATAATAAAGAAGGTTTAACTTGCATAAATATAATATGAAAAGGGTAAGAAAAATCTGAAAATGCACAAATTCGTAAGAATTGTTTGCTTTTAACGCATTGAGTCATTATTAAAAGCAATCTGGGACAGCTGTTTCGTCCTTATTAGGACTCATCAGCCAGATTTAGCTTTGATAATGGAACTCGGAATGCGTCGGTACATAAATATATATATACATATTTTACATTTTGCATTTTTTTAAAACTTACTATAGAATATATGTCTAAAAATATTGTGCTGAATAATTCTTCAGTTTGCATTACTGGTATATCACAGCTAAATTAAATATATATTTCAACAACCAATATACTTTGTAAACCACCTTTATACGTTTTTAAAATAATTAAGGAGCAGTTATTAGTAATTCATATAAACTATAATTTACTACGGACATACATGAATGATAGAATGACAATCACGTAAGAGCATTTTATATATCAGAGATATTCCTCAGTATTTGAACAATGTTCGAGTTTTATGAAAGATATTTTATTCGATATTTGTTTTTGACTTAGGGACTTTAAACAAAAGAATTCTGAAAATGAAATCATTTAAAATTTTCGTTTTACAATTGATCGAATTTTCTGGTTAAAGTTTTGAGTGATGTTTTTATAATTATAGTTTGAATGTTGTTATGTTTTTTTTCAACTTGAACACGGATTTTGAAGCAACTGTTTTGTAATCGCTGTGATTTGTAATCCGTTTTTAGATAATGAAAACCGGGGTTCATTGCGATTGAAGAACTCCGGGTCCCTTTAGATCAGATTAACGAAGGGATTTGGCTAAGTCCGCAGCGGATTGGCAGTCCTTTAAGAAAAGGGCGGCTTTGCGTCGGCGGACGCTCGGGAAACAGTCGGCAGCTGATGTCCGCCATCCCCGCCGGATGCCCGATTCCATTCCCCGTTGGCGACCCCCCCGTCGTGCGTGTCTCGTGCATCAGCGAGGGCGGGGCTGTCCCTTTTGTTGCGTGGGTTTCAGCCGACGGCTGCCATTGGCTAAGCCCATCGGACGGACATCCGTCGAAGAGAGAGAGAGTGCGGGTCACCTCCGCCATGGCGTGCAAGAAAGACTGATCGACCCCCGCAATCACTGGTCCCAACCGGTCTCTGCCTCGCTCTGTCTATCCGACTGGTTCAACTAGCCGTGAACAACCTTCGGACTTAACAGAGGGGTAGCATCACCGATTGATCTCTGCTCGCAAAACACCGAGCACAGAACTTTAATTCCGTCAAGACAGATCGAGTCTCAACAAGAAAAAGTTTTTTTTAACGTTTCCTGTTCTTTCAAAGAAAGAAAGACATAAAGAAGCAAGAATTATTTTTGAAGTGCAGGTTATACAAGAAACTTTACTGCGATTCTTCGCTTCTCTCTAGGACTTACTACATCATCTTCTCTGACTTTTAATTTACATTAAATTTTATGACAAGCGAATGATTCAACAACTCCTTTAAAAAAAAAAAAAAAAAAAAGGAATTAAAGAAAAAAAAAAAAAAAAAAAAAAAAGCATATATTGAGAAACACGCCATGAGTTGTTATCAGTGCGAATCTGGAACAGCTTTTTCATCCTTGTTAGGACTCATCAGTCTCAGAAGACTGTAACTTTTTCTTCTTATAATTTTTTTTTTTTTGAGACGGGGGCATTGGTATGAATGAGGTAGAGATCGATGTCTACTGATCGAAATTCTGAAATGTTCAGAGTAGATCCTATTTTTTTGGTTGGATGGCTCTGAGTTTTAGGGCCCCCCCCCCCCCCGAAAATTTGAAAATGACCTATACTACTAAAATTATATGACACTTAGCGGAAGTAGCTTAAGATATTACTAAAACCCCGCCATTTTGACAACTTTAGCTGCATCTCTTTTTTTTTTTTACAGCTGCATTACGAAAATTTTGTAATACATCGGAACTAGAACTCGTAAACAATCCTTATAAGAAGCATTGGAGATGTAGGCTCCAAGCATTAGGCCAAATAAAACAGTGCTCCATTACACCCGGGGGACCAACCGTTTGTCAGAGGGCTAAATAAACCCAGGGTTCTTCTGGAGGGGTAGTAAATCTTCGTTTGTAACGTCTCTTCAGATGTACCAAAGTTTTTCCAGCATTTGTTGAATGTAATTTTGTCTTCAATGAAAATAGCATAAAAAAATGCTTAGTGTAACGAATTTAATAACAGGCTTTACTTTATTTTTACATATTTCCTTTGTGCAAATCTGGATCGATAGATATATCAGCCAAGAGCCATACATAGAATATATAGGTATTCAATTCTCCCGAAACAAAAAATATAAAACTGCAGCATTTCAAGTTTTTAAATTTATGTAATTAAAAAAAAAAATCAGATTTGCAAACAAAATTATTAATTTTTGTTTGTAAATTTGATTTTTTAATTATGTAAATTTAAAATTTTTAAAAGTTTTTATGTTAATTAAGATTAAATTTCAACAATGAAGAGCAATGATTGTTATTAATTAAAAATAAAGTGAATTAATTACTTTTGATTGTAATTTAATGATTTCATTGCCGAACAATTACATTTAAAATTGGCACAATGTAGTGAACTTTTGTATTTACGCCATTAAAATTTTCGTTCAGTACAAAGTGTAAACTTGGGTTAACGAGCTTAAACCATCTGGTTTGAGGCGTTGCGCGCCTAGTAAATGTCACCAACAAAATTCCTAACGATTTGTTTACCTTTTGGATTTAGAGATTGCAAATGAAATTAATGTTAAAGCTCATTAAATGATTGTTAAAAATAAATACACATTACATTAATAATAAAATTAATTAAATCACTGAAATTAAGAAAATCCAAAACAAGAGACTTAATGAAAAATATTAAGTTTTGTAATAGAGACTTTTTATAAATAATTTATTACATTGTATTTATGTTTTAGAAATTAAATGTTTTGAATCAGAAGCAAGCATTGAAGAGAATTACAATGTTAAGATTGAAACATATGTACAGAATCTTTTGTAATTCGTAATTTATCAAAATTTTACATTGAGATTTTCATTTATTCCTTTATAAAAAAATTAAGCTTATTGATATAAACAGATTTATTTAAAAAGATAAAAAGTATTTACATAAATCGATCATTTGCTGCAACAATGTCATGACTCAAAAAAACACCATTATTCAGGAAATGACTTGAAAGTTTCGAAAGTGAATGAAATGTGTTGATGCATTAATGACACAATTCGGTCTCTCGTAGCTAGTTTTAAAAGCTTATGACTTATGTCATTCTACCAGAAAACAAATAGCTCCAACGACACATTCTTTTTTTTTTTTTTTTTTTCAAATAGCCCGAAACTGATCATTTTGAGTTATGTCGTTGTTGCAGCAAAAGAGCGATGTATATAAAAATAATATTATAAAATAAAATAATTTTAACAAATAATGATGTTTTTGTGACAGATAATTTTTATTTTTACATATAAATTACATCTTAGATGAATGCAGAATAAACTAAAAAAGATCCAGGTCTGCACGACCGAAATATAGAATCTTAATTTTTTTCCCCTAGGATTTTGCCTTCTCGCAACAACATAATTTGTATACAGAAATGTAAATACTAAATGCGGGATTTTGAGATATTGTTCTCGAAAATAGCAGCATTCCAATTCTTTTTTTCTATCCTATTTGTCTTAGGTTTATTTTTGCTTTTTGGGCTTAGAAACGCTGCTGACGAGAATTGAACTGCCCGAGTATCGTGTGTGTGTGTTTCTGCAGTAATTTTTACCGCAAACTTTCACATCTCAAAATTCCAAAATTACGCGCACGGTTGAAGAGGGAAGTTGAGCGTTGACTTGTCATCAAAATAATTATTATCCAGCATTCATTTCAATATTTATGGAGAATGATTAGACAGAACAATCGCAATGAAGGTTAATCGTACGTCCGTCTGTTAATTTGCCGTATTTCTATTTTGTTATTTAGATTTTTCTCAAAGCATTTGGTTTAGACACTATACAAATGTGTAAGAATTAAGAGACATGTCAATTTATGTGCTGCAGTCATAAGGTTTGTATTATGGTTTCTTGCAGAAGAATTGTGAGATTTGAGACATGAACAAAATGTCAAAAAGAGAGGATGAGATATTTCTTTGAATTTTGTTGCAGTGGAAATAAAGAATATCAATATAGAATATTCTTTATATCTCTTTGACAGAACAAGTAATTGTATGAGCATTGATTTAGGCATTAGTTTTCGAAGGTACGTCGTTTCCATTGGATGTTCTTTAGATAGTTTTGTATTTCTTTATCTGGGATTTTTCCAGTCAATTACTAATTGAAAAAGAAGAAAAAAAAGATGATCTTTATGGATGCACAGGATTTCTTGTTGTTTTTAGATTTTGAACTATAAAAACCCATCAATATTTATATCTATAACGAAAGTGCTGTTGTAATTTCCGTAAGTGTTACGATATCTTGCTTAAAATCCATATTATCAAATTCTTGTAAAGAGTTGCTAGTTTGGAAAGCTCAAGGGTTACTCGAAAAGTTGAACTATTCGCCCGGATTTCCAACTGCGAAATGAGACATTCTTGCGAGTTCATTTGCAAGTTTAAGTCAAGCACGGATATAGTTTCCAAAATTAGTTTTAACTTGCATTTTATCGATCGCTGTTGGTGGAGATATTTTTATATGTTATCAGCAGTTCTTTTTGAGCGAACTCTTCCTGGCCAACGGAACTCAGTCCTAAGTGCTATCAGATGTCTCGGCTCGTTCCAACAACGACAAATTATACTGTCACGTGTTGATATATTGATTTACGGTAACCGACTGAAAAGGTACAGATCGAAACCTTTATTGTTTCATAATTAATATTGACGTTTGATGATTCATAGACATTTATCAGATACTCTATAATTCTAGATTATAGAGATTTAGATTGTACAGTTTTGTACGATTTCAAAACAAAATATATATCAAACTTGATTTATACTGTAATTAACATAGATGAATTTAGAGGGGGGGGGGGCTGCCTTCACTCCTCCCAAATCTCAAAATGTAAAGATTAGCCATACATTTTTTTTTTCCGATTCGATAGCAAGCAATTTGTAGGGATCTTGGCGCCCTCCCGAAATTTTTGCTACGGTGTTGATGCCCCCCCCCCCCCCCCCGAAACGAAATCCTATGTACACTCCTATGTAAATTAGTCTTATTTAAGATTTATGAACGATTTATTAAAACTAAAGCCGAATAAATCTCTCCGATTTTTTTTTTTTTTTATTTTGTTAATTCACAATTTAAAACGTCAATGTTGTGTATAACACTGATATCATTTTAGTAGCACAATAAAATCACTCAGATTTTCTGTCTATTAGGAAAAAGAAAGAAAACAAGGTAGCGATAGCGATTAGTAAACCAATCACAATGCTTCGAAACGGCTTCTGAATGAAGAAAATTAATCAAAAGTTAATACAAAATAAGCGGAGTGAAAATTCGGTTGCATGCAAATCTGTATGCAAATCTGTAATCGCTATCGCTACCTTGGAGCCCGATCAGCTAGAGACACAAACTCTACGGCTCTGAACTACTCTTGGCAACACCTTTTCAACGACACCCTATCGAGTCTCTGGTTGCTGAGTGAAGCCTAAAATTTTGAGTCTTTGTTTGCAAAATCTTTTTAAAAATGTTTTCTAAGTTAGCACACTTTTGCTATCCGTTATTTCGATAACCCCCAGTCCAACGGAAACATTGGGATTTTTATTCAGAAAATGTATTTTGATGATTTTTGGAATGGAGATAGAGAACAACAAAGTTGTGGTCAACTCGAAGGGATTTCCTTTAGGAATTACCATTAAAAATAAGGAAATCGAAAAGTGATCATTCATCCATCTTCCCCGAAACTACTCTGCCGATTGGGGCTAACATTTTGCAGGGGAAGGATGGCAGATGTTTTTAAATTCAATGCGAATGAAAGTCAATTGTGTATTTGAGGAATATCAGCAATTGACAAAAAATTTATGCAACATGTAATAATTCATGTATTACTTAATATTATTCTTAATATTTGAAAGAAAGCCTACATCTAATGACATAGATAGCTTGGTCATTATTACGGCATTTTATGGACATGTTTTTTTTATGTTAAAATACTACGGCTCACTCCTCCTTCATTACTGAACTATTTATGGAAGTAGTTTAGTAAGTTAAAGTGCGAGATAGCGTTTTACTTGTTAATTAGCGGTTGCTTATATCTAAGATCTTTCGTATAAGAAGTAACTATAATGACACTTATGATGATGTTATAGCCTTGTTACAGACCTTAAAGTACATTTTGTATCTCTTTCAGAATTTATGGTAACCTGAAATGGAAGTTGGATGGGGTTCTTACGAGACCTTAACAACAGTCGAAATCACTATTTCTTGTGTTCAAATGGCGGGGATGGTGTTGAAGGTCTAAAAATGGGCATCGCAGTATTGGGGGACATTGGGGGTCTACTTTGGGGGAAACAGGGATTTCATTTAGGGAGAGATAGTGGGTGTGATGGGGGTGGGGGTTGATCGGAAAGGGACTTCAGAGGTCGGGCGATTCCACATGTTGCAAGAGGGGGTAGGTGATGTGGGTCGATAATGATCGGGGGCACTGGCCGTTGGGCTTGGTGCATTTTCTCGTTGCGACCTAATGCTCCGGCAGCCTCGACACGTGGCGAGCGGACGCAACCACTCCGAGAATCGAGGGGTGGAACGAAATTGCTTCAAAGGCAAGTTGGTAAATAAGCAGGAAAACCGGAACCTCCCACAGAGTTTGGCGTCCCGAGAAAAGATGCGACCTTCCCTTTTGCTGATGGTGAATTGAACGAGGGCCAAACATGAACGAGCGCTGTTGATCGTAAATTCTTCTTTCTCCCTCTTTGATAAAATAGAGATAAGTATGTGGACCTTGTCAGCGCCGATCGGCAGATAGAAATCACTAGATAGATCCAGAGATCTAATCACGATCATTTAAATCAAATACTTCTTCATTAAATGATGAACCACTTCTACCAGTTAATCAATGTTCCGAATAAAAAAAGACCGGTTTGATACTTTTGTAAAAATATAAACAAATACAAATATAAGTCATTTACAAAGATATTATTATCACTTAGCCTGTTCTAAGGCATTTTTTTTTATCGTTTGGTTCATCAAATAATAATAAGTTTCTTTTTTTTTCTTCTTCTTCTTTTCTTTTTTTTTTTTTTTTTTTATATACCTGGCTTTATTTATATATCGAACTTACAAATCATCAATTAGTGATTTAAATTTCAATGAAATGTTATTTTCAGTCATTACAGATTGTTTTTATTAGAAACAGGTTCAAGTAATCGTTTCTGATGAATATCGCGTGACCCGAACATTGTCCATGTCTAGTCGAGATTTGAATCGATATCCACGTTCAGAAATTTTTGGTTATAGACATATATACATTAAAGAAGCGAATCCCAATATCTTAATCATAAATTCAAGAGAAAGTTTCGATACAATTTGAAATGGAAAAGTAAATCTGTAAAATCTAGGCCTAAAAAATACTGTTTGAAAGGAATATTGAAATCCCAAGTAGACTTTGACTTTCGAATAATTGGCATTTTAACTAAAAAACTGCTGATATCATGAAGCTTTTTTTTTTCCTTTTTCATATACTTTGATTACACTTTCTAAATCAGGATATATATATCATGGCAATATTGGAGGAATTATAATGTTAACTTTGTAAAATTTCTCCAATATTGCCATAGTACCGCAAAATTCTGTGTTTTATAGTTTCTTGAGTTTTTTTTTCCTTTTTGCAATAACTTAGAATAAGATTTATAGAAAGCTGCTCTCAGTGAAAAACAACAAGAAATAAGTTCGAATCTTAGCTGACGAAAGAATATTGGCAGCAGTTTCCTTTACTTCACTGTAGCAACCGCAGGGGGCGCTCGACTGACCGGAAGGAGCTGGCGTCGCTGATTATCCCCGGCCAACAGCCCGGAAGCAGGCATTGCTCACTTTCTACAGAAGGGAGATAGTCACTAAGAGAGTGGAAAAGTTAAAAAAAAGAAAAAAAAATCTTCTACCAAAATTAACTTTCTTTTTTCTTAATTATAAAGAAAAGAAGTTGGTAATTAACGCCATTTAGTAAAAGATAGAAATCTTAAATGTGTCTTCTTTCCTTTTTTCTGTGTCTGTATCTGTATGTGTGGTTTCTGAATGGAAGTTTTATTTTAAAGTCGTATTCTAAATTAATGCCATTATCTTAAATATTTTTATTGTATTAAAATAAAACAGTTAATTTACTTCAATGTTATCTTGAGATTTCATCCTTTTCACTCTGATTTCTTAGAATAAAAGATTATTTTCTTGTGTTCTCCCGTTTTAACTTAGTTTGTCACAACTGTCTTCTTTAAAAGAAAGTCGTTTATTAACGCAACTGTTTTAAAGAAAGAAATATTTACGTATTTACAAAATATTGAAAACTTAACTAGGAATTAGATTAACACATGTCTTAGGTAATTGTGATGATGCTTTTCTTAAAAGCACGTCTACATTTTGCGTTGGAAATGAAATGCGTAGTTGCAGACTTTGTTTTGAAATATTAGCAGGAAGTTTTCGTAACATGTTGATGACTTAACATTTTAATTGTCTTTCTGAAAACCGTGGGGTAGAATTAAAACATGAATTATTTTTCGTGCAGTTTCTCCTTCTTCTACCACCAGGTGGTTTGTTTGCTAGCAATTAGTATTTGTAGTAATCCGTTTTCTTCCTTCCGTTCGTTCTGATATTTTCTGGTTAGTTTACTTCACGTCCTTATTTATTTCTGCTTCTTTAGCCTTGCTTTGCTATGAGTCAGTTCTCTTTCGTTTTCTTCCCAGAAGGAAAGTTTTAGTCTTTCTGCTTTGCTTAACGTGAATTCTTTGCTAATTTGCAACCGACCAATGACGACAGAGAAAGAAAAAGATAACGAATAGGATAACAGTAATTTACTTCACGTTTATAAAATGAAGGATATGTGACATGTGGCTTATTTTCTTCATTCAACTTAGTCTGCGTCAACATTTAACAGTTGTTGATGACTTAATTCAGGTTGAAATTTCTTATGGTTTCAGTTGATTTAAGACCTGATTTCTTAAGAAATAACTCCACAACTTTGTTGTTGTCGTAATCATCTACTTTTCATTTCATGAATATTAACCTGCTACTGTCATTCAATGATTTCGAAATAATAATAGTAAAAATACTTAAACATTATTTTTATTTTTTATCTCTAATTAGGAAAAATTAATTTTAATCTACCTTTGATAAAGTTCCTCTGTTTAGATAAATTTACGATAATTTCAACTGTATCCGTGAAACTTTTAATTTTCAATTAACAGTACAAGAGCACTGTTGGAAAAAAGTACTGTTTCTTCCCGTTATTTTTAAGCTCAAATCTATATTACTAAAATCTTTTATTGCTCTGTCTGTGTGTCTGTCTGTCCGGCGCAATTTTCTGTGAGAATGGAAAATAGAAATAATTTTTACAATGAAACATCCGCGACAGGAATCGAACCTGCAACCTTCTGATCCGAAGTCAGACGTCTTATCCATTAGGCCATAGGGACTACAACTCTCTTCATATTGTCTATATGAAAAATAAAAAATATACTCTTTTATAAAAAAATAAAAATATATCATAGATATATGATTTACATGCTGGTTCAAAAAGCAGTCGTAGATTGAGAGAATATAAACATCAAAAATTAAATTAAAAAAAAAAAAAAAACTTTTAAAAAATTTTAGTTTTAGTTTTCTTGATGTAATTTGTGTGTGTGTGTGTTTTTTTTAATAAATAAAAAGTTGTTTTCCGTTACATAAGCGAGGCTTCTGGAACGAAGCGACGGGTAGCCGACTAGTACTTAATGATAATGAAAAAAAAAGGCAACTTAGTTTTTTTTATTTCCTTAGACAAGTTTTGAACTTCTTTGATATACAGAACAATGTTACCCTGCTTCGCTTCACAATAGAAATAAAATCAACGGAAATAAACAAATCAAAATTGAGACCTTATAAAACTATCTTTTGATGACTTTAGTTTTACCATCGCCATTTACTGTATCAATCACGATGTTTTTTGCTTCGGTTTAAATTAATAGTTGGTTTCTAGAATCTCTACAGCTTTTTGTTTGAGTATCTATATGCAATAGATTTTTAGATAAGATTTTTTTTTTTTTTTTTTGTTTCGTCAGGTGAAGTTTCCAGAACATTCTCTTCGTTCTAATCTGAAAACTGTTAAGGGGTCACATTACGACAAGATGTTTTCTCGTTCTTTTGTTACAAATTTCGAAACAAGTGAAGGGGTGGGGGGAGGGTTTACCCCTGATTAATTCTATTTTTGGTGCCTTTCTTTTCTAATGGTTTTAAGAGCTTTTCAGGTAAGCTTATTAATTCTTAAAAAGAAAGTCTTGGCACTGTTTCACAGTTTGATTTCTGTTCGCGGAATTAGTAAAGTCCAAGAATTATCCAGGGGTGGGTGAGGAAGGTAGCTCGTTAGGGCAAGGGGGTGGAGCAGCCGTGGATTTGTGACCGGAAGCCCAGGGCCAGACGCATAGCCTGATCCAGAGGGAGCTGCTCTGCTATCGACTGTCGGGTGGGGAGGGAGAACCTACTCTCGGCGACACCCGTAAAATCAATAGAGGAGCCAGAGAAGCGACCGTGCGCTCGGGATACATTCCAAGCCAACTGATTAATCGAGGCCGACACTCCAGTTCATCTTCACAGGCACCGGCCTTATTACGTCTTTTTTTTCCCCTTCCTCTGCTCCTTTATTATTATTATTATTATTATTATTATTATTATTATTATTATTATTATCTTTTTAATATGCATTTACTGACTTTATTATTTTTTTTTTATTTCTGTTTTCAATTCACAACGATTTCTTAACTTATTAGTTTTCCGCAGAAGCAAAACTCGTTATACTTTATAGTCCAGTAGCGCAGCTAAGGGAAGGAGATGATTTGGGGGGGGGGGGGGCCTTTTTTTTCCAGCTTTTTTTTTTTTTGGTTGGAAGATAAGTCAGTTGCTGCATTTTGATCGCTCGGCCCCTGGCCACTGATTGTCCATCTGTGATCATGATAAACAAAGATTGAGAATTTGAAATTTTGAAGCTATGTAATTTGAAGTCCTTTTTGATTAACAAGGACTCTTTTAAACTCTTTGAATTTGGACAATTTCATTCCATTGGGTGAAAACAAAGAAAAACAAAATAATTATAATTACAATCCGGTCAGCTAACAAAACAAAATTAAAGTTTTTGAAGCGTATGCTTTCTTTATCAAATACATTCTGAGAATTTTAAATATTTAAAAACAAAAAGCACTGATAAATCGTGGAAACGAAAATGTTATTAGTATTTATTATTAAGTCTTATTTTATTGAATTATTTAATATCTTTATTTGTTTCAATGAAAGATTGTTAGCATTATTAATATGCTGTAAAATCAACATTTTTCTTTTTCTTTTTTTTTCATTTTAGGTAAAACAAAAAACAACAATATATAAATTGAATGTTTCATATTGGTTTATTTCCATAATGTGAGACCATCTTCTGAAGTGATAGTCTGATACTGGCATTTATATATTTTTTTACTTTCTGAAAGCTTTTAAAAAAGTCCAAGCATATTAAAAAATAATGGCGTAGCTTATTCGAACTGTAATAACTAATCTTAGACCCAATTGAAACTATAAAATTAGTATTATCTACAATATAAAAGGAAAATTTGTGGATATGACTGTAAGTCTGCTCGAAATGTTTAGCCTACTTCCCAAGATGCTACAAACTTGAAATTTGGCATATGGGTAGGTTCCATAGTGTTGACAATACAAAAAGTATAAAAATAAACTTTTTTGTTTGAGGGGGAGGACGGGAATGACCATGAAGCTGAGATTTAACGCTTTCTCCTGCCATTTTAAAGAGATCTTACAATTTCAATTTCTTTCTCATCCACATCATTGTAACCAGTACGAAGAACGGGGATTTTGCTAGTATGTAATAAATGAAGATGTCTTATCATTATTCATTCATCTCTGATTATTTTTTTCAAATTCAAAGAAAGTGGACAAATTTCTTGCCAATTAGATGGAGATTTGAATAAAAATTGAGTGAGGAATTTGATTTAGAAGAGTCGCGGATAATAGATAAGCATCCGAAGATGTTTTATAAGCATTTTTGGAGAATATCGAGGCTTCAATAGATTAGTGCCAGAAATAGGTATATAAATTATATTATTGGATTTTAGATCCAATCATTTTAACAGGGAGTTAAAGCCTAATCATGCTCTGGATACAAATGAGAAAGATTTTGTAGTTACAAAGTGATTAATCTTCGTACCATACTTATGACATGAAAAAACTTGGACAGTCTGTATGCTTGACTTGCATATTCACTATTCGTAATATCGCATTGTCAATCCTTCCAATTAGTTATTTCATTCAAATAAGTTTTACCGTTATTTTTGTCGAGTCTGACTCCGTTCTATTTTGACTTCTTCAATAACATTCGAGAAGCAATAACAGAAGCTCTTGGAGACAATCAAACATCAACTAGCAATTATTGCTTGAAGACAGTAATACCATTCTGTTAAGACACAGCATCTGAGAACAAGATACGCAGTAACCAAGTATCTTCGTTAGAAACAAATTCTCGTTTAACTTGTGAACCTTCAGTGTTTTTTTCCTTTGATTTTTTAAAATTTTATAAGAAATCACCGTGGCCACACTTTCTGAAGTGACTTTTCCAAGTTCACTGTCATTTTGTAAACAACGTAAGCTTATAAGTTTTCCTGTTCTTTATGTAAAAATGTTTATGTAATCACCAATTCAATACAAGCTTACGTTTAATATGATGGTATAATACCATGATTACTTTGGAAGTTCGATTAATATGCCTAAGTGAAATTTATTACCGCAAGTTTATGATAGGTGTTACAGTTATTTGCAACCAATTTTCGATAGGTAAAGAGCTCTGTAATCCAATTGAGTAAATCGCATTTGGCACGAAGCACCTCTACCTGGCTTGCTTCGGCCTCCGGGGGCTTGTTTCAGAATTACAATTTAAAGTGGAAACTTGAAACTTCACAGTTTGGCTTTTTGATAGAACGCTATCAGAATGTCTGATACTCAAATCAAAAACTCAGGAAATGGCAAAAAAAAAAAAAAGATATTATGGTTCGTTTTTGTATTTTGACCTCTTTGTTTTCTGAAGATTCTTTTTAAATATCTTTGAAATATCTGAATCACAAAAAAAATGACAGTTCAAGATTTATGTCATTAAATTTATGGCAGTTATTATACAAATGCTTTGGCTAAGTAACGTAAAGAATTAGCCAGATGATCTAAATTAATTTAAAAAAGTGGATTCCACAACATATCAAGCATATTAATACTTAAATATTTAATACTTCAGCATATTGAATCTTAAAGTTTCTTGAAAATGTTTAACCTCTTATTTTGTTTTTTTTTTCAGAAAAAAAAAAAGTAAATTTGAATCTTCCGCACGTTTTACTGTTCCGAGATTCCTTCATTCTATCGTCATCAAATATTAGAGTGCTTTATTGTGCTCACGCCGAAAGATGAAACTCCCAGAATGCAAAGCAGATTATAGATTGTCCTTTCCTGGCCGTTCGGTAACATTCAAATAGAAGAGGTCGCTTCTCTTCTATTTGAATGTTAGCCAGGAAAGGAAAATCTACATTCTGCGTTGCATTCTGGGAGTTTCATCTTTCGGCGTTAGCACAATAATTTCCTATGGAAAAATTTGATGAAAATTTGGCGATTGTTTCAAACTTTCAATTTTCACTTACATATGTGTCAATTCCTGGAATATGTTTACAACATAACAGATACTGTTCGTTTTCGAAAATCGAGACCAGGAATTGCGGACGATTCTACACTGCAGAGGGATGATATGCTGATTTTCCAAAATTCTTTTGGACATTTCCGCATTTAAGAAAAAAAATAACGGAGGAGTATTTTTGCAATAGTATTTATTCTTTCCATAATTCTTTCCCGAAAAGCGCAAATAGAACGCAGCTACTAGTAAACTAACACTATAAAAAGTAAACATCCCATCTTTATTTCTCCTCACCTCTATTTTGGTGAAATCGAAGGAGACCTGACGCATGCGCAAAAGCGCTGAAGGTTCTCCTAAACAAAACCAAACAGTAAATGACTTTGATACGCATATTTTGATAATAGTGTAACTTTGAATAAATAACTATCATTAACAGTTTTTCTTGATTAGGAGTTTTATGTAGACATAGAAGAAAACACCCTCGATCAAAATATCCCTAATATTTTGTTGGAAAAAAGATTGTAGATGCCATAGGTTTCGAATCAGATACCTATCGACGTATAGGCTACTTGTTTTATTTACTTATACAAAACACGAATTGAAAGATGACAAAAAACTGATCCATTCATTTTTAGAACATAGATTGTTAATCAAAATTCAATTTAAAAATATAACTTTTTTTTTAGTTTTTCCTGACTTTTTTCTGTTTTCTTTGGAAGTGTTTTTTTTTTTCTGTCCTGACTCCAGTTTATGAAAATTTGGCTAAAAAGTTGCTAATAATGTCAACAAACAGCAGTTGTTTTATATATTCATCTTGTCTTTCCCTATTCTTTCCCTATATGGTCCGGGGGGAAAAATATTTTTCTATTTGTTTACCTTTTTGATTATTGCAGATTTGAAAACTTTACAGTCAAACAAAAACTAATTAAAAAGAAAATTACAAAAAAAAAAAATAAAAAAAAAATAAATTAAAATAGCTGATATTAATTTAACAATCACAGACCAAGTTCTATTCTGAACAGAATCACTAAAAAAAGAATGTGATACAAAAAAAAAGTAAAAATAAATATTGTATTGTGTTACATTTTCTAGATGTTTTCTTTTCAAATTGCCATTAAAAATAAAAGCTTAAAAAATTTACCAGCCTGAAGCACGGCCGAATTTCAATCTCTCCTATCTCCAGTATAGGATACAGTTGTTTATTAGTCACAGCGCCCTCATAATGATCACTGAGGAGATCATTTAATCTAGATAAGATTTATTAATGAGATAAACCATTAATACGCATATCTTGATTAAATAAGAGGAGATATTGTAATGCTAATAGTTCTGTTTTCATCCATTTAATTGTTGACTTAATGTTATATACTAGCCAAGTACCTTTGCACATAGCATTAAAAAAAAAAAAAAACTTTATTTATTAGCAAATTAATATCGAGATCGAAAAATTTATGAGTTCCCAGCCCGTTGTGGCCTTCTCCGGATAACTCAGATGTATTGCGGGATGGCGCCACACACCTATATATCGATAAGGCAACTTTAAAGCGAAAATATAAAACTTCTTTATTCCCTATCCCGTGGGAATTTCCAAAAATCCGGCCTTATTCCTTGTCTACATCATAAAGGGAACCTCTGTGCAACATTTCAGCTTTCTAGATCCAAGGGTTTGGGCTGGGTGTTGATGAGTCAGTCAGTCAGTGAGTGAGTGAGTCAGGACTTTTCTTTTTGTATAGGTAGATACATCACCTATTTTTAGATGCTATTGTTAATATTATAAAATTTATGTAAGAGGAAAGTGGTATATGTAATAAAACATTAACTATAAAATTCATTGGGTTAATGGTTTCTGTCTGTCTTGACGGTAATTTTTACTTCGTGATGATCAAAATTTGGGGATGTTATAGAGTAATCACTGAAATAATTACAGAAATCAAGTAACTATTAATGTTATTGGAATCCAATAACAGA
>JAFIDM010000005.1:37991425-38002201 GCA_023159025.1 Thereuonema tuberculata | reverse complement strand
TTAAGATTATTTATTAAGAATAAAACTTAGTCTTATTCTTAATAAATTTAATAATCTTTTATGAATCTTATTAAACTTATGTTAGTGCTTGTAATTTTATTAGGATACTTATATCAATTAATCAGTTTAAGCACACCTAATAGGACTGAGGAACATTAACCAATAAAAATAAATAAAAAAAAAATAAAAAAAAATTTAAAATACCTTTCGGTAATATTAAGATTTATTTTTTATTGGTAAAATGTAATTCCCGAAGACAATTTAAGATGAGTCTCACATCAAGACTGGTGAGGGATCAAAAGAAACTAAATTAAGTGGAAGATGTCATCAAGTGTTGGAATTGGTAAATGCATTTGCTCGCTTTCGAAAATTATCGAAACTATTTAAAATTGAGTCACTTTCTAAGTTCAAAGGTAACATTAAAAAAGTTCAGTTTTATAATCTAAAAACATGTTCCTATTTCTGATTACTCTTCTGCAAAGAATAGAAATTGAGCAAGTAGTGGAAATTGGGTTAGAGTAGTTACAGGACATTCATGTGCCTCATAACGTATTAAAAACAAATTTTCTACTAAAAAAAAAAAATTATCCAAGGAAGGATTAACGACTATAGTTTCCAAATCGATCCTTAATAATTTCAGAATTTTAAGCCTGTACTATATTAAAGTAATACAAAATTTGTGTTAAAATTATTTTCTATGAAATGTTAGAGGCAATTCATATTTACGCCCCATTTTGACAAAAGAAATTTTTTTTTTTTTAGGAAAAATATAAAAGCTTATGAATAATTTGTTAAAAAGTATACTGCAATCTTAAAAACCAAAAATACCTTACTTAACAATGGAAACAAAAATCAAATCAAAAGTTTATTCTTCAGCAGTTTACTGGAATACCCAGGAGGTTCCTAATCTTAAAAATATCCTATCCAAACCAAACATTTATCTTAAATTTATTAACACTTCCCAATTAACTTCCTATAGTCCTTGAATTTTCTACTTTCAAAACAAAGGAGAAGTTTACAAGTGTTTAGTAATTTTGAATTAATCCTGAAGATAATCAACAAAGCTATTGATAGATTTTCTAATAAGCATTTTTAATGTAATTCTTTTATGGAAGTTCTATTTACAATTATTTACACAGTAATATTTTAAGACCTGGATTTAGTATCATTTTAAATGTCATTTTAGATTCCTTTGAAAAACATTTAGATTTTTTTTTTTTTTTCAATCTTACAAAAATCAACAGGATTTCGCATGAGCCGTAGTAATACAAGAATTTCCTATCTCAATGATTATATAATTCACGAAATCGTAAACTTAGACTTAAAAACAACTTTAATTTAAAAAAAAAAAAAAAAATCTGTAATTATCATCATTTGCCTTATTTGTAATTTTCTACTCCTTAGAAAGGAAAGTTAAATATTCATTAATACACATTTGTAAAAATCTCGATGGAGGAGACTGTCTAAAAAACTTCGTCACGCTAATTTCAACCTCTCTATCCCTCCCCATTGTCACAATCTTGTGAATTCCCCTCCCTATTATTACATATATCACAACCCCCCCCCCTCCCATTTACACGCAAAACTAAAGTACTTTTGACTACATTGATAAGATTCACTCAGAACAATATTAACAACAAACAAAATCTAAACAAACGTTGATATTGTAGAAAGGTTAAAAAAAAACAAAAAAAACGAAAGTTATTCTTAAACAGAAAAATCAACATCCGAAATTAAAATTACTTTTTTTCGTAATTGAAATTTTGCGTTTTGATGCAAGTTTCTCATATTCAAGTATATTTTCGTTTGAAATTTAAAATTTAGATAATGGCAGGTGTTTTAATGAAGTTCTTAGTAGGTATTTTTGATTTCAAAAAATGCGTTTAAATGAAATGCAATGTGGCGTCACATTATCTGACCGTCTCCCTCGTCACACAATCCCCTCTCCCCCCCTTGACATGCAAAGACCAAAGCAGTTTTCACGAATGTTAACTTAATAGATTCACTATTAAACCAAATTCTGCTTTGAGAACATTAAGAGTATCACTTTCTTCTGAATTTACTGAAGTGGTACAATTCGGAATGACGTTAGGCCTACGAGTATTTCATATCTTAATTTCAATTATATTTGTAGGGAAAAAGAACTGCAAATAAAAAGGTGGGCGTTTTTTTTGAAGGTTTTACATGGATAGGAGAGAAACGGTTTTCTTACAAAGTGAGCGAACTTGCCAAAGGATTTGGAATACAATAAAGACCAATGTTATTCTATCAACCACGGCTTCAATTTTCTACGATAACTGAGTACCGTTCTTTATAATAAAAAGCTGCATTTAATAAAGTGAAGATATATAAATGTAAGAGCAATTTGTATTTAAATGCTTAATCTTAATGTAACGAAAGACTATTACTGTAGCTGTCACACATGACACTTGCCACACTTAAAAAGTGTCCCCCATGTTTAAAATAACCCCGAAAGACAAAGCAGATTATTTTAAACTCAATAGAAAATACTTTACTACGGTTAGCGTAAGATTTACTTTATTATTATATAAATCACAGTACGTTTCGTAAATTTAAAATTCTTCATATTTGACCATATTAATTTCCATTCTATTTCTCAAACTTATTGGCAAATACAACAAAACTAAAAAATAATTTTTCTTACCTTTTCCTTTGAGTGAAGCTATGAATCCCTCTTGTGCAACTGGAACAGCTCCTTCTCAGATCTTTGGTTTCAAATAAAGACAGAAGCTTCTGATTCCCCCTTATATTCAAGTCTGGTCGATTTCTCATTGGTTGTTCATTGGACCAGTCCATTTTTTTTCAGGTAGACGGCGACTTGAATAACAAGGAAGAAACCTCACAATTTAAACACCACGCTACCGATTAATCAATTCGGTAAATATATTGTAATATTTAACCATTGCTTTTTAAATTATATTTTAATACAAATATAAAAATACTTAATATTTATTATTTATTTGAATTTTAACTCTTGAATTTGAATATGCAAATTTTCCATTGATGCAATTGTGGTTGAATATTTAAGCAAATATTCTCATTCAAGTCTGCCTGAAAAAAACAAATGGACTGGTCCAATGAACAACCAATGAGAAATCGAGCAGACTTGAATTAAGGGGGAAACTGAAGTTTCTGTCTTTATTTGAAACCAAAGATCTGGGAAGGAGCTGTTACAGTTACCTAAGAGGGATTCATAGCTTCATTGAAAGGAAAAAGGTAAGAAAAATTATTTTTAGTTTTGTTGGTCAATATTTGAATTCCTTATAATTCGTTGCCTTGTTTCGATTATCTTATTTCAATCGTTTTCGTTGTTTTTATTATTCGTTCTGCCCTTTTATTTTATTTGTAAATAAATATCTTGTAATTCTCCAGGGTACACTTTGTAACTGCGTTCAGTAATTTTATTGGTTTCTCCATAATTTCGTTTTTTTTTGTTTTTCAAAATTAACATTTAAACTACAAATAATTAATCAAATACGTTCACTACATATTCTTTTAATGTAATTTTTTAGCTCTAATTTTAGTTTCTTTAATTCAAGTTTATATATATATATTTTAAGTTAAAACTATAACTTATTCTTTTCAGCCAATCATTAAATTTTGACCGTTTGACTAATTTATTTCCCATTGTGAATTTTTTTTTTCCATAGTTTAAACCTTGAATTATTAACTTGACTATGTCTATTCAGTGAATTTCGCAATTGTAATTAAATAAATGATTTTTTTTTTCTTAAGTATTTCTAATAAAAATTTAAATAAAGTGAAGGGTATAAATCATTGGAGCTTCACCTCGTAGATGTGATTCTTCGACATTTTGGAAGTTTAATGGATTTTTTTTTTTCTTTAAGCTTTATTCGACTTTTTAACCTTAAGTTAATTAACGCTTGAAATTCTTCGAAGTTCACTTAATGGTTTTAATCATTACATTATTAACCTTTATGGACTATATTTTTTTTTTCAAAACAAATTGCGTTAAAATTAAAAAATTAAAAAATAATGAAAACTTAAAAGAAAGAAAGCAATATATGTTACATTATAAATTAGTTTTCTGATATTGGCTAAAACAAATCGTCAATATTTCGCAGATTTCATTAAGATTTCGGGCATTATTATCTGGAGTTTAAATTTCCGAAAAAAATATTCTACATAGGAGGAAAATTACTTGTAGCTTGTTGGCTTAACAATAACTAACTGCCAACCACGTTCGCCACTTAAACTATAACTTAACACTATTACAACCTTTGGTTAGACTTACGCTGCTCTCTTAGCTTGTTTCTTTCACTGGTGTAATAGTCTTGTGGCGTAACCACAACAATGTGTAGTTGGCTAAATACATGGTTTAAAGAGCAAGACATAATTGTTAAGAGCCGGATCTCAAAACAGATATGGTTCAACAGCACCTTGCGGTAATAAATAAATTGCTTCGTAAGTAATAAAGCCCCGTAAAACTAACCATACTTCATGGGATAAACTAAAGTTTATTGATGCTCCCTTGTTTTATTCCAGATTTTGGAATTGCTTTTTGGCTATGCATTGACATTCGGATATTGGATGTGATTTCTCTTAACTGTCAATCATAAAATTTATGTTAATTATTGAATTTAACAATTAATTTCAAACTATAAGATTTTGTTTATATTTGTATTTTTATCTCATGGTTATCGTCGAAAAATCGTTGGTGAGAATAAAAAAAATGACTATCCAATCTGCAGGTAACTTTATAAGCACATTTAGGCCCATGAAGGATAGCGGAATTGTATATGCGTTGCAGTGCTATCAACAACAATATCTTTATCTTTAACAACAGGAGAGGGTGGCGAGCATTTTAGGGCACTCTACAATCTAAACGCAGGCTATCTTGTGCATGCCAGCACAATGCAACATGGTATCAATTTTCATTCTCCCAAAATTATGGCGAAGTGCAAAGCTCATCACAAAGGAAAATGTTAGAATTCTGTTTCCTATTACAGCTTGATGATTCATACAATGATCACCTTTCAGTCCCCACCATGGCTAGATATGGGCTTATTTAATTACACAAAGAAGAAATAGAAGAAAAATGAACAGGAAGAAAAGAAAAAAAATGCTTTTAAAATGTTAAAATTTCACTAAAATAATTATTTTAATTTATTAAAATTTATTTTCAGATCCTTACGTTCCTTTCCATTGCATTTCTACATCTATCAATGACACTTATCCAGATAATGAACTTCATTTACAGTCCAGTACAAGGGTATCTAATTTCCAATAAGAGATCTTTCCATCGCCGCCAGGAATCCACACAGCTTTCGACGCCACAATGTTAATTATTGTGACTTCATTTCTGTGACATATTTCCCATACTTACTGAATAAAAAACCTGTTACCTGCCTATAAATAAATCCTTTGCTTGTTAAAGAATTTTGTTGTCAATTCGAAACCTAGGTCGTTTGTAATTAAGTTTTTATTAAATTCTCATTTTTTAATAAATGTTTTAATATTCTTTGCATAAATTAACTTCGAATAAATGTTTATTATAATTAAATTTACTATTGAGATCACCAAATGTTATGAAAATTCCAAGTTGCCGGTAAGTGTCTTATTTGCCCGAGTAATAACAACTTCATAGTCCAATATGAATACACATGTAATATGCAGAAATTATGAACTTTATTGACTTTATAATTTATTTGGAAATACAATGTAACAGAGAAGTGTGCTAAATATATCTTAATAATAAAGAAAATTATGGTAAATAGATATTACTTCTCGCTATAGGACCTTGTTTGGAACCCTTGATTATATTTCTTCAAAATACATACAGAAAGAAATACTTACTTAATGGTAAACAAATTCTTGACCAGGTATTTGCAAGTACATTTCCTCGGCCTAAAACTTATTCACTAAACTGATTCTTCTTTAGAATTGATTGAGACAAAAGAAAGAGCAAAGTAACAAGACTGCCACAACCCAATCAAATAAATATTTTAGCAATTCAACTATTCCAGATGTCGGGGCCGTATAATGCGATTTTTCCAGTGCTTACTGATATCTAGCATATGATTTCCAATGATCGGCAGTTTTTAGTATTCTATTAACTAATAATTTCCTATAATTTATATTTTGGTCCTCTTCTACTAAATAAACAAAGCTTTTCAACTTCACAACGTTCAATTTTCGTTAGTTTCCTCTACGTAAGTAAACTTAAAGGTGGATAAACACGATTTATATTTTTCTCAACAAAACACAAACAAACAAACAAGGACAACTGTCATTAAATATGACTAAATCTAATTCCATTGGCATTTGATGAAGATCATGGTATTCATATCTTCTGTATACAAACTTTTTAAAAAAACTGTAAGCGAATTTAATCCCAGTCGTTATGTACAAGAGTATACATTTTGTTTTCTTTTAATATAAGTATTTTTTTTCCTCAATTCTTTTCACTAACTGGAAAAGATTGAACATTGATTTGAATACGACCCACCTTAGAATTCAAATAGTAAAAGATGATTTACATATTTTTATTGTTCCTTTACTTGTTATATGATTTATTTATGGACGTTAAATTTTGTTTTCAATGGATGAATTGTTTCATTTGCTTACATTTTAATAATGTTTGTGAATGTTGAAGAATTCATTTATTTAGTCTGTTATTAGACCGTTACCATAACTTAATGATCTTCTATACAAAGATTGGGCCGAGCAATTGGCGCGTCGCCAAGATATCGGACTTTTTATCTGGGTTCGGTTCTCTTATAAGTTTCGTGATGGTGAATGATCCATGCTGGGCAGGTTTTCTCGGGGTTCTCCCATTTCCTGGTTTGGATTGTCTCAATTTTATTTATTGTTGAATCTTTTTTTAGAAAGACTTCTCAGGGCAAATTTTTATCAATTAAACACACTTTAATTCGTGTACCCGTTTACACCTCAATTTCAAAAACTTTAAATATGCTGAGTATCTAAATTACACAATCATAAAATATGACGCGCGACTTAAATATTGTCTGTTTGCTTCATTTTTTAATTAATTCATAACTGATTTGATGTATTCTGATCTGTTATTCTCACATATCTGAACTCTTCGCACCGCCATATTTCGTATTTTTATTTTTTTACGCTTTTCCCATTTCAGTGTAATTTCTTGAATAATATGAAGAATGCTAAGAGCACAGCATCCGAGGAATAGTCCTAAAGAACCACCTATATCACTAGTCAAATTATAAGGGCAGTAAGCTGGGAATTCCATGACTGTTTCCATCATGTTGTCTTGCATTTGAAGAGTCAGTACTGATACGTAAGAGTTCAAAGAGGAAGAAACTAAATTAGGCATTGTAATGACATTAACTAACGTTGTATTGCAGGGCTGTGAACATCCACACGAGGTTCTGTTAAACTGAGAATATATGGCTTCAACCATCTCATAAACATACAAAATGTTCGAGGAGTTACAAGGTGGAAGATGTTGCAAGTACTTCATAAAGGGCAATCTACAAAGAAAACAAATACATCAAATATATTTTATAAATATATATTTTGTACAAGTTGTAATTAGAAATTTCAAATATACAACAACATTCTATTATCCCAATTTCCTAATGCTGAAAGATCGTCGTTTATGAGTGTAATAAATTTTGAACCAGTGACCTTCGTCAAATTCTGTATAACTTCAGAACATGAAACCTTTTTTTTTTTTTTTTTCAAAAAGAAATTAATACGGTTCAGTATTTACCGATATGTGCCGACGACAAGTTTGCATTAATTTATTTCTTTTGTTGATCAAATACAATATGATTAAGTCAATGTAATTGCAATGAAGATTCAATAAGAAAGTTAATAGGTTCAATAAGAAGGTTAATAGAAAATCCCATTAATAAATTAAAACATAATTGCTTAATAGTTTTCATATTCATTAAGAAAATTTAAACTGTTAAATTAATATAGTTGAATAAGGAAAATAGGCTCTAAGATCTTATCGTCTCCATTTCATTCATTGTTTTTCAATGCTGATGTTCTATCAGTTCACTTTCTAAGTTACTTGAAGGAATTTAGATACAATCAGAAGTTCTCTACCTTCTTAAGAAACATCTGATAAAAACATTAATAAGTTACCTTTTTTAACGGAGTTTAGTAACTATTTAAAAGAAGACTTAAAGTTCACTTTTAAATGCTTTGAGTGTAAATCTTAAACAAAACACGATAGCATAAGAAAGCAACTGCACCGTCTTCAATTCATTAAAGAAATTCAATCCCGAAAACTCTTTTGCAATCCAAGATACAAGCAGAGCAAATACAATCAGAATCTCCATCATAAACGCAGTTCATAATTTTGATTTTAAACTATAAGAAAGTAAATAGTAAAGAGAATCCAAGCTCAATTACTCACCGACAGTTAATTTCTTTGGTTAAATTTTGGAAACACTTCTCAACACACATACAAACTTGCTGTCTTTCGTAGCATGGTTTTTGTGTAAAATTGTACTGAATGAACTGAAAATATAAAAAAATTATTCGTTAATATCGGACATATCTTAATTTTTGCTTTATTATTAACAATTATTTTCCTGCAATCTTAACGCAGAATGACTATTTTCACACACACTAATCATCTTTTCAATTGGTAGGATTAGCAACAGACTGTGTGTCTCACAGTTTCCTGAGTATTCACAGTAAAAAATTCTGTAATGGTGTATCCCTCAAATAATCCTCAAAGTATATTATTTGCGTGGGTATTAAACAGGCAAAGAGATAAAAAATTTAATGTAGCAAAGGGTTAGCAAATCAAAAAATAATTGAGAAACTCTGGTTGTACAGAAACAATACATTACTAACGCCTATGGTTACATGATGTAGGATTCTATCCCATGCAAAGAAATAGACATTTTTAATAAGAAAATTATAGGTGGAGTATCAAGATTCGAACATCGTTGATTAAATCTTCACCTAGATTAAAAAGTGTTCATCTAAGACGTGATTCAAAACTCTTATGGCCTCTCAGAAATTAAAAAAATATATTGGCCCAACTTAAAGTTTCATGCAGAGATGGGATAAAATTCTACAAAATTTAGTAAGACTTAAAACAAAATACTGTAAAAGCTTTAATAAATAGCTTTTCCTTCAAATAAATTAACTTAGTTGTATGAAAAAGAAGAGAAAAAGCTTTTATAACAGTTTGCTACCTAATTAAAGCGCAAAAATTTAAATTTAAACTTCAAATTTCTGAGTCGTGTTTTCTCATTCTGATTGAATCAATTTGTATAATATTTAGTGCGATGATTGAGTCAGTGATCAACACAAGCATTCTGATTGGGCGCCTATTTCAGTGATTGCGGTTTGGGCGCAACATTCATCCCCTAACCATTAAATTGTACGATCAGTTTCTGTCTAAGAGCTTGCAAAACAGCCTCCGTCATCAATATTATCAATGAAGATGCTCTCTGAAAGCAGCTCTGCTCCACATCCTTCCTTTACTACAGCACTCGATGAACAAAATATCAATCAGCGTATTACAGTAGCGTTTAGCAGTTTCAAGTGGTACCTTACAATCTTGCTTTCTTTTTATGAAATCTGTTCTTTGCCCATGTGGATCAACAACTTCGAAATTTATACACAATAATATGTGTCCTATCAATTTCATACAATGAAATCTCACTGGCTACAAAGCTTAACTGTGACATACCAGATGTACATAATATAAAAAAATTAAAGGGTTTACAAGAATACACAGTATTCAAAAACTAAAAACATTGTTGGGAGTTTCGATTTTATGAAGATCTAAAATCCTAAAATATCATAGGAAAAATACAATTTTCTTCCTATGAAATTACAAATATAAGTATTTAATTACTGAAATAATAAAGAATTCTAAATAAAATGTGGAAATTCTATGTGGAAAGTTAATTTTTACCTTTCTTCTTTTGAAGAAGATTCGAATTTTGCTGCCAACTTCTGCTTCCCTGTTGTGAAAATATAGTTCTGATGTACATTTTTCTGAAACTGTTTCTCCTAGATTGAACTAAGATAAGAATTGGTTATCTTACAATGAGAACATCTCAAATAAATTTCTCAAGAAATATAAGCATTTTCCTGAATTACAAAAAAATCCTCTCGCAGCAATGCCACTACATGACAAATGCAAATTGATAAATTTTTTATTTCAAATTCACACATCCCTCTGCGATAAAATTGGTTATGGAGGTTGGACCGCCTTTTGCAAACTCATAGAAGAAAACCTGATCATAAAATTTCAGGCTAACGGTGAATTTGGAAAAAAAAATATTAATTTGCATTAGTCATTTGATGGCATCGGTGTAAAACTACTACTTATAATGCAGGAAAATTCTTATATCTATAGAAAATAAGCAAATTTAAGCCCAATTAATTATAGATAAATTGCTCAAGACTCCGTGCATTTACTTTTGATTAAAGTTAACATTCGTATTCTTTCTTCATAGTAATATATTTACTGATAATTTCAATTCCTAGATCAGATTGACGATGCACATTAAAAAATGATTTTTTTTTTTTTCACTAAAATTGACAACTTATATCTTCGATTCGGATTTTATTCTTAAGTGTAAATTAAAAACCGCAAACAAATTCAAGAATAATCTTTGTATAAAAAAAAAAGTTTTTACGTGTACTTTAGATATTTTAATTGAGTTCGTTCACGCCTGTACACTTGACTGGAATAATTAGCACATTTAAAAAATCGTTACATTTAAAGAAATTTTAATACTAATTAAAAACATTTAAAATTTAAAAAAACTTGAT
>JAFIDM010000005.1:37953930-37977660 GCA_023159025.1 Thereuonema tuberculata | reverse complement strand
CCTTTCAATTTGAGAAAACGTATCGAAATAGTTCAAGTCACGACCGACGATTATATAACGTGTTTGAACTGATTTCACAAGCGTATTCCATATTTTTCCAGGTTTCCAAAAAGTCTTCACAGGAACTGGTATTACATTAACGTAGTATTTACTGTTATCTTCTGAACAATTAACATAAATACTAGGAATATACAAAGAAATCGCTTTGTACGATGCATTTAAACCATCACGAATATAAGGTAAATGTCTTCGACAGTCGGCGACATCTCTGAAAGTAACTGCTACAGAAACGACTTCTGACAGTGGGCGAACATTGGAACAATTGTAAGTAATAAAGCCTTTCTGGAAAAATGGATGATCCACTCTTTTGTCTCGCACTGAAAACCATTCCTCAGGGCAAACATCCAGAAGTGTCGACTTTGGCAGTGGTTTAGGTTTTTTGTTCTTAAAGTTATTGTCAATGGATTTCATTATCTTCAATACTTCTTCAAACTTCCTTAGAAGTTCAGGACGAGATGGCACATTGACCTCATTATAATGTTTGAGTTGTAGAAATATTTGATTTAATTCCTCGTAGACTTTTTCTCGTTCTTCAAAACAAGATGGATGTTTTGCTGAAGCCATATCTGGATAATTCTTGTTATAATTTACCCAGATAAGTCCACTTAAGATTATTAAGGAAACAATCACCATTAACTTAATCTTCTTCATGGTAAATATGTACTGAAAATACAAAAAAAATATAACTTAATAAATATTTAATAATACTTGAAATCAATACATGATTTCATAAAGACTAATGCATAACTGTATAAAAAAATAAATATAAATTATATAAATAAAATAAAACAAACAGAACTAATTGTGAATAGACGCGAATACAGTTATGTATTATCAGTATGAATTTAATTCAATATATGTCGAATCATAAGGTTCATCACTACTTATTATAAACAAACTGGTTTGTAAACGAATAGTAAGTTATTTCCAATGAACAAGAATAAGAAGAATGAATAAGAAATTGCTCCAAATTGTTTTTGTTTTAATGAATATCGACAAATGCTTTTTAATAATTTAATAAATTATTAATTAAAAGCTTACTAGTTATATTTTAGATATTTTTTTTATTTATTTTTTTTTATTTATTTTTTTTATTTTAATTTTCAAATGCTTATTTTTTTTTTTGTTCTTTATCCTGAAATTAAGAACTTTTTATGTAATGATAATCATCTGATATAGATGGTCAAAAACTAAGTAACATCTTCAAAGTTTCAGTTTTTTAAAATAAACAGGTTAAGAGTTATAGTAATTTTGGTCCTAGCATTTACAGTTGGATTACAGTTAAATAACAATTCTTAATATTAAAGGGAAAAAAATATTTTTTTAACTTGGTGATATAAAATTTTGATTTTCCATCTCTCCAGTTTCTTCCACCATATTTTTGTCATCTCCAGTTTACATTCTCACTGAACATTTATATTTAAAGAAATATTTCAATTTCTTTATGTATCCTAATATTTTTTATAATACTTTTTTTTTTAGTCGACCCCATAAACGAAGTATAATAGTTACTAAGGATATGTCTGTTCATCTGTCCGTACCATCTCTACAGCCCAAACCTCTACAAGACCGACAGACATAAATGATATCTCATTGGAGCTCTAATGGCCTCCAATAAAAAAACACGAGTTCGATCTACGGTCACTTTCTGCCTCACAAGAAATGGCGAAAATGAAACATGTCCGGTGCCGCTATGGTTTCGTGTGCAACATGAAGCAATCTTTTGCCTTAAATTTTTTGGTAAATAATATTATTGGTATTGTTATTTTAACAGCAGTTCCTATTTGTTTTGGTTGTAAATTTAAAACAGTTAAAAGGCAGTAACGGAATGGCTACGATGTCAACACTTCTTATTTGCCATCATGATATCATATAGGTTTTCTTTGTCCACCCACTGAGAAAAATCAATGAATCCCTGTCACAAATATTGAAGTAATAATTCGAAATAATGGGGCTTAATGTAACTTTTGTCGAAAAATGTCTTATAATTAAATAAAATAACACCTATAACTTAACATTTATAATAGTGAAATGTTTTCAATATAAATACGCGAATTTATTTATTAATTTATTTACTTTATCTTAACTCTAAAAATTTGAAAATAGGATACACATGTTATTACATACCTATAAACCAGATAACCTTTGAAAAATCAAAAAAATCTCGCTGCGAATTAAAAATAATCGAATAAACAATTCATATTCATCTCCAATCTTGCTAAGAAACTACTAACTATTTAAAAATCAATTTCTAAGTAATTTATCATTTTAAACACATAGCAACATAGCAGGACTTGCCAACAACTGATCAATATGGGCTTTTATTCTCCATGTTGCACCTGATAAAACATACCTAAGGTTTTGTCTCTATTCTTCAATAACAAAGGACAAACGCATCTTTTGTAAAGCTGTTCGTCAATGAACTATTCGAATGTGAACAAATCCAAATAAATAGAACGACTTATCTCAAAATTGTCTTCATGGTTGAAGAATTTAACGGTTAAATTGATACAAAAAAGTCGTTATTTTGTTTCCAAGCAAAGAATGTTTTAAAGCTAATGCCAGAGTTATTTTTTTTCCTCATTATATCGTCGGGTTCTACGTGTCTAATTTGAACTTCTTTATCAGATAGAATGTACTGAATAATAAAGTTCTACGGTAACCAATCTAAAGTATTATGTTTTTTAATCGTTCATCCATGAGACTTCTGTTTCCCTCCGTAAAAAAATAATTATATATATAATAAAGTCTTTATTCTGAATTTTATAAAACATAATTTATCTTATTTTTCCTAGGTAATTCTTTGGAATATTAAATTTGTGGCTATAAAAAAAATGCAAATAACTGATCTATAAATTTGAGCTCGTAAGTAAATAGGTAATTATTAATATTTTACGTTAATTCTTTATTTGTAACGTATTACAATGTTACAAAAAAAAATCGAAGCACTGTGAAGGAAGCATTCAATTTGAATGAAACTTTTTAAACGTCATTTGGATGAAGAGAATTGAAATTGATTCAAATTCTGAAATACTTATTTAATATAAAACCGATGGAAAACTGTTATATATATATATATATATATATTAAGAAAATTAAAAGTTTAGATAAGTCTCTTTGCGTAAGCACCCCTATAAAACATGGCTACGTTTAAACTATATACAAGATGGTGGAAAGAAATGGCTGTATTTGGACTATTTACAAGATGGAGGCTCAGTTGCACAATTGACGGTCATTCTGAAATCAACACCTGCCGGGAAATGATATTTGAAAATTGAAATTGAAGGGAATTGAAATATTTAAAAGTAAATTCAGAATAAAGAAATGACTTGATTAACATAATAGTGAAGGACTATCTTCGTCACAATTTGAAATTAATTGCCATTTATCAGATTTTTTTTCTCTTTTATTTCCAAGGAAATATCCTGGAAGGGATTTTACCTTATTCAAGCTAACCTAATGTTAATTAAGAAAGGAAAGTGCTCTCCCTTTACTGGCTTTTCTCCAAAAAAAAAAAGATGATGTAACATTGAATTTCCCGCAATTAAAGCATAATTTCCCTTTATTTCATTCGCAATTTTGCCATAAATTTCAGCTTTATCCAGTATTTTTAATTTCCCTTCATTTCTTTAATATTGATGACAAAAATTTCACCATTTTCGGTATTTTTACCTAGAATTTTTGCCTAAGTATTGGTAGTTTCTCAGTTACACATAATAATTTTAAATTTGGATCCAGGTGGGTTTGTCGTTTGCATTCTAACACCGCTTTAAATTCTGTCTTCATCGCTTCCTAACGATGTAACAGGCCTTAAAAATGTATATCTATCGATCGCGAAAAAGTTGCAATTAAATCTCGAATTTTCTACAAAAGATACCCAGAGTTTTTTTATCTGTTATATATCTATTACGTATTTCCGAATCGTCTGATTCGAAAAGAATGATTTTTTGGGTTTTATTTCCACTAGTTCGATATTGTACATAACTACCAACTTTTTTTTTTAACAATAGCAGCATCATTGTTACATTATAAATACTGTGTTTGAATCACCTCTGGCTGCTATCATACCGTTATACGGCGTGATAGGGAGTCAAACTAAGTCCTGATGATGTCTTGCGGCAGATCACGCCAAGCTTGTTGCAACTGCTGTTCCAAATGCCAGATGTTCGATGATAGATGCAGTTAACGTTCTAGTATGTCCCAGACAAGCTCATTGGGGCCAAGTCTAGGGACTGGCTGGCTGGCCAAGAAAGGCTTGAATTGCTTGTAGGCAAGAATGTGTGCTGTGTGTAAGCGTTGCAAAATTGCTCCTTGCAGACAATGCTAAAACAACAGGTTGTAGATTCTCCTGCAAGTATTGCTGTACATTTAAAGTCCCTCTAATCATTATGAGGAATTTGTTGTCTTAAGAAATGGCTCTTCACACCCGTAATTGCTGTGTGACTCGACAATATTGCCAAGATTTGAGTGATTTCCAGACTTCCTCCAAATACGGATGCGATGATCATCAGCTGCAATTAAGAAGCGGGGCTCACCAGAAACGTTGTACGAGACCATTCGAGAGGAGACCATGACTCTCGGGTACGGCATTACACGGGGCCTCTGGTGCTGGGTTGTTAAGGCAGGCTTCTAAGGAGAAACGGGAATGAAGCCCATCGTCTGATATTTGTAAGATATATACCAGTTGGTGCGGGTATTGCAATGGTGTGAGTAGCTATCGGTTGCTTTAAAGAGGATACCACATCCCCCTGGATGATGAAGATATCGGAGCAGTTAAGGATTACTTTACAACAAACCGATTGTGACAGTGGCATTGTTGGGCCGACTAGAGCTATGGCGACATTAATGAGACCCGTCACTCGACCATCGATTCCAACACCTTACAGAAGCGTTACTATGACCCAGTTGGCGAGCGATTCGTTTGCATGATCAGCCAGCTTTTTGCAGTTCCATGATCTCAGTCGAAGTCCTGAGTCGTCCAGTCATTACTAATAGTAAACTGATGCGAATGCAACAGCAATTCCACGAAGCAGAATGTGTTTAGTAAGATGAACCACAAAGATGTGCACTTCCATTAAGTCATGCAAGTGATGGTGACTTTTCTTGCATCTAAACTTTAATCATTTTCAAATTTAAAGAGAAGATAATTGCATATGGAGTCCTTCATGATGCTTCAAATTTTTTTGTCACGGAGTTTTATTCGTTACATGATTTTAGATAATATTTAAGTGCACTGATCAAAAATTAAATACACGACTAAAGTTTCGAATGCAGTACAGAGCAATCTTTTTCTAGACTAGAAAAAGATTGTTCTGTACTGCATTCGAAAATATAGTCGTGTATTTAATTTTTATTAAAATAAGTTTTGTAAATTATCCAGGTGCATCGGCTTGATTTCTTGAATTCAATTTATTCGTTACATTTTCATTTAATTTATTTTTTTACTAAGATAATCTGCGTAAAAGAAATTTTTATCATTTCATATCTTATATTCCAGTATTTTGAATAATGTTCATGTAGACTTGTCTGACATAGTGATTGCTGGGGTTCTCCGATCTCGACAAATACCATTTTTATTAAACTATTTCTTTTTTTATTTTACAAATCAAAAGTATTTCGAAATTTTTCGATTTCCAGATGTGGAGTCACAAGGCGATGACTACCAGATTTGGGGAAATATTGGCAACATTTGGAAGGCTAATTAATGAGTAAAATTTTAACATTTACATTTTAAAAATGAATGTTGAGAAATATTTAAGAAACTATCTTGTTATTTTCGATTCAAACTCCACGAAATTCAAGTTGACTTTTAATCTTATCAGAAACTTTCTCGATCAATTTAATATTTGCTTTTTGTATAGAAAACGGTCAATTCATTAGACCTTGGCTTTTAAAAGAAATATGTTAAATATCATTCTATCATTTTTATTCAAGTAAATATTCAAACTAATTCAACTAAGTGCATTTATCTTTCCTTTTAATAAAGGGAGTGTGGTGGAGAGAATTGTTTGTTTTTGAGAGGATAGTTATATTCTAATGCAATATTGAATATCGATTAAATAAAAAGTATATGTTTTATTCCAAAGTATTCCATTTCTTGCTGATTCAGTTTTTATCTGGACATTGCTGACGTACTCATTATATTCAACACGATATCATCAAAAAATGGTCAGAAACCGTGATATTCCTTTACCAATTATTGCGTGGGAGTCCAAAGGCGGACTCAAAGAAATCTACATTAAACCTGGAAAAGGGAAAGCAGTTCCTAAATATTTTAAAAGCCAACCAATTTCCAGAGTTCAATTGCAATTATCAGAAAATAATTGTACTTCAATTCCGGGCATTAAAAACATCTTGGACCACAACCTGCCTTTGTGGCTAAGAGGTCTCTGGGGTGTAACTTTAGTGATTTGTATTAGTTTAGCCCTAGCGATGATCATTGAACGTGTTAAGAATTACAAAGAGGGGAAAATTGCCACACAAGTGCAAGTAGATAAAAAATGGGAATTGGAGATTCCTAAGATTACACTCTGTCCAGCATTTCTCAAAGAAATTTTGAAGAAGACAGACAGACAGAAGATCAGACGAAGCCCTTCCCACATTTGGAAATTAGCAGTTTTAGATTCAGATGAGTATCTAAGAACGAAAGTAATTTCTCAACCTGTAAGTGCAACTTTCTATCAATCTTTATCAATTATTTTATTTTTTTAAATAATAATATTTTTATATCCACATTGTAAGTTGACTAAGATTTATACCAGCTAGATCCAATATTTGAAACAATCTGTAAGAGATTTTTGTTACTGCAAAATAAAAAAAGAAAGTCCTGAAAAATTCACATTTCTTTTATCCTAAGAAATTAAATCCCGATCTGTTTCCAAACTGTGATTAAAAAAAAACAATTCTTTATCCCAGAAAGCCGACATTTTAATGGTACGTTAAGATTAACAAATGCATCAGCCCTATTGAATTTATAACAAACAGGTCAGATAGAAAAGGAATTTAGACCTAAGTCATTAATTTTTATATTGGTTGCAAGTTTTAGTTGCAAAGTTGCATTATTTTCAAATATTTACAATTAAGTATCCTATAAAGATGGAAGTTAATGAGGATTTAAACAATTCAATGTCTATTGTTACCTCATTTTTGGCAAAACTGGATCTACAATTAAAGAGTCAGAAATAAAAAAAAAAAAAACATTTATTTAACTGACCATCTCAGGTTTTCGAAATTTGTACACCAACTTATAATATTCTCTTTAGCTTTTTTTCGTAAGGAAGTAAAATTGAACAAATCAGTATATTCATATATATTCTTCCCTAATAACTTTTGAATTGAGCAATGGATCTTCTTGAAACTTGGTATGTATATTTAAAATAGCAGGTGACAAACTTTTCTATTTGAAAAAAAAAAATATGGCAGTCTCTGTGTAGAAATTTATACGAGGGATGGCAAAGATTCCTATACAATAACATCAGAAACGAAATAACGAATTTTTGTTTACGCCTAACAATGCATGTTACAGAGGTTGAAAATGATGATCCATTGCTTGTGCTTTGATGTGTTTACAATTAATTGAATTTAAGTAACTTACGAAAATATAAAGCAATGAATTATTTCTAGCAAATGGGAAATTTCAAAACAATGGTGAATTTGACAGATATTTCGCAGTGTTGTCCTTGTACCCTCCTAAAAACTCCCCGAACGGAAGGTCGGATTCATCATCATGTTCAGAGGCCCAAACACGATAGGAATAAGGTATTTTCAGGGACCAACGCCCCCCTCCCCCCTTGTTCGAGATATTTGGCATTGTTGTTTGTACCCTCCTAAAAACTCCCGAACGGAAGGTTGGATCGACCAACGGACTTCACCATAGCCCAAACAACGTAAGAGTAGATATTTTCAAGGGCCAACGCCCCACCTTAGCTCCCATATTTGGCGTTGTTTTCATTGAATTTCCGCTATTAGCTTAAATGTTAGAATGCAACCATCTCAATTCAGTTGTCAGCTATAGCTTGATCTATGTTTCGGATTCAAACCCATTGAAGGTTGTTGGTTCAAACCCGTATGTCTTACCTATCTTTTTTTTCTTATTAATCTTTTTTTCTCAAAATCCGCGTGAATTTTTTTTTTATTATTTTCCTAACTTTTTTCCTAACTTTTTTTTTACATTTTTCCTTAGATATTATTGTACTTCTTTTTTTATTATTATTTTTAATTTTTTTTTATTGTGGGTCGACCATAAATTTATGCTTCACCACAAAATTATATTCACTTGTTTTTAGGTGAAATCTTCTCGAAACTGTGACAGAAAGAGGTCTTTGTTGAAGGCTTTGAGCTAAAGAGGAGAAAGCTATGATGAAAAATCTTGATACTTCTTACATAAAGGAAAATTCACATCTGCCGAAATAAATCTAACTTTTTTACTCCAGTCCTTTTTAATCTCCGATGAGAATCAAGAGATGTAAAACAGAGTGGAGCCAATGCCGGATTTATGCGAAAGCTCAACAAGCTACAGCTTAGGGTCTCGTAATCTGCAGGGAATCACAAAATTTCAGGATTTGATTTTTTGGCTTTAAGAATAATTTAGAGGCATACATAAGTTTACAATTCTGGAGGTCCTGTTTTGGTTCTCATCTTCGTGAGATCTTCTGGTGTAACTTGGAAGCTCCAAGCTTTAGGTACCTTAGGGTCTCACCAAATCTAAAATCCGACACTGCGTAGAATGAACTCCTAAGCAAAAAAACATCATTGTTTTTGAGAAAGGTAATTTAATATTTCTATTAGTTAGAATAGAATAGATTTCTTGATAAAATTTCTTGTGATTTTCAGTGTCCACTAGCGGTCAGAACAGTGTCTTTTAATGGAGAATGTCCTTCATCGTATAATATTTCTAGTTCTTCATTAACCCTGTGGGGAAAATGTACCACCTTTACCTTTCGTAAGTTAAAATTTTTATTAGATCTTCCAAATTTAGAAATCCTTTTAAAGTTTAAATAAATTAATTAAAAAGAATTAACATAAACAGATAAGTTAAGATATATCTTTATCAAATCTTGAATTTACTTGTTTTTATTGTAATGAAAGCTAGAGTTCTCGCAAGCTAGAGTTAACCATTCATCAACATTTTAGTTTCGGTAATTTAGTTTTGACTGTAGAGTATTTTGTATAATGGTATGATTAAGTGAACTGTTAATATGCAGCATAGCTGGATTGCAAAACAGATCCCATATTGAATGTAGCTGGTTATTTTTTTTTTGTTTTTGTTTGATAGATTTTTTTTCGTTCCGGGCCTCGGGGCAATAATTTAACCAGTTAGCCAATAATCTTAGATATCTACTATTGTTGACTTATGGAAAACTCTAACAGTTGTATAAGTATTATTAAATTAAAATGAAAGTTTAGAAACACAATTTATTTCATGTATGTAATTTTTAATTGAGGTTTTTTTATTTTTTTTATTTTTAAAAGCCAAAATGAAATTCCTTGGTCCAGACAATTATTTCGTCTTTCGATTACGCATTACACCAAATATCGAAACCACATCACGTCATTTTATGGTAAATATTTAATAAACTTTATAAACAAAATATTAATAATTTTTATTATTATCTTATATGTTTGAACTTCTTGTTTTATTTATTTATAGATGGTGAGACTTAATTTTGAATTATGTTCACTTAATTGTTCCTTTTATTACGAGGGCCGCTTCTACCAAAAGCAAACGTTTATTGGAAGAAAATGAGACGGTGCCCTTAAAGTGGGATCCAGATACATTATTTGTCGATAAAGTTACCGTGGCGATTCATCATTTGTCACAACGTTTGATCAATTTGTCCATTCCAGACTCATAACAGTCAGGTTTCTGCTGTTGTATTCATTTTTTATATAAGCTTGGACGTCTTCTTTGCATATGATATTTTAAGGCAAGGGATAGATGAAAGCACTGGGAGCCAAATCTGATCTGTATGGTAGATGTCCTAAAATTTCTAAATGGAAACCGTGCACCAAGTTCTGAGTGTTTCGTGCAACTTATGCTTGAGCATTATCATGAAGAGGATCACACCGTCATGCAGAAAACCAGAAAGTTTTTCCTTGATGTAAGTCGCGCAATTTCCTTATGGTTTAAAGTGGTTACATCAGCAGGACCCTGACTTATTTGCGGCTGGAATGGATAAAAGTATCAAACGTTTTGACTAATGCATGAATCGTCAAGGTGTAGACAAATAGTGTATCTGTGCCACTTTAAGAGCACCCTCTCATTTTCTTCTAATAAAAGTTTGCTTTTGGTACTCCAACTTTATAAACTTTTTTCTGATCGAACCTCGTATAAAAGCTCAATATCTCTTTATGCTAAGTAAGTCAATCGTAATAATGCACTTAATCCCAATTTTTTTTTTATTTTAGAAACTCTTTCAGATATCGGTAACTAAAAAGTAATCTCATTAAATTCTCTGAAAGAATTCTTCGATTTCTTCAATATCATCCAAGAATATTTGGAATTTACATTAATCAGTCTATAGAATTTTAATTCTAACTAAATTATTTGATTCTAAAAATAAATATTAATGTTTAGGAAACTATTTTACACCAACATCAATTAAAAGTTTTCTCTTAAAGATTATAGAGTCTTTCACTTTATATAATAACAAACTAAGCACATGACCTCGAGCCTTATGCTTTCACGTGCCGAAAGCAGAGATAAATTCTTCTAATTGTATTAAAATATTTATTCGTTAATTATAGATTCAAAAATATCCGCCTAATAGAAGAGCTATATAACAGCACTTTTCGATATTCAGTTCAGTTATTCTATCATCATAAAACAGTGTAAAAAAATGGACTGTAAGTATGCAATTTCGAAGATAATCTATCTATTGCGGTATACATGACAAGAATTCGCCAACAAAACGGGCACGAAAACTGCAAGCCTCAAAGTTAACCCCATTGTGCTATATATCGGATGTCTGTTATGGCATTTATGGAAAAGCCACCAAAACAAATTTGGCTCATGAACTGTCAAACAGTCTATTAACAAACTACTCTCTATGAAAAAAATAGCTTAAGACACGGGTTGATGCATCTTACCTCAGTATATCCAGAAACGACGAACCAGCTGTGGAAAGTCTTATGAGAGGTACCTTTACTGGTCATGAGTGAAAATTTGTTGTGACTTAATGAAGTTTGAGCTTATTTAAGCGTTTGTTTAAGCGCAAGCCACGAGTCATTTCTTTACGCCCTTGTGACGAAAAAAAGAGCTCTAATTTTGTAAGGCACTGCAAAGACATTTTTCCTAAAGGATTCATACTGTTTTTTGTCATAAAAGTAAACTTGAGATCTGTTGTTTTGCTTCCAATACCAAACTCAATGCTTCTTATTATCAGGTTAACATCTTGGAACGAATTTACTACTCAGAAATTCCAAACCTATACCAAAACGATATTTGATAGTCTTCGATACCATGAAAGACCGGAATTCAGGGTATCCGCTTATTCACATCAGAATCAATCCCCATGGACGTTTGCGGCTTTAGACTTCTAAAACGTGTACTCGGATAATGTCGGTGCAAGACCCCTGTGGGCCTTTGGAAGTCACACAAGAGGACTTTCTCAAAGATCACTTTATTACAATGGAAACTTCGATGCACAGTGATTGCTAGGAATAAGGCGATCACATATGGAGTAAGAGATATTAACGCTATGGCTTTACATAGATGTAATCTTTAAAAATGTTATTATATAAAGCGAATGACCCTCCAATGACCAATATATTTGTTGACTGTTAATGCGTATCATAATAAGGCATTATTGAGACAGAATTTTCTAGAAACCTTACTACAGACCAGTGCTTTTTGAATAAAGATGATAACACACATATCAGAAAAAAGGAATTCTGATATTTTAGTAGAACTGGCTGAATTTTAATTGACTGACCGTATCAATTTATATACATTTGATGGACAATTAATTACAGGGAACGTTTTAATGTTTTTATAGCAAATACAGCATCCCAAGTCAAAATCGATGGCAGAAAATTCCTATCACGATTTTTGGTTATTAAATTTTGATGTGATTCGATAAGGAAGAAAAGAACAATAACTTTCCAAAAAAAAAAGCGATTACATTCGGTTTAAATAGTTTGCAAAAAGATTAAAGTGAAATTGTAACATTTAGGCTATTTCTATTTGGTTACATTTTTAAGATTTTCATTAAAAAAAAACACGTATAAAATTATTTTCATTTTAATTTTTATGGATAAAACTAAATCATTGTTACACTTTTGACAAAAACCCAAGATAGGAAAAAAACCCAGTTCGTTTTCAGATTATTAAAATTATTATAAGAAATAATTTATGATTTGGTTCAGGAAATGATCACAAAGTTTAGATTCACAGACATATCTTATTAATGATATCGGATGAAATACTAGACTCCTTTGCCAAATTGCACACTCATAGTAAGATATTTCATCCTCAAAGTATAATTCACTCTCAACGTTGCTCTCCTCCAGTGATTTGAAGAGGGTTATTCTTATTTTCCTGACATAAATCCCACAGACTATTTTTGTTTCGTGACGAGAAAGTTATACTTTGAAACTTCTTAAACTCTCTTATTCAGATATTTGCAAATTACATCTCATCACTTATGATGTTAATGAACGATGCCAGTCCTCCTTTACTCTGCTACAAGGGCTATATTCTCTATGATATCCTTGTTTGCTATTATCTCTATGATTTGTTTTCAATAAACATGGTGGCCCAAAATTAGATTCACATTTTTCTTTAAATTTTAGGTAAAGAAAATAAAGTGTAAACCTAATTTTTGCCATGAAGGCGAAATCTACAAAAACATCATTCTATTTAAATTATTTGTTAGCCTATCTTCCTAAAGAAAGTTAAGCTTATTAAATCAGGATTTCTCATTGTGCCCTTATTCCAAATACCTTTTGAAGCAATGAAAGAATCTTCTTGAAATATGACATATATATATATATAATCTTTTTATTGGTGTCATATCCGCCGAAAACACAACCTACCATCACAATTTCCATTTTCTAAAAATGATTAAATTCGCAAATATTAAATCAATTCATTTTAACCAAAGAAAATCACGTGCAATATAATCTCTTACATTACTAAAGGTCGAAAGAATTTTGTAAAATTTTTATTGGTTCGCTTTTAATGATTTCTTATAGAAGTTTTTGAAACCCTCAAGCTTAAATTTCTCCTTCAGGATCCACACGGGAAATTTTTAAAATAAAAAAAAAACTAGTTTCTTAGACGTAAATATACAGGCCAAGTTTCAGGAAGATCGATTCAGTGGTTCAGAAGTTATTAGAAAGGGACACATATACATTATTTTTGGGTTGAATCTTAGGGTTCTTTAACCTTATTTTAAGAGTAAAGAGGGTTTATGTAAAAGATAAATAAAATGCAGAATATAAAAAGACAATAATATTTATAAATTCTGAATTCTAATTTCGTGAAATAACAACGTTTAATTGTTGTTTGTTTGCAAAATAAGAAAAGTCACATGTTTACTATTAAAAATTACAATAATTGTTTTCATTTCATAAAAATGATAATTTTATAATTTCATTATTTTTTTCAGTTTCTGTTGCGAGAAGAAAAACCAACTGACAGAAGAATATCCATTTATAGTCGAATAGTTGAGACAAGAACAAGAGTCACTGCTTTCGTGACGAAAAAAATAGTAATAGTGTTACATTGGAGATCAAAATTAATAAGCTGGTGTAACGTTTCGTTTTGTCTTAAATCGTATTGGTCATGTTACCTGCGATTTGAATTTAATCGCTTTCATCTATTTTATTTACCTTTTTTCTTTTCTTTTTCTTAGTTGAGTATTTTAAATTTTTTATGCCGAAATTTAAAATTTAGAAAAAAACACATTAAGAATTACAAAAATTGAATATGTAAGACAGGAGCCTAGAGGAGCTAAACTTATAAAAAATTATAAAACAAATATTTGAGAAAAATAACTTAATATTTCAGCCAAAGTAAACATAATTTAATACGAAATATTAAAAAAAGAGCAGCATTTTAGGGATCCCCACAAATATAGACCGCTTAAATGGTGTCTTGTGACCATGTGATATGACGTCACAGTTCAGAGAGCCGGTTGGTATAGTCCGTTGCTAAGATTTTTATTATTGCTGAGTGATACGGCCGGCTGGTGTTTGTCGACGCTTTTCTTTGAGAAGATAAAAAAATTCAAAAAATATATATTTCCGAAGAAATAAATGTTAACATTGTTTTGTTGGTTTAGTTTTTTTTTTTTTATTTGTAATACCTTTTTTCTCTCTGTCCTTCAAGAAAATGACAAATACAAATTCGGGAATATGCATTGCATCTCTATCAGCACGTCTACTTCGTAGCAACAGATCCATCAAATAATTGTTTATTTTCGACAATAAATACATTAGCGAAAAAAAAAGAAAATTGCTTAAAAACGTCTTCTTAAGAAATGAGTTTCAGTTCGTCAAAATAAAACTTTGCTATTGGAAAGAGACTTTTGAGTGCACAAATCCAACAGCGGTGTAGCAGTGCAAATCTGAAAAATATGCCAAAAACTAGCTTCCTTCATGTTGATGTTTTTCCTAAACTTCTCAAACATAAGGTGAAAAAAATCCTAAAGTTGGCTTGCTTGAAGTCTTAAAAATGCTTTCTGATATTTTTTTTTATTTGGGCTTCATCTTAAAAACCGATCTCGACAAACGGTTAGCCATAGCTTTTAGCAATACAAAACCATAGCAACCGTCTCTTTGAGCTGTGACGTTGTTTCTGATGACACACCTGAACGGTCCTTAGGTGGATGCCAATCTCTGTTTATAGAGGGAGACACCGGTCTCCAGAGTCGTCGGCAAATTCTGTCCATAAAAACCTATGTTAAAAACACCAACGTATCAATCCAACTTTCCTTTTCATTTCTAAAATATCATCATTAAACAAATTATATGTTTTTATTCTACAAAATATGTTATCTGTTTTAACGATTTTTTTTCTTTTCAACAAAGCAATAGTTTAACAAAATAAATAATTTATTTTTAGGTATGATAACGTCGATCAGATGAAATCAATGTTCATTGAACTCAACAAAATCTAAAGAATATTTTTTTTAATAATTATATTAATTTTATTATTATAAATCTAGAGTCTTATTTTTCTGTAACTTTTATTTAATATTTCAGCAGTTCTGCATCATATTTTAAAACTTTTAAAATATTAAAAAAATGAAGGAAATTATTATTATTATTGATATCCCAGATAATTTTTAATGTCTTAATTAGAAAATAATTTGATTTTAACAAAAGGCCAAACGAAATTACTAAGGATAAACTCGTAATAAACTTAGAAAGCGTTATTTATTAATTTTTGATTTTAAGAAATAAAGGTAAAATTCGACAAAGTTCGTGTTTTTAACGTAGGTTTCTATGGGCCGAATTTGTCGACGACTCCGGATACGGTGGCACCCAAGTAAACATTGGAAAGTGCATTTACATCCCATCCACCTATTCTTTCCCGGAACTTCTTGAAAATTAGAGACGGCTCTGATGTAAAAGATAATAGATATCGAAGTAAATGGATCAAACAGCACAAAGAAATTTTAATGGATTATGTGATTAAAGTTATTTTGTGCTGTTTTGACACATTCTCTTCTATCAGTTGTCTAATTATTAGTGATGGGTTTCTTCAATTATTCACAGAACATCACTGCAGTTAATTCACATCAAACTAATTTTGAGCCAACTTTTCTAAGAAAGTGAGGCATGAGATCAGTCCGTTCGTGTGTGTTTGTATGTATATCGCCAAAAACCTTTTGAAGCGCTGGGTAGATCTACTTGAAAATTGTAACGCACATTTATGGATTAGATACGATCAAACTTCTTTATTTGCAATCTGACCACAGCTGATGTTTGCCGAGAAATTAGCGCAAGAAAGCAACAAAAATTCCCAAAGAAAATCAATGAATTTCAATCAATATTAATAAAAAGAATTTATTATGAAAAAGGAACTTTAAAGAAAAAAATGTTCATTTTTTTCTTAATGTTAAATTTAACTTGCGTAGAAACATTTTACAAAGGAATAAAAAGGGATAAAAATGCACTACAAATAAAATCACAATATTCCGTACACAAGCGAATGTAAGTTATGGAGTTCCTTACAGTAAAACGTCTATCTTATGAATAGAATATTTTTAACATGTATCAAAATGAATAAAAACTAAACAATGGAACACACAAATTAAAAAAAAATTTTTTTCGTCAAACTGAGAGGGGAACATGACAAAGGAAGACAACGAACTAGCGGGTAGGCTAGTGGACGGTGGGTGAGTCGGTGAGAGAAGGAGAGGGATCTATCTTATATAAATTACCATCAATAACGATAAATTCCAGTAATTATTGAATGCTGTTTGAGATTTACCTATCAGTTGTTTCTGGTCATCATCGAATTGTTTGAATATTTCTCAACTACATTCCACCACGTACTTCTCTTATTCCTCAATGGATAGCAACATTCCACACAAAAATAAAAAATTATTTTCGATATAAAAATTGAGCATCAATTTACACGGGCAGTACTGTCGATATTTTTGAACCGCTGATCACGTAACGATACGACATATACTAGAAGTGGTATCTTTTGTGATCAATATGGATTTATTAATCACTAGTAGCAGTGTTAAACATTGGCATTTTTTTTTTTTATTTAGCGACCTCTAAGGAGTACCTTTTAGGTTTACTGTATGTGTAAAGCCCTCCACAGTCCAAAACGGGAGTCGGAGCCCCATGAGTCACACTTCGTTGGACTCCCATGGCCTGAGACTTGGCAGAAAATCCAACTTCCTGTCCAGGCTACTTCCGATTTACGTGGCCGTAGATCGGGTCGTGGTGCTTCACTAGGGAAATGGAGAAACTAGATTCAATACCCGACTCCAGCGGAGATCCTAGGGTCCACTCAGCTCTCTTCAGAATGGGGGCCGTGTTTCTTTTCTGAGGGTTAAAGGTGGACAGGCGTCAGGTTGATCATTGCAACTTACTAGCGTTGATCATGAAACTCCGGGATCCTTACCTCCCGCAACACCCAAGTGTTAATTAATGGTTTTCAATTAATAAGGTACAAAGTGAGGATCTAGACATACTAAATGAACTCAATATATATGCGCGCTTCTCAATATATATGAACTCAATATATTGTACTTGACTCGGCTTAAATAAATGAGTTTTGTGCGCCTAGTGTGACTTATCAACACAATCGTCTGATAATAGATTCCTTTGTTTTGTATTCACTACAAAACTGTTTATTTGACTTATTTTATTTTTTTTTTAACTAAAAAAATTCGTATTTCATTGATCTGCCCTAACAAATATCAATAGAACAAAAATAAATAAAAATAAAGGTAGTTTTAGTTTCTTTTCAAGTAACAATAAGAGATCAGTAAAAATATTCAATAGTGAGGGGAAAAAAAAAAGATTTACAGAATTATTCAAGGTCGAACTTTTTTATTGGTAAAAGATGAAGTAAGCAGTGAATTAAAGACAAGAAGTTCAAAAGAACATAAAGCCTATTTTCTTAAAATATTATTTCTTAAGTTTCTTTTTTAATATTTTTTTTAATTGTTGTAAAATCGCAAAAAACGATTAGCTTACAAATTCAAATTATATATTCACTTAAACAGCACAAATTTTCAACTTTCTGTAAAAAAAAGAATTAAATTCGCCTTATTTAATTGTTTAAGACATATTTATTTGAATCTTATCAAATCCATGCGCAATGCTTTGACAAAAAGGATTTAATATTGATTGTTTTTAGTGAGGTATTAACAGATAGAAACCCATTGTTTCTTAGATTCCAATGCTTTTCTTGGTGAATTTTTATCTTTTTCTAGAAATAATCATTTACTACAGTAATTCTTGTCATATTAATACTGTTATTAATAGTTTCAGGCAATGAACACTCCTACTAAACCATGCAATGATAATCCAGAAAAATCCATCGTCAAATGCGTCAAAAAATGTATAGATATAGGAAATAAATCTAAAGCGAAATGCAGGTAACTATTGAATCACTTTACTTGGTAGAAATCCTAAACTATTGTTTTCACTTAAGACTTTGATTCCTGATTTATGAAAGGAACAAAGGTTTCTCCCTATTCCATATCCACTTCATTACCTTTTTGTATAATATACGGAGGGTTGAGGAAGAAGTGGCCGAAATACGTGCTACACATTTGCGAATAAGGTCGCGAGAGCCTAATTCGATATTTGCAGTAATTTTTTACTAAAGGCTGTGTGGCTGTGGAAGTTAACTGTTTCTGGGAAGGTTACATCTATGGTCTTTCCGGCCAGATGCAAAGTTTAATCGGTCTGCCGTTGTTCACGAGTGGCCTTGACCATTTGAGCCAGGAATGTGCGGACAGTGTTACATTAAATGATAAATTGCCAGCCGTCTGATCATGGATGTCCTGTAAAACATCAACGAAACCGTGCCCAAACATTGCGGTCCCCAGAGATAATTAGACGTGCGCACCAAATGGTAACAAAAGAAAATCCGCCAAAGCAACGATGGATTGTAAGCAGGTTCCAGATGTTATAGCTTACCATTGGAAGACTCATCAGGGAAAATCGGCGTATGGAATGCCGTTCTAAAGCCCGTGGACACAAACTTAGCCCAATTCACATCCGTGAACGTTTCACGAATTGTCCTAAACTTTACAAGAGGTACCTGGCCGGTAACGAAGCATGGGTGAACCTCGTTGACACCAACAAGCCAGGAGCAATTTTTTACCGTCAAAGACGCTCAAAAGGACGATCGGATTTCTTCAAGCAATGCAGAGAAAAGGTCTCCAAAGGGTTCATGATAGTGGGCGGTTATTGCTCAAATGGCAAGATCATCATGCTTAGATTGGCCAGCAATGCAAAGGTTAATGCAACATACTTTCAGGAGAGTGTGATGAACCCTGTTTCTGATGTTGACATCCATCGTGTTTACGGCAACGAGCAACACCAAGTGCACTTGTCCAACCCCTACTCTAAATGGCCCGCTCGCCATTAGAATACTATCGGAGGAAGAAGAGGGAAACAGGGTTGAAGTTGCTCCTTTACTTCGATGCCTGTTAAGTCCCCTGATGCATCCCCTATGGACTTCTGTGAATTTGAACTATCAGTAATCGTCGTCCTTCATCTGTAGACAGCCTATGAAAAGTTTGCTGTGATGTTTGGTCAAACTTTCCACAAGTACAACTGAACAGAAGTCTCCTGCAGTGGAAAGTACGTTGCAGAGCCATCATTCGAAATCAGGGGAAGCATATAGAACACAATAAGTGGTGGAGGAAAGGAGTTTCTTAAAATTACAGGTGAGAAAAAGCGCACACCATTATCTGCCTCAACCCTCCATACTACTAGCATTGAATTTACTTGTATTCTACTTGAACTGAAAGATTAGCATCTGTTATCTGTTATAACTGTTATCTGAAATGTAAAGGTCAGCAATAATACAACTACAGATTCCTCGAGAAATATTGACGGATCAGATGGTTACAAAAGTGAAATAACACATAGCTCATCATATTTTCTACCATGATCAGTATGGAACTAGATCCGATTCCAATTCAAGAAATTTATAATATATTCTTGCAATTTCTTGTCTGCATACAAAATGGTTTGCTGTGATGGACATAGTTTCCAATGCAGATTCCGGTAAATGTTTTAATGTTAAAAATGTCATCATATATTGCAGAATAATTAATTTGCCTTTTCAATACTCACCATATACGCAGCTCCTGCAGTTACATTTATCTTCCTACCACAGGACCGGAATACGTAGTAGACAGCAATATTGAATAACTTAGTTTTGTGCTTGTAGATACTGAGTATTGGTAGAATTGCATAGGCTAATTAATAATAAGAATTCAGTTTGATTAAAGGATGAGATATTACTATTGAATTAGTATTAGTAATACTAATGTACAACCCTAGGCATTCGTAAATACGTATTTACACCCTAATATATTGGGCGAGTGCGAAAGTTCTACCCGTTTTTGGATATGAAAATTTCCACACACAAGACGTAATGACGCAAATCGTCTGCTAATCAAACGTGTGGATGCCTTACATATAAATGCATCGTGTCTCACAAAGTTAATCATTTCAAAAAAAATATCAGAGGCTGTAACATGGAACGCGAGAAGGAGCATATAAGACATTGTTTGTTATACGAGTTCGATAAAAAGAGTACGGCAGCCGTAGCATGTCGCAATGTTTGTCAAGTTTATAGGGAGGATGCAATAGACGAAAGCACATGTCGTCGATGGTTTCGTAAATTTAGGGAAGGAGACGAAGCTGCCAAGATCAGGCTAGGAGTGGACGGCCATCACACATTGGAGAGGATGATATTGACCAAGCCATAAGGAACAGCCCGAACCCAACCGTGCAAGAATTAGCGGAGACCTTCAACGTACACCGGACAACGGTCGAGAGACGGCTGGTTAAGTTGGGTTTTACCAGAAAGTTGGATCATTGGGTTCCACATAACCTGACAGCTAAGGGGCCGTCCATTAATTACGTGAGGTGTTTTTTAGAAAGTTTGAACCCCCCCCCTCCCCCTTGGTAAGTTTGGTGAGATGTGGTGGGACTCCCCCCCCCCTCACGGGAGATTTCAAAAAGTCAAAAAATCAAAAAAGTTCAAAAAGTCAATATTACAAAATGCTGTAATCTAACGTATATTCTCTGAATGAACAAGTTGACGCGAGATTTTCGTTAACCCCCCTCCCCCTCCCCCTTGGTGAGATTTGGTGAGATTTTGCCGGATCCCCCCTCTCCCTTTTGACCTCCCTTTTGACCCCAATTAATGGACGACCCCTAATCAACGGGATGACCGAATCGCCACCTGTGTTTCCTTGCTTTCCCGGTACAAAAATGACCCATTCTTGACACGAATTGAGACAGGAGATGAGAAGTGGGTTATGTACCGTAACGTAAAGCGTCGTAGGACTGTGTGTCGCCCTTCTGATCCGCCTACATCGACTTCGAAAGCTGAACTTCATCCCAAGAAGGTGTTATTGAGTGTGTGGTGGGATGTGCATTATTATTCACTGGGAGGTCCTGCCACTCAACCAAACCATCAATGCTGCCTTCTACTGCCTACAGTTAGATAGGCTGCATTCAAATTTGGTAGCAAGCGGCCAGGTCTCATCAATCGTCGCGATGTTATCCTTCATCACGATAACGCCAGGCCACATGCTGCTGTCATCACTCGCCAAAAGTTACTGGGCTTTGGTTGGGAGGTTTTACCCCATCCTCCCTATTCTCCTGATTTGGCATCAACTGACTATCACCTATTTCGTGCGTTGAACAATTCCTTCAGTCAGAAAATCTTTGATGATCTTGATGCTGTGAAAACTGCCATCCAAGACTTTTTTTGACTCGAAACCGCCGGAATTGGGATTCATCGCCTACCAGAAAGATAGCAATTGGTCCTAGATAGCAATGGGGATTATGCACAATAATAGGTACTGTTCATTTTGCGTTTATTTGCTCTTCTTTATGGGTAATAAAAACGGGTAGAACTTTTGCACTCACCCAATACATCCCATTGATGCAGCGAGGAGGTGGGTGAGGGGATGTAGGATTTGAATCATTGCTGCATAGTCTTTTTAAAAACAGTAGCTCTGACATTTGATCTATTAACATGCATTTTCTTATTTTAGTTATTAATATAAGCTTAAGAGTTAACTTGTTCAGTAACTTATCAATGTATCAAATGTATTGATTGGTAATTAATATCTGTATATATTTGCAAGATACGTAACTGACTTTTATTGTTTGTTTTCCCTCGTTAAGGTTGCCTTTCATGAACATCCCATGGTTACCCCGATGTACTTGGAATCAATCCTTGGATTTATTTTCTAAGATTGAAACAAGTTATGAAACGATAAATATTAAGGCGTGTAAATGCACTCGAAGATGTACAGAGACTTTTCACTACATTACCGCCTCCACGTCGCATCTTCCAAACGGGAGTCGTCATTCCGAATTAAGATTAGTATTTAAAGATGATGTCGTAGAAACGGTGAAAGAGGAATATCTTTACGACATGAAAAGTCTTTTGGGGGATATTGGAGGCATCCTGGGTCTCTTTCTTGGCTTCTGTACTTTACATATATTTGAAGGCATCCAGAGATTAGTAATATATCTACAAAGGCTGAGTGCAGGCAGGAAGTCAAAGTAAGCGAAATTTAAAGATTTGAGTAAAAGGTTACCTTTTAAATTGTTTGGATATTTAAACAAATTCTCAAGTTCTGCAATAAATAAGGACTTTTATCTTTCTGATATATTCAGTTCTTGTTAAGAAATCTTAAGTTATTGAATAAATTTTACGCAATAGATTTTAATTCCAATATCAAACGCTCCTTTTACCTAAACCACATTATTGTAGTAATTTTCTTAGGATATTAAGATATTTACTTTTCAGGAAATTTGCCTGAATTCATTACAGTAAGTCAATAGTAGGGATTATTCTCGCAAATAAAGTTCGGTAAATATTTATAATCAATGTTGTGCTAGTTTTTAACTGAATTTTAAGCATTCGGTTTTTACTCTAAATTCACAGACTGCATTTCTGTTTGTGTGTGTGTGACTTGTATGAAGCACATCTCATTCCCAGTTAGTCGGACCAGAATAGAACTGGCTATCTGAGATGACTTGTTCAGAATCCTAACGCCATCTAATGGCAGAAACTTGAACTGAGAATGACTACATGAAATAATTCTGGAGTCCTAAAATATAAATTTTAATGTTCGAATTTTCAACTTCCACGGCCTTTAATATTATTATTTTACAATATGCTTTAATAAAAAAATATATCACAATTTTATCAAAAATTAAGTTTTGGTGTTTTAATTTTTTTTAATTACAGATGAAAGAAAGTAAGAATTTTAAAGTAAAATTTTATACTTATTTAAGAAATAGCCTAACATTAATATTTAGCTTAACTTTATCTATATTTAAAGTTGGATTATACATTAAGTAACGAGTACACGTCTTTCAATATGCTGGATAATAATTCGATCTACATTGATCCAGTTTGGCATCAAAGAACCTTGGGAATATCCCTAGGAAAAATATTTTTTATTCGTCAAAAATCACGGGTTAATAATGAAAGTATGTAGAAAGTTATTCAAATGAAAACCAAAAAAAAAATGATTTTTTGGCTGTATCCAGAAATTAAAAAATCCAAACTGCAAAACCTAGTGAGCGTTACTAAAAACAGTGCTATCAGCATTACAGAATTACAAAGCTGGTATCTTCTGTGAATTTCTGCCACATGTAGTTTTATTGTAAATATGTTTTGTTTTTAATTGTGCTAGTATTGGTCTCACGTATTTCTATATAACTTTAATATTGTTGACTAATGGAAGCATTCTAATTTTAAATCGCAATGAGTGGAAAATGTACCTTAGAATATGTAAAAGTTAATATTTGATTAAACTTTCTATAAGTTAATGTGAAAAGTGTAAATTGTTGCATCCAATAATAATTTGTAGCTTTTTTCCTGTATGATAACTCATTTTTTTCTTGGACATACTGTGGAGTGTTTGTTCAGATTATCAATGCATCTATCATTATACACAAACAAGTCTATAAAAATGTAAT
>JAFIDM010000005.1:37909702-37936468 GCA_023159025.1 Thereuonema tuberculata | reverse complement strand
GTTACGTCCTGAAAACATCCATGTATAAGGAAATTACGTCATCAAAAGCTCTTCTTTCATGAACTGAACTGTAAGTGACTATAAAGTACGGTGTGTGAAAGGAGCTATTTAATCAATAACCAATAACTTAATCCTTACATAAGCAAAAGATGGAGCATTATCATTTCTCAAGGTTAAAACAAGTTTTAAGCACTTGTTTATCTCATATAAAAAGATGTAATTATTATTTAATAATTAAATTATTCCATCTTTAGGAGATTAAATTTTCATGAGGTTAAATGATGAGATTTCAGTCACTTTCATTCTTTTACTTAATATTCCTGAGATCTGGTAAAATGCCAGTTTTTTTCCAATGACGAAGCAGTTTCAACGTGAATATGTAAATACTCTTCTTCAAAACCATTTTAAAAAAAGCTTTCAGAATCTTTTCAAGCATTTTCCCCAGTTATATTTTTCATTGGAAATTTCATTCAAAATATTAACCATAAAATAACGATTACAATTATTTTTTTTTAACGATCATATCTTTTATAATTTTACAAAGAAAACATGATTTGAAAACACTAAGCTTCAAAGTTTTCAAAGCAAATGCAATTTAATAATCTTCATAAGGTTGCTTATGAATACTGAGGAGTATCTACATTTACAGGAATATATTTGAATAGGGATATATGAAGTATTTTTATAACAACACTCTCACCCTTTTTCTTTCAGTCATTACGTAAGGCGCAATAGGACAGCCGTTTCACGTTCAATGAATTCTTGATCAACTATTAAGATCAATTCATTTATTCTACAATTTCCTCGGCTTGCATTTAGGAATTTCAATTTATCGACCATATATTCTCGACATTAAATAACTTTAGTTTTTTCAATTTCCAATCGTAATTGAACACAACGACAAAAATATATTCTTTTATTCATTCAATAAGTCTTTATGTTCTTGTACGAAAATATTTATTCGTGTTTTTAAGTTAGTTTCTCTTTCAGTGGATATTTTCGATGGAAATAAATATCACACTTTTTATTCTTTCTTTGGTGATTATTATTGATTCTACAGAAAATGTGACCAACCACCAAAGGACAATTACTTTTTGAAAAGCACTTAATTCTTTGCTAAAACCTATTAAATAAGTTGAATCCGTCACAAATCTAATCTCGTGATGCGCTTTGCTAAAACTTATCATGCTTTGTCAGGCATTTAGTTCAAAATGATACAAATGGAAGAAGACACTTTGTTAGTTGGGGCTGTCCATAAACTACGTCACGTTAATTTCTGTATTTTCATCCTTCCCACACTTTGTCACAATCTTGTGAATACCCCTCCCTAATATTATGCCACAGTATCACACATCCCCTTACCAATTTACATTATAAACTAAAGTATTTGTAACTGTAAGATGTATAAGATTCAGACCCTATTAATCAGTTCAACGACTAAGTCGTTTAATCAGTCATAGAACTGACAGAGAACCCTTATCCTTTAACTTTGCATTTTGATGCATATTCCTCATATTCAAGCATATTTTCGTTTGAAATTTAAAGTTTACATAATTGTGGGTGTTTTAATATATTTCTTAGTAACTTAGGTATTACGATTTAAAAAAATGTGCTTTAGTGAAATGTAATGTTACGTCACATATTATCTGATCCCTCCTTCGTTACACTTCGTCACGTTAAACACAAATCCCTCCTCCCCTGACATGCGTACGTAGTTTATGGACAGCCCCTGTATAAAAAAAACATCGAAATTTGACGATGGTTTTATTTCTATTAAACTGTTACTAAGTAATGGATAAACTATATCTGGATTATTCGTAGAGGGAGGAAAACATTACAAAATGTACTTCGGAACTTACTTCTGAACTGTGGTAAGTTTTTTTTAAATACAATGACCTGCTACATTTTGAGAGGACTATAATATTTTAAAAAATATTTTTTAAAACACTCAATAATAATTTGAAAGTAAAGCTACGTTTCTGTATCTTGTGTATAACTTATAAGAGCATTCACTAGAATCATTTCGTTTTTCATCAGAATAATTACAAATGAGCTACAGGATCATTCAATATAAGGAGTCATTCACAAAGAAATGTCAAAAATTGAACGTAGTAGCTCGAGATCCCCTCCATTAAATCACATTAATATAATGTACAAATCGTAGCGTGAAGGAACTAACAAACACTTACAGCTAAAAATACACTGAAAATGTTCTTTATTACAGTAAACCCGTTAGGAACCAGAAATCTCAAAATAATAAATGTTCCAAAATCCATCCTTAATCTCAATTTACTTTTTAGAGAACAATCTATTTCCAAATCAAGATTATTCCTTTGCAGAACGCCTACCTGAATTCAATGTAGACGAGTCTTCACAATTCGTTATGAATCATTCTGTCAGTTATAGCACACAATTTCTATCTATTATATTGTGTGAAAGCTATGAGAGAGATTTGACGAAATAATAGTACATTTCTATTGTATTAGGTTTCCCCATTAACAAATTCCAAAATTGTACCCCCCCCCCCAAAAAAAAAAAACAAGAAACAATAAAGAACTTAAAAAAACATTGAAAAATAATGAAAATATTGTAGGAAAGCCTCAATCCTGGGGCCTCTTCACAGCGGAAGTATTTAGAAGGAACTCCAACTACAGAGATGGAGGGGTTGCAGCTCCTCCTCCTTTAGGAACGCCGGCCAACAGAGTAAATTCCAAAGTAATAGTTAATTCTTTTGTGTCTGGTTTTAAATTGAAGAATTTAAATAAGACATACGACTCTACTTCTTATAAGATTAATATTAGTTTGGTTTATTTCAATTTTAAAGTTAGTTTCCTCTCTTCATAATTAACATTATTGGTTTTATTCTTTGAAGGATCTTGTTCTTCAAAGTCATCTAAAGCTTAGATTTCTACTGAATGAAAATCTCCCATAGGATATTACAATGGTTTTGTTTATTGCTGTGTCATGTTAATCAAAACCATTTAACTCACTACGCTATTTAAGTATGAATGTAACAGTATTGAAGTCATAGAAAAAGTTTAAAAAACACCCACAGTTTCGAGAAATGGAGATATCACTTTCAAAAATCTTAGATATCTTAGGGAAAAAAGTAGACAACACAAACTCTCAATGAATACTTAACTCTTAAATCATGGAAGCCTTCTCTCAGCTGACATTCCAATTCTATCGTATTCTTTCACCAGAGGCTTCCAATGTACCAAAAACAAAGTCTAGATGACAAATAGTTAGCGATATGTTCATCTATAATTATATGTTATATGAAGCTACTTAAACAGGAATGCACATTGTGAAACTAATGGTTTCGTAATTCTCATCTTAAGCAAGAAGTTCAACTTGAAGCCTATTTTCCTTAAAATTTTATTTCTTAAAACTTTTTGTTTTTGGAAAAGATCCACTTGGAATAAAATTCCAATGTAGAAGTGAGATCAGTCATTAAATAGGTATACTAAGTTTCAAGAACACCCTCCAGTTATTGGAGGGTGAGGTATTAAGTGATCTGATTAACCTTGCTTTCTTAGGAAAATAGGCTAAAAAAATAAACACTGAATTTTTCATAATATATTTATAATAAAAATCTATGAGTCTCATTACTTTCTTGCACATTCATGTCTGAATGTATAATATCTGTTCCATCGTACAATTTTTCAAAAGAAGTTATGGGAAGTTGATTGTAACTTCTCACATCGAACGTACACTGTCCTTCAGAAGGTAAATTCGGTTCGCCAAATTTTAAATAATATATTTAAATAAATATATATCTAACAAGTAAGTAATATTAAGTAGCCTTGGAACAGTAACTGCTATTCCGAGTTATAAAAATTATACACTTGGTCATGTCAGAAAACTGCGTTGCAGATTTCGCAGTGCACATAAACATCCATGCACTGCATGGACATATGTTTGAACACGTCTAATGACGCGATATTTATCTATTTTGAATAGAAGATTTTGTTCAAAAGTCTAAAAATATCTCCCAATTGTTACTACAAGAAATACCTCAAGACACTCAGTGCTTGTCAGTCTGTATGTGTTCCTGTTAACTTGAAAAACTGCTTTGACAGAAACAATGGAGTAACATTCTTTTCGTGTATGATTAGATTTTTATATTTCAGACGTATACTTGTCTGGAGAAAGCAGATGAAGCAAGCCATGTTACATACAGAAAGGGAGTCACAGTTGGACGCCGCCGTATTAATTTGCATAGATTTGTCGGAGGTTTCATTACATATTAGAGAAATGTATTCTATAATTGTAACCGAAAAGTTCAAATTTATAAATATGGAAATCTCCTCCACTTATCTTCAAGTCTTAAATCAGTGCTTTCTTTAGCAGGGTGAATTGTTGCCTTCTCAGTCTCAGGATTAACTTACTGAGAATACGAATCAACGTTACCATACCTGCATCAGTGCTAAAAGAGAGATCATTTCGTTATTATATGTAGCTGATATAATTTTGCGTTGTTCTAATTAAAAAACTAAATAAGTTTTTGGCTGAGATTTCATTTTTTTCAACTCGGGTTGTAACTTGAACAAAAGCAGAGAAAAATCTTCGCTGGTGCCATTGAGCACAGTTTGCAACATGCTCTATACAGGGCTGCTTCTTACAATTAATACCAGACCATAACTCAGATCTCAAAGGATCAAGAAGCTCAGCCCTGCGTTTATGAAGCTGTTCACCATCTGAATATTAATTAAAATTTTTACGGCTAAACTTGGAGATTTTGAAAAGCATTTTGACAAGCATTTTGACAAAAAAATGTTTTACATACAAGTCAACATGTTTTCTAAACCCAGGCAACCCCTCTTACTTTCCTTGGTGTTTGTGTTGGCGGGTCTCACGCAAATCCCTTTGCCCCACCTTTTGTATGACCTACTTACAAAAGTATTGTTTGTATTGATTCGTTAAATGCAGTTTTTTTTCTGTATAGTTTGAAAATGTGATCCTTTTGAACTTCGAGAAGCAATAAATATTTTTGAGATGTTCAAGCATTCTTACATTGTATGGTATATTCACCAAATTACATCCTTAGCTATCTGCAACTATACGACAATTTAAATCAGGTTCTTTTCACTGTCACACTTACCTCCTGTCAATGGAAATGTCCTTTGGCGACCACACCCAACGGATGCAGGAATAATGAGTGAACTATAATTAAGACTACATCCTTTCTAGGTCTCCCAATGTCATTTGGCCTTCAAAATTAACCTTAATTCACCCTTAAAAAAGGAGCAGTAGAAGATCATATTTTATTTAAAGGACACTAATGATTAAATAGTAACATACAGTATAATGTCGATTATTATCAGAATCTCCAATTATCCGAAACACCACAACTTCAAAAATTACATTATCTACTTCACTAGCATTGCTAAAATATTACTCCTCCCGCTGAATACATTCGTTTCCAATTTTTTTATTCGAAAATATATACACTATTACATAGAAATAGTTAATTTATCATTACAGGAGCTAAAAATCATTATTTTTTTTAAAAATTTCATAATTCAAACTACAATATTGTAGTAATAATATTGCTTACAATATTTTAATTGTAAGCCTAATTAATTTTACGATAATGCACTCTCTAAAAATCGAAGCCAATAATTATTTCGCTAGCGCTAAGATACATCGAAATAACATCGAAATAACATCGAAATAACATGCAACACCAGTGTATGCTGTTGTCTTGTACAACGACGCTACAGACTCTAATCCAAAGAGCTGCAAAAAAGTTCTCATATTAGCGGGCCTACGCCCGCTTAACAATTGCAGCATATTCGCAATACAGCTTTAATATTTAAAATTGCAAACTTTTAAGTAAATATAGTGAACATTTAAAAGAATCTATAGTATTTCCAAAGAAAAAAAAATCAGTAGATTTTTTGGTGTTCTATCACAACCAAAACCTTCGATAAGAAAAATGACAATTTAAAAAGATTTTTGTTTTAATCAAACTTAGATTTCAGCAATCAAGTTATGAAGAATTTATCAAAAACCAACTAATAGAAACGGACAAATGAACAACAGAAAAAAATAACAAATAATTCTTCTCATATCTGATATTTTTATCTCTTCATACTAGAATAATTATAAGAATATATTTACATTCTCAAGAAATCTTAGTTGTGAATAATCTCGAAGTCTTGATACATTGATACATTTGAAAATAGAGAGGAAATTCCAGAAATTTCCGATGTGTGCCACAATCTAGGGAAACAAAAAGTTTTCTGATCAACCCTTCTCTCATCTACACAAATAAAAATAATAATACTTTTCTTCTATTTCACAGCCTTCTTACTTCTATTTCTGCTGAACTCCTACTCTTACTCCATCTTAATTCCATCTGTCTTAATTCTTAGCCCATCTGTCCAATTTTTAACTGACTTTCCATTGCCAACAAAGAGCTTAACAAAAATTAAAGTTTGAGTTCCACAGATCATCCAAAGAAAAGGAACAAATCTCTCATGTTGAATTAGAGCGATCATTGAAGCACATCATAAATTTAATTTTGATAAAACTCTATTCAATATATTTACTATTAATGTCCATTCTATATCGAATTCATTTCAACACTTAGCTTTGCTGAAATACAGAATGATGAAGTGTGAATTTCATCTTGCAATATGGTTTGACATTAGGAATCAGTTCAGAATAATGAGGGGGCTTAGTGTAAAAACGGTTGTATATCCCAACGAAACTTCGTTTTGAGAAAAATGTTAAAACTTTTTAATGTAACTAAATGAGGTCTTCAGCAGAACTCAACCATGTTAACATTAGATGCACACATGACAATAGTATTCACTGCCACAATAAGATGAACTGAATTGCTCATTGGTTGGGATAGGCCGTTTTTATACATAGCCCCTCATAATTTTGCTATCTTTATGTGCACCTAGAATGCTGAAAAGGAGGAATGGGTTGATTGAACCCTTGGTAGGGGAACCCAGTCACTGAAAGGTCCCAGTTACTGAAAAGTTCTCAACAGTCAAGCTAGGGAAATTATTCTTAACGTTGCTCGTCGATTTCCCTAGCTTGACTCTCGTCGATTTCCCTAGCTTGACTGTTGAGAACTTTTCCTCGTCAGCGACCGCCATTTTCTCTCCTATTTGAATGTTAGCGAACGGCCAGGAAAGGAAAATCTATAATCTCCGTTGCATTCTGGGAGTTTCAAGTCTAGCCGTGAGCATTATAATGTGTACTACAGTGCTCGCGCTTAAAGTTGAAACTCCCAGAATGCAAAGCAGATTATAGATTGTCCTTTCCAGGCCGTTTGCTAACATTGAAATAGAAAAGAAGCGACCTCTTCTATTTCAATGTTAGCGAACGGCCAGGAAAGGACATCTATAATCTGCTTTGTATTCTGGGAATTTCAACTTTAAGCGCGAGCACTGTAAGCTTTACTGATCTGTCGATGCATCTATTAGCACATTTTATCCTAACATTTGGTTTATATGAAACGATTTTTTGCATATTTTAAAAATACACAAAAACACTTTTCCGTCACTATAATCAATATTTAATAGTGTACACAAACAATTATGTAACTATAACTCTATTAATAACATTACTTATTATATTGTATCAATATTGAAAAGAGTTTAAAAGTACATAGAATATATAATTTACAGTGCTGTGCCGTATTATAATTTATTATGCCATATTCTCGGTAATTTTTTAATGTACAGTACGCTACATATTTAGTACAATAAATTCCGGATTATCCGAAAGAGGTTCGGACCCATTTCAATGTATGTTTGCAACTAAAGTAAAAAATTGCCAGTTCTATTTCCTCCTTCTGTTACCTCAACAAAACAATAAATTTTATCATAACTGACATAATAGAGGATAGACTAAGTTAACAATAATCTCATATTTTAAACAGGTTAGTCAAAAAGTTTTGACTTGCTAAGAATTATAGTATTAACTTTCGATAGACAAAACAGTCCAAAGAAAATCAACCAATTTTTGGTTCTAATTTCGGTCACCAGATGTCGTATTGGAGATCTTCGCTTCTCAATTGATATATTTTTGTTTTTTCACTCCTTTTGAATAAATGAAGATTTTTGCATTCCAATAAAGATATGACTTTCCGTATCATATTAATGATCGTAAAATATTCTCAAGCTCTTTCTTAAATCAGATGGATAACTTAAAAAAGAAGAAAAGTTTCGAAATTTCTGTGAATTTTACTTTAAGATCATCTATTCTTTAAATCTCTCGAACAATTTAAATAATCATTTCTAACTAGGGTAGCTTTAAAGAAACTACTAATAAACTTCAAATTAAAAAAAAAAAAAAAAATGGATGTTTAGCTTAATTTCCCCTAGGGTTCAAATTAGTCAGTCTGTGTATATTGTGTATCTGTGCTTCCCGATTTAATAACTTTTGAACCTCTGGATGGATTTTCTTGAAACATGACGTACATATTTAAGAGCAAGAGGGGAGATCTTCACTTTCTTATTTTGTGTATGGATCCTTGTTAAGACATCAGTAAACATTCCCATTAGAAAAGAATAAGAAAGAATTACAAATGAAACGGATGTTAATCGTTTTAGTAATCCAATAATTTGCGCCTGCTTGGATACAATTAAAATTAATTAGATTTAAACAACTAATAATAGGATTTGGTAAAAGTCTACTTAAAGGCACCCTGGTTGACCGGAAGTTGATCGGATGAAATCTGTTTGGAAGGCTAATGAATGGGAAAAAATTTTGAAAGGGCAAAATTGCTTCCAAATTTACCAATACATACATCCTGCAGCTAAGCAGACCTAAATTAACCTAACCTACAGCTAACTGGAATAAACGCTTCGGTCCTCATCAGCATGAAAGTTGTTTCGAAGGCCGTACGAGGGGTGCCGGATACTAGACTTTAGCCTAGGATTTTTTTTTCAAAATTTCTATTGCTTGTATTCATCCGATATTATAATTTAAAAATAAACAAAAAGCTTTTAGGGGTTCCACATTGATTCCGAAATTTCTTCACTTTAATGTTTTCGCGACTTCAAAAAAAAAAATTATGTTGAGTTGTATTATTATTAGTATGATCATATTTTTTTAATGATTTTAATAATAATAAATCATTTATATCATTAAATTATTATTACTAATTATTATTAAGTAATTAATGCTGTTGCTTTAAAAAAAAAAAAAAAAAAAAACAATATTAATTATTAATGTTAATACTTAAACATTCATGGAGCAATTAATAGTTAAATTAAAATTATAAAATTATTGACATCTGTGATTTGTCATATTCCTAACTTCTTCATAAAAAAATCATTTCTTTGAAGGTTAAATCATTAAATTACAAAGTTATTTAGTCACTAAACGTTTCTGATAAAGAAGTTATTCGTATAAAATTACAACATTATCCTACAAAAATGTTGAACTAATACTTTAAAATCAATAAAAATATTAAGAACAGAAATATTTAAATCATGATTAACATGTTTTTTTTTTAAGTTTCCTAATGACTTGTTAGTATAATGGGTAATATAGCAATTCAAATATTATTAACTAATGTAATCAAAAGCATAAATTAAATCGTAAATAACCCGTAATTACTTAAAATGTGAATTCAACGAATAAAACTTAAATGTTACTTACGATATCTTAGTTGTCGAAGCGTCTATTGATTCAGGTCTCTTGATAAGAATGGGTCTAACCATAATGGAGGGGTAGGGGGTGAAGGTATTGTCTAGATAGAACTTATCATAGTTATGTTAGCTCCCCCCCCCTCATTAAGATAGTTCAAAGATACAAGTTTAATTGGTAGTTTATAAATTGATTAAAATATTTTAAAGAAATTTTCTTTTAATTTATTTATTAATAAAAACTTTTTATTCTTTCTATAATAACTCCTATAATGATGCAAGCCAGAACCTGAATTGCAGATTATTATTGTTAAAAGGAAAGTCATCAAGCTTATAGTAGTGATGGCATTGTCTGCAGAATATCGCTGTATGAAGCTTTAAAAAGGAGTTATTTAAGAATAATAAAAGAAGGAGTTTTTATTAATATATTCCAATGAGTTATGATTTTAATTTATTTGTTTTGTTTTCACTGTTAATCAGAAAATTTTCTAGTTAATTAGTAAAATTTTACAGTGATTTGTAAATTAAGAAATAAAAGAGTGTAATTAATTTTGATACAACAGCAAATCCAATTCCTTACATATTTAGCAGACAACTTGCATTGAAATGGGTTCTCTTTTAAAAAAAAAGTTTTCATATAATTATGAAAACTGTAGATCATATTTTACATTTTATTTTAATCAATATTAATAACTATGTACTATAATGCAGTACAATTCGAAACTTCGGAAATAGGTTAAAATTGCTTTCTGTTTTGTTAAACGAACCAATTTAAAAATGCTTTCATTAATTAACTATTTTTCTTTTAAAGGATTTTTTTTTTTTGCCAAAACTTCGAATTATGTAATATAAAACTATAGATCATCTTGGAAACGAGAGGTGGGTCTGTTTGGACAATGCCTCCGAAACACGTATAAAATTATAATTAAAAACAGCCCACATTGTCGCCAGATCAGCAGTACTACATCAATAGCACTAATTGCATACAATATGTACAGAAATATTATAATGTATATAAATAAAGGATAATAAAGGAGATTCTCTTAGACATTAAAAAGTAATTTCTTTTAACTTCTTAGGCTGATTCAGCTGAATCTATGATCTAGAAATTTTAATTAGTAGCTAAGGAAAATATTTCCATCTTACAGATTTCGTTATTTCCTAAATCCGTTATTATATTTTAAGAAGTAGGTCATAATAAGTGTATTGTATATATTTATAAATGATGCCATGCTGAATTTTCGATTATTCATCAAAGACATTATTTAATGATGATTTTTAATACGGATGCATAGTATTAAGTTTGTATTAAGGCCAGAAGATTATCTTTCAAGAAATTTTCAATATTTATCTAGTGCAAAGTTAACAATTAAAAAAGTAATTTCTGTTAAAACTATGTTTCGTAATCTTCCTTGTTGTTAGTCCAAACTATACGAGGTTGTTGGTATTTTTTTTTTTAATCTTTATTCTTGCTTTTCAACCGATAATAATAATTTGTCTTTGTAACCGATGAAATCTTCATGAAAGGTCTTCCTGTTTCGCTTCTTCCAAATGCTCTTCTAGTGATGACATCTTCATCACTCGGAATCTATTCTCCCTTCACTTCAGCCCAACTTTCTGATCACCTCAACATTATCATGACGGGATGATCAGTACTGTCTCACAAACCTATCCTGGTAATAGAGAAACAGCCTCGTTAAGCGGATGATTTGATGAATTATAGCAATAGTTCCAAAGGAAACTTGAAAGCAATATGTAAACCAATACTAGAAAAATAAGAACCAGGGCTGCTTACTTACATAAATAGTACCTATTGTGTCGGGCCATATAGTGCCTATATGGCTGGACATCTTAAAAGTTACTATATATGAAGCAATGTCCTTTTTGGTTTGCTTAGGTGTAAGTCTAAAAATTAATTATATGTATATAAATATATATTTTCCATTTTTCCAATGCATCATATAGTGATTCCCCAATGTCAGTCTTTAAGAAATCAATAAACAAAATTAATATGGAAAATACATTTAATTTTCATAAAAACTAGAGTTATTAAATTTTTTGTTATTATAGTTGTAATTCACTATTTATTGTAAAGTTGGCGACCCTTTGCCTCCAAAATCCCGTGAATTTAAAAAGCTAGGTACCATTGCTTCAAACTCATAGAAAAATGCTTTCAAATGTTCTATATCTGTTTCTGTATTATCAGGTTAGTTTGTTCAATCAGCACAACTTTATTAGTTTCTTTTTAAAATAAAAGCAAATAATCATAACAACAACAATCTCATGTATATACTGTGTGATGTTCTTTATTTCCCATAATACTTTTGGTGAAATTATTACAAAAAAATATGAGGATTTCGTAATGTGTTTCTGCAACTGTCTATAGAAATATACATGGCATTACAGCCTACAACTCGTGCGGGCCCAGAAAACAAAATGGAAACTTAAACCTGAAAAGGAAAAACAAAAGGAGATGCCAACTACAGAAGTTATTCACAAAAGAATAGCCCACTACATTACAACCCAAGAACAAAACAAAACAAAAAAAAAATAGATTTTATAATAATTATGTGACGCAACAAAAGTAAACAAAAGTGTGAAGGAAAAAGAAAAGATGGAAATGATATTTGAGTAATTCTTAACAAAAACATTCATTTCCACCCTATGACCCAACTGCCTCTCCTTGCTAGGTAGGCGACTTTGCCCAAAACTGGCAAATTAAATAAGATTTATTAATGTTAGAGGAGATGATAAAGAAACAGATGTCATTTCATCATTTTGATTTTTTTTATCTTTGATGCTTGAACAATATTTACACGGTATATATAATTTGACACACAAAAATCGTCTTAATACATCTAATCGAAGAGTAATTATAAAATATTGTCAAAAAAAAATTAAGACTACCTTCGTCTAGTTAGAAAAAATTTAACATATTTCAATATTTACACACTTGTGGAGACTAGTTCTTATTTACTCTTCTTATCATTACATTTAAATGATATAATCATCTTCTCTGCAAAATTATCCATAATAAAATGACGCCTGTTATATAAAATCAAAAACATAGAATAAGCGGTCTGTACTTGTACAGTCACTATTATATATCCCAAACTATGACATGATAAATAAAATATTACACACTAAACATATAATGACAAATCTGATATCTATGTATAAAAAAAGATAATATTAAATAGTAGTTACTTAGGAAAGAGATTGCACTTGAAAAAAGTAAATTTTGGAACAGTATCTTTGGACCAAAGTTTTACAGTACTTAGTTTAGAGAAGACCAAATCATCTGTATCACAAAAGTTAATATAAAATAAATAATTATGGAATTAAAATGAAGGTAATGCAACGACTTATGTTGCAAGAAAAATTTTACAAGAAAAATACGAAATAAAAGCACACTTTCTTTGTCAAGGAACAAAATTCTGTACATTGGACAAAAGTCATAGTGATTTGTGTGGGAGCTTTAATTATGCAAATTTTCATATAAGTTACAAAATATAAGACAAATCACCTGAACTGCAGCCAATAGAAAATACCCTTTTCTATAACTTTCACAAAAAAATATTTGATCTATCTTAAAGAAAATATATACAACATAAGGAGTTCGCGATGTAAAGAGTAACTGTTGAAAAATCCTCTGAAATTAGAAATAAGCAAAAAATACAAGGTTTTTATTTATGGATAATATTAGGCATGTCGATGTTGACTGAATAATATATAATTTATATAAAGAATGTGATAGTTCATAAATAAACCTTGTAATTTTAACCAATAGTTTGCATTTTAGGCTGTTGTAATTTACCTCAGTTTTCCAACTCTTTTAAATATTTTCTTTGAAGTCATTTTAACTGAATGCAAGCAACATAAATCACTTTTGCAAATCAACAAATCTTAAATTATTTCGATGATATCATCAGTTTAGAAAATTCAGCTTATCTCAAAAGATTTTGGGGTTTTTTTCGGAGGGGACAACGACTCGACTATTTTTTTTTAAACAGTAAAGAAAAGAGAATATTGCATCTATGTCCATATTCATAGAGCCTGCTTTCAACACTTGAGATGAAGATGGCGACTGCCTGGGACGTGATCAAGTGGTGTTGGAGTCTCCTGAGCAAACAGATTCACTAGGGAAACGGAAATTAAAAAGAGTTCCACCTCCTATGATAGTCCAAACAGACGTGCGATCACGCATAAGAAGACTTAGCGAATGTTTGGCCAAGCCGCCTTAATAAAAAGGGGAAAAAAGCCCTTAGATAGGTAATCATGTTTATGACAACGACATATACGTCGTAAACTCAAATGATTATCACGCAAGATATAGGCAGCAACCTATTAAAATCAATAAGAAAATATCAATTAATTACAATTATTCACTTTTATGTCACATTTTACATTAATGTCTGTTGAATTTAAATCGATATATTTTCTCCGTTCAGTTTTGGGAGAAAATAATTAATGTACAATCAGTTTTTAACATTTTGTCTAAAGAACTGCGCGTCCTCATCTTTAAGCTTGGTGAGAAAACACAGGAACGTGTGCAGAAAATAAGACAATTTTTTCCGGCTTGCCGGTAATCGACGCAGGCGTTTTTTCTGAGAAGATGAAAGGATAGAAGGAAATAATACAATAAATAAATAAAAAAAGAAAAAGAGTAGAATAATAACAAAACCTTGAATGAACATTTTTACAAAAATGACAATTCCAGACATGTTAGGGTTTCGTTTCTTTTCCATGTCCTCAACATCTTCGGTACTATTTCCTCTCAGGCTTTCTACAAACTATGGCTAAAATGTGCTGGTAAAAACATTGCACGAGAGTATGGGGATAAAGATTGCACATCCGCTGGGCTGTTATAAAGCAGCACTACACAAAAAGACCGAAACTGTCTTTTCCAAGCCACATTCCAGTTAGATGGTTTTTGAGATACAATTTCTGTAAAACTCAACACTTGTATCGCCTTGGTACACCAATGACGTTATATTTTTTTTAAGCTTATATAAGAATCAATCATTATACCATAGTTGTAATCGTTCATACCTGGCTTGGAATAGAACATATCAGTCGGTAAAGCATATTAACTAAAGGTAGGAAAAAATTGCACAATTTAAACATAATATGTGGATAACACAACAGTCTGCACTAGAATTCTAAAACAAAAAAAGCACTGATTTTGGCAACGCACTAAGAGCTTGAGTTGCTCATTCGTATAAATACGCACTAGCTATATATATATTACTTATTTACAATGATTACTCAATACAAGGATAAGTAGTATAATGACAATCATTTTTAAATAAACCATATTAACTCCGAAACTGGTATTATTTTTTTTCTTTTTCCTTCCAGATATTTTCAGGATAACATTATTTTTAAAAATATATATACTGTATAATTATACTGCATTTATATATGATACATTATCACTACGTAAAAATATTACATTATACATAAATTATAATGAAATCTTGCCCTGAGTTTGTACATTGTATTTTTTTATTTTAATTTTTGTGAATTTGTAACAGTAGCTTTTTCAATCTTTAAAAAACCTCTTCTCCTTAAAAGAAAACTTAATTTCTTAAAAAAATAAATGCCAAATCCAAATTTGGAACATAATGTATTTTAGGATTTGTTTGTTTTTTTAATCCTATGCTTTATTTGTAGAACAAAGGAACAATTTATACATTGTTGACATTTATTGGTTTCTTAGCTTTAGAAACCTTGTATCGTAAATGGACTGAATGATAACTCAAGCTCTATCTACTTGGTATCCACAATAGCAACTCTTTCTATGTTTCCAAATTCCGACATAAAATGATACGCAAACTCTACAATATTTGCATTTTTTTTTCGGGATTACGTTGTTGATGTTGTTGTTTTTGTTGTTTAAGTGCCTATATATAAAGAGTTAATTATGTACATCATTAGCCATTTTAAATTATGTTATAAGATTATTACACGCACACTTTACACACAAAAAATAACTCAGGAAATGGAAGTACTGTACTCAAAGGACAATATTATGGCTGAATTGTATGATGTTATGCATTTTTTTTAAAAAATGGGCTGAGTCTTTCAGTCGACAACTTTGTTTTCTTATAATATTCCATCTGTACAGTATTTATAATTGTCTCTTTCTTATCTGTTATAACATCGCATCTCCTTTGCGTGTCGTAATCAGATCTTGTTTTCCTGCTACAGAAATGTCTTTTTCTTCCCGTAGACTTACTAACAATAGCTCTGATCAGTTTGTAGGGAGCTTGCTCAAATTCTGTCTGTAAACTATTAACGTTATTTTTTTTTCTTATTTACTTATTGGTTTATTTTTGTGTTACTGGCAGCCTTGAGACTGATATTCCTCTTTCTCGTTTCAAGTGGATTCGGGTCTCCTCTCGGGGGAGTTGCCATGACAGTGAATGCAATGCATGCAAATAGCGCAATGGCCTATCTTCTTGGCAAGGGAGGCTCGCAGTTTCAGGGCAGGTCCCAGCTTCATGTTCATATTGTTAATCAGATGCTCTTCGGTCAGAAGTGGCAACGCCGCGCCATCTATGGACTGCTCTCGGAAAGTCTGGAAAAAACAAACAAAAAAAAAATTAGTAATCTATAATCATGATATCATCTGTACAAAGAACATAAGCACGTGCTACTTACAAATCAACGTCAACGTATATTAGTAAATTAAACCAATCAAGATACAAATATTTTTTTGTTAAGTTGACTAGAGGTCTAAAGCCTGAGGCGAAAGAAGGGAAAATATTACCTAGTTGATTCTAATTAGCAGCGGAGAAAAAACAAATATAGTACTTTCCCTTCTTTAGACTCAGAACTTTATTTAACCCTTAATCCTAAATGATCAAACAAGTGAATAAACCATCTATCTTGTCATGATCCTATATAAAATTTAAAAATAATAAATAATAATTCTAATAAAAATAACGATATATATACTAATTGATATCTACTTCAATTCAACCTTCCTAAAGTGTTAGATACTTCATAAGTGACTAAATAAGGTGAAACAGTGTAAAATAGCTTTACTAGATAAAGGTCTGAGTAAAAAGATACATAAAAAAATTGTATTGATTACAAATATTACATAAAAGCCTCATTCTCTGTTGAAACTAAATATCACAATGAAAAATCCGAATATTTGAATGTTCGAGTTAATGAAGTTCACGATAAAAAAATAAGAAAGTGTATTAAAGAAGCAAGAATTTATAATGTGATTTTTTTTTATGTTTATGTTTTAAAACAGTTGTGATTTTTTTCCAGTGTTTCATTATTTGATATTGTCACGTATCTGAATTACGTAGCAGTTATTTATTGTAACGATGTAAATTGATTTCACCTGCGACGGCACCATCCTGAAGTTACGTGAACAAGACTGAAAATTGACAACTGAACACCAATTCCAAATTAGTCTGCAAAGTCACTCTGTGTAAGCTTTGCAAATTTTAAAATCCCGTCTTATTGTAATAATGGTATCGACTAGAAAAGATCTCAATGTGCTCTCGTTTTTCTAAGCTGTTATTAACAACTAAACGATGTAATAAAGTTACGCTACGACTTCTACGATTTCCCCGAAATGCATAAAAGTGCACATTTCCCCGACGAAATTGTAAGCTAGTTTAGTAAGTTCCTTCCCTGTTGCAGATACCCTGTGTGTTATTATCTCAACGTAATTGCAAAAAAAAAAAAAAGCTTTGTTTTTCCCAAACGCTATAATTCAAACTTTTAAAGCTTTACTTTTTCCACAGTACATCATTGTTTCCAGGTGTTTTCCATTAAAGTTTCACTTCATAAGCTTGTACCATCATAACTCATAGCAACTGAGCAACTTAACGCACCCAGAACACCACTGGTTGACTAGAAGCAAACGTTCGTTAACAGTGCGCAGCGTAGGAGTGGAAAAGCAATTACACAAGGGCAACTTTAATTGGTGGTGATACGAATCAAACAGAATTACATCATTAGCACGAACGAGGAAATAAACTTTTTTTTTCTATATGTGTTCAGGTTTTTGTTTGTTTAATATTTTTTTTTCTGCGCAGTGCGCCCACTAACCTTGGAGATCTAATTAATACTAGGACTAATTGGCAAGAAAGGGATTTACGAAAGCTTAGAACCTTTGTATTCAAATGCGCTGTGCTACTTCATTTTAGAGCTGGAATAATTAATGTTTACGGTTGAAATAAAGAATTTTTTTCAGCCCATTAAGGATTCATTTTCTCTACTATAAACTTCGAAAATTACACTCCGTTGTCGCGAACCCTTCACTGCGTGCGACAATAAAACAGTAATTAATTACTTAAAAAGAAAGAAAATGTCTTGTTTATGCAAAGCAACATTAGCTTCGATCGTTTTAAATTTCAGTTTTAATTTCAAGAAGAACAGGTAAAGAATAGGATCTCGGTTGTCAATTTGTGATGAAGTCATAAAAGTCTGAAGTACAAAAGAAAGACGTTTATTCCTGGAAACAAAAGTGTTTCTTGAACTTATGGAATTTAGATTCATAAAGGAATTTTCGGAGCCTGAACTTTCACCATTCAGGACGTGTTTATTGAAAAACTAATGCTGTATTTTTTTTTTTTTTTTTGTTATATCTCACATTTGAGTTGATCACAAAAGGGTCTTCGCTCCCCCTTTTCTTACAAGAGGCAAATTATCTCATTCCTTTAGCCCCTTGCTGCCATTGTCTAGACTTTAGTAGACTTAGTGGAAGGTGTATTATGTAAAACTTCAATTAACTGCGCCGACCGGCCAATCATTAAGATATTCAGGGACTGACAGGGAACAGGCTAAATCATCTTTTTGCGTCCACTGTTTAATTGAGGCAGCGGTCGCCAGGGAGCGCTTCTGGACCTCCCGCAGGCCTGGAATGCGGTGATCCCAGGAGAGAAAGAAGAAGAAAAAAAAAAAGGAGAGATGGAACAGATGAAGAGAGATGAAGAAAAAAAATTGTGAAAAGAAAAAGAAGAGGGTGTGAGGAAGATGGAAAAACAAAAAAAAAAAAGGAGGGGGAGAGAGAGAAGACACCAACGTGACCCCTGAGTGTACAAAAGAGGCAAAGTTGAAGGAGGCGCCCTCTGTGTTGTGACATCCATCCACCGTCAACAAAGGAATGGCGCTCCGTGGGGTTGCTCACGCAATACCACTCACCCTCCATTTCTTTCTTTGGTCCTTAATGCAACTGATGCCTAACCAAAATAACGGCGATTGCTAACAACACAAAAAGTATTACTCATTTCCTGTTCAGTCCTCTTTTGAATCCAAAATGATGGCTTTCTCAGAAGAACAACAATGGAGTTTGGATAGTATCAGCAAATATTTTGAAAGTGAAGCAACAGGAAATTATCCTTCAAAGAAGAAAAAAAGCTTTAAATACTGTATTAGTTTTCAACTCTTAATCTGTCCAGTTTCTGAAGCAGATTTTGATCCACTTTCGATTTTCAAGATCTCCTTTGCATTTCATTCCCTATTCTTCATCTTTTTATATCTTCAACAAAACCAAAATACGTATTCAGTTTAACCTAAAGTTTTTACATATTTTGGGAATTTCGAAGAGCAATATTATTTTCAAATTAATGTTGCCATTGCTAATGGAAGTCATTTCTATTAAACTACAGGTCTAGCATTCTGATGGTTGCTACAAGAACTGTAGAATCATTAATTTGAAATAATGATGTTGAGGTTTCACAATGAAAATATTGTCAATCGCTTAAATAGCTCTCAAACTATGATAGCATCTATTCGTTTGACATCACACTACTAACTGCACTTAATGAAAACTCACAGCAAACCTGAAATCTCGGAATATAGTAACTAAGCAACTTCAAAACTCTTGCCTTCAACAGATTCAAGGTAAGTAGTGCTCGTAAAACTTCTTTCAAATTCTGGAAGAAAAGCCAATGCTTTCCTTTAGCGAAAGTAACAAATTCAGGAGTAAAAGATTTGGAAATTTGCCAAAAAGAATATATCATTCTCATTATTCTTTGTCTGTTTTAAAAGAAGCAAAAACACCTAATCCAACAAGGCATTAACTAATCTATTCTTGCTTCAAATAATGACTGAATTTCTGACTTACAAATTGTTTTACTTCTTTATCTTATGTTAGATTTGTAAATATTTCGAATCTTTCATTTTATAGACGAGTCGTGCTTAGGAAAGTACAAACAACATTTATTTAAAAGTAAAATGAAGTGAATGATGAAAAAGAAAGCTATAATTAAAGTTTTCCTGAGAAATTTATAAATTTTTCCCATTTAAAAAGCGTCGTTTCATATCAGATTCACTCCTCAAGAATGAGGGAAGACAATGCATGACTGATGAAACCACAAACTTTCCAAATGGCTTTTAGATATCTTTTTTGTTCCATTGGGTGTCCGTTTCTTGCTTTTCTTATTTAAGTTTTTTTAATTGTCTTTATAAAAAAAGTTATATGAGAAAAGCAAGACAATATATTTTTTTGTAAAGACAATTAACAGATAATAATATAAACTGTAAAAAGAGTCACTTAAAAGTAACCCCTGAAGCTCTTGTAGCTTCGATGTTACTTTTCCTTCACATTCCAATCTCCAGCTGAAAAACCCACAGCAATGTTCCTCCTCGGTCCGCTTACTCAATGAAGAGGCAGAACTCTATAAACATTCGCCGTTGAAGAGTGCATCTATAAAGGAAATCCCGCTTAGTAAATGACTGTACTTCATTCCAGTGAACTGGCCCACGGCCAAAGCCTTGATTGCCGACACCAAGTTGCTTCCCATATTGGGCAGAGAAGCATTTGGTAGCAATTACTCCTAAAAGTCTCACCGATCAGTAAAACCGGACTGCTTTGATTTCGCAGCTCCGAATAGCACTGAAGCAGATGACTTTAGAACTCAGTTCACTCGACAGGAGCAAATGACGCCGCACGAAAAAAGAAGATGAAGGATAATTCTCATTTGTTAACTGAGAAAAAGCTGGCTTTTCACTCTTTTTTATTTCCGCTTCGTAATCGTAGCTAAAAGGGTCTTGCATTTGTATCGTAGGAAAAAAAAACCTGACTCAGAATCACAAGGACCGTCCGTCTGTCTCATAGTGACTTATTATGGCATTGAAATTTATTTAATTTATTGAATTGTATTTATTTAGTTACAGTTTGAAACTATCACAGATACTTTCATAAGATGGAGTAAGTTAGTACAAAATATATCTTGTAATACACCCTTAAACCATAACTGTCTTAATTTTAAGCTGTAGCTTAAATATCACAGATTTATCAATGCATGAAACGTTATTGTAAGTTTGTATGATTAATACTTAGAAACAATGTTAACAAAAGAAGTTGATAGATTTTAGCTTTTGAAATATAAGATCCTATTTATTTTAGTACTATTTAGATACACAGGAGTTAGGGGCCAACAAATATCTAAGAAATAATCCATTAAAGCATAAATTATTCCTTAAAAACCTGAAACGTCCATGTTAAATAAACGAACATAATATTTCTGTTTTTACTGAATTTGGTCTAAATGGGAAACATAACAAAGAGCTCAGGACTAAAACTCGAGAGAAACGGCAAGAAGATCATCTTCACGGTTTCAATTTATTCCCTTAACGTCTATTGCTCAAATTGCTATTTGGTTTGATATATTTATATTCGTTGGAATGAAAATAGTTTGTTAATCTATTCGCTAAAAAAATATTAATGAATTTTAACAGAAAAAAAGGCTTTTGATTTAGTTTTCAAGAAATGTAAAATAAGTAAAAAAAATAAGTTAAAAGTCCTGGGATTTATATAAAGATAAAAAGATACAAACAAAGATCCCATATTTCTTTTGTAGATCCCTCCTTCTACAGCCTCTACCATTAAATATTTCCAACATCCAACATCATTTAATATTAAATGTAGTTTTTTTTACATTTAAATTTGTGATGTTGGAAATACAAACAAAGATACCAGTATATATCTTTTGAAAATTTGAACTATTGTAAAAATATTGCATCACGTCAATATATAATTTATCGTTTTGTTTTAATTACTTTATAGTGTTAAGAAAAAGCTTCTACGTCAGGAGCTTGTAAAAGCATCACATTTTCAACTTTAATGTTGAATGTTTTCTTTTCTTAATTTTACTAGTTTTTTGTTTTCATTCCCATTAGAAACTGAGTGTATTTCCCATTGCAGAACGTCTTCTCCTCTGTCGTATCCTGTTCCAGCTCTGTGTGTGTGTGAACTGAGTTCCACGAGATATCTCTCAGTAGTGGGAAGGCGGAGAGTTCTGTAAGTCAATGCCGCCTGGCGGGCTGAAACCTAGCACTTTGGAAGCCGAACGTGATCCAGGAGTCGGTCGTCAAATGACAGGTTTACAGGCATTTTTGAGAATTGTCTGTGCGTCGGTGCAGAAACTGCATGAGGATCCGGGAAGATCTTTAATGGGATCCAATAACGACGTTAAGTACAGATCCAATCGGAGTCAGGAATGTGTAAGAGGCTTTTCTTTTCTCCCCGTGATCGCCCTCCACCCCCTATCTCGAAAAACAAGATCACGATTCGCGGTGGTGATAGGTGGCGCTGCGACGAAACCGATATTCATACAAATGGCGACATTTCTGCGCTTATCTTGCGCCAATCGCTTCCGAACGGGCGAGTTTCTTCTTCGGACGAAAGAACAAGATTGCGCCCACATTTGCAAAATTACCGGAGGAATAGTTGTCACCCATGTAGCAGCCATTAAAGAAAAGCCATTTGTGCATCTGACTGTAATCAGTGTCCAAACTTCAGCCGTTAGTGTTTTTATTAACGGAATAGATTTCGATCACAAACAGCGGCAATTGAATGAGAAATTGAGCAAAGTTTGGTGCAAGAAAATAGACCTAATTTGCATCCAGTATCGACTCTTATTGATAGCAAGGATGCATTTGGTATCTATAAAACTGATATCTTTATTTGTATCTTCTCTTTTTTTATCTTTATACAAATCTCAAGACTTTTTAACAACATATTTTTTAACCTATTTTACAAGTAAATCAAAACTGAATGGTCAAGAAGATTCTGAATTTAGAAATTCACAGTTTTATTAAACTGTTTATTACTACAATATTGTTTCAAATAAGAACCCCATTTATTGTAGTTTGTAGGTTAGTTCCTGAGTCTTTAAAACAAAGAAATATCTCATTACAGGATACACTAAATGAAATAAAAAATAAATAAATTTGGTTTTCCAGTTTAATTAATTAATATTAATTTCTAAGTAAAGAAAAAGCAAAACATGCATTTTCGTATATCTCTAAGGTAAAGTATGTTTTATTACACCTTTACAATATAGTTTCAACGAACTTTTATATTTGGATATGCCGAAGGTCTGTTGCCGTGATCGTGAACTATTCCAGCCCGAATTATATTTTGAAACCCTTGATTTAGGATATAGGAACAGTTTATGTACAGGAAGAAAGCCCAGGGCTATATGGCCGATATATCGGTCTTTTGTCGATTATTCCATTCATTAAATGTCAGAAACTACTATAAAACCCAAAGCAAATTGTTCCTAATAGTCAACTAAGACCATTCCTATAGTTCTTGTGAAACGTGCTTGTTCCTTCGAGTTCAAAAGGTCAATCTCAGACGCACCTTGGCTGAGAAGTGTGAGAGCTACAATGGCAAAGTAAAGGGAAGGGAAAAAAAAAAAGAAACCTAATAAAACGACCAGAGGCTAACTGGTGACTGAGCATATTTCGGAACGCAGAGAATACATTATTGCTTCTCCCACTCCACCCAACTACCGAAGCAGGCTATTAAGAAGTCATAGGTTTTCATTCTCACGAACTGTGTCTGTTTGCATTCTTCTTCGTTAAGTTCTATTTATTCGGATAAGCCAACAAGGTCGCGATCGGAGAATAAAGCAACACGGCACAAGGAATTAAAAGCTCTTTTGAGGTGGGAGGCAACGGGTTAATGTACATCATTGTATTGGAATTCACGGCATTGTTGAATCAATTACGTCAACATTTGGTCTTCCAGTCTGTCTTTCTTATATTGAATTCAACAACGTTTTCTTTAAGAACTGAAAATGTTGTCAGTAATTCATGAATTGTCAACTTAATTAAGGGATTGCTCATTTATTATTTTTTCTTAAAAACAATAACGTATCGTTATAACGCGGTTTACGGAGCAGAAATCCGCCTAATTCGTTGTTCTGCTCTTACAAAGATCTAAGAAAAACTTCTTATTCCCTAACCTTGATGCAAAATAAGAAGACTTTAATAATTAGAGTTACATGATTTTGTAAAATTATAGGAAAAAGGCTTCAATGGCTTCAATGGACGTATTTTGAAATCCCGCAGGTACGAACAATGTAGGAGATCCTACGAACACATTCATCATTCAATTTTGAATATTCAATTTTTTAATGATACTTAGTGTATGATATGAACCTTTTAATGCATTAGCAAAACTCTACCAAAGATCTGAACCACCTGCAATCAACGTTATTAACTTTTATCTATAATATAAAAGGAAAATTTGTTGATATATGTGTGGTTCGAAAGGTTTAGAATACTTCCCAACATGTTACAAACTTGAAATTTGGCATATGGGTAGGTTCCATAGTGTAGACAATGTAAAAAGTATAAAAATAAGCTTTTTTATTTCAGGGGGAGGTCGGGAATGATTATTTAGTGTGTGGCGGCAACCCGCAATACACCTGAGGTCTGCAAGGCTTTCTCCTGCCATTTCGAAGTGATCTTATAATTTCAATTTCTTTCTCATCCGCATCATTGTAATTCGTACGAAGAACGGGGATTTTGCTAGTTAATTATAAAATTAACTTAATATCAAAGAATAATTTTCAAGTTTAAGCAATTTTCAACTGACTCCGATCTCCTAGATTGCCTATTCTTTATTTGAGAAAACAGCTTTAACCTTACGCTTATATTTATTATTATTTCAAGGAACTCTAAGCTGATGAGACTTCAATTACATCTTTGATCGATTATTCATGATTATTATGAATACTTTTGAGGGGTTTGCCCAAAAAACAATTTAAAAAAAAAATGCGTTTACAAAAACGATACTAAAAAAATTCAAAGAAACGGCTCAAAAACTGTTATTCATATCTTTGTAATCGAAATTCTAAATCCGAAATCATTTCTCAGACAACTCCAAGATAACGCCTTGAAAAAGGTTTCTTCGTGTGAATAAATACCAATAAGCAACCGACCGCTTTTCTTCCGTAATCCGGAAATAACCGAAGCATACAGTGAAAGAGTGAACAAAGTAATGGAAAATGTCCTGTTTGGAATTATTTCCCCCCGTAATCGTGAGGCGGCCTCCGTAATTTCGGCGTGTGTTGAACGCATCTCTAGACGGACTCAGCCACCAGAATCAGTCGTCCGAAGGGTTTTCCGAGTCGAGAGCCATTTCTAGCGGCAGCAACGTCAAGCTAACGATGTGTAAGTCGATTAAGAAAGGAGAAGCACCAATAAAGCAAATAGAATGAATACTTCGCACGTCATCATAGCTGTCATTCGAAAGAGCGATCTTTCAGACGGCAAGTCTCTTCACAAATGACGTCAGAGTCGGTAACGAAGACAAAAACGACACCTTCAGGTATTTCACTGTTTTAACCAGAAAGTACAGCATAAAAATTTTGGGAGTACAACATAAAGTTGTGGGATGATTCTTTTCTTTTTTTGGAAAAGGAAATACGCAAATGATATATCACGTATCCTTCCGCCTACGAAAAGCAAATTCAAAATCTCTATGTTTAATTAAAGATGAGTTTAGAAGTTTAATGTTTATATCTTGAAACATATTGTTAGAAAACTGATCCTATTTCGAAGATCGTAAAATCAAGAAACAAAAACTGATTTACCACTTTGAATAGGAAGAATGATAACGTAGATTTCAGCACATTGTTGTGTTCTTCAAGATTCTTTGCAGAACAAAAGAAGCGGGAATGGATTTTCTATTTTATTTTCTTGTGGAGAAAACAACTCTACCTTTACAGAATGCTTAGCATTCAGTTATGAAACGGTTATTATTATTATTTTTTTCCAGTGGAAGCTTCTCTATTTCTCTGGCATTCGCGTAAATTGGTCAATTACTGACTTGTGCTAATGGTCGTTCCTCCAAAACATAGATAATTTCAGGACGAGGAAAAATGGACGTATTATTCTTTGTAAGGAGGTGAAAATGAGAGGTCACATATCCATGGAAAAAAAGAAGAAAAAAAAAGCCTTTCTTTTAATTGAATATTTCTGAAAGGAAATTACCGTTTTCAAGTGCCTAGGTGGAAGGGAGATATAATGCAGATGGGTGCGTGAGGAACGTGTGTCGGCACCAGAGGATGGATGTTGTATCGTTTCTTTTGCCACCCGGCGCTTGGAAGATCAGACGTCGTACGTTTTTAAGTTAAAAAGGTGGAAATAAAAAAAAAAATGCAAGTAGACGCAAGACGAGCGCGAATTTCTTCTGCACAAACTTAAATCATCTTTTTTTATCAGGCAAATAAATTTTGCAGATAGAAATGGACAAGCTTTATGGTAGCGAGAAGAGTTTTTCGAAAGAATATGTGAGGAGAAAGAAAAATGCGATAACTTAAACAAGAATTTTAAAGTTAACTTATTTATAACGAAAATTGGGTAAAAGAATATATTCATAACAACAATTTGCAATTCATGAAACAAAAGATTATTTTAAAAATACAAAAAAATTTTTTTTTAAAAATGACAGAAACATTTGCAAAACTTAATATATTTCGTACTAAACTACGAGATGTAAGTTCTAAAACTAGAACTGCCTATTGCAGTCTGTCTGCGTGTTATTCATTAGGAGTCTGATAAGAGATTTTGTACGTAAAGAGTAACCAAGGAGCAGTCTTAGGAACAGCGATTGATTGATAAAAAGAAAGTTTTAGTTTATTTCAGTTAAATTTCAAAGGTGCCTTATGGAAGTCAGTAAAGGAAGTGATGAATGCTTCTTAATGAAAGAAATAAAAATTTGGCACAAAAATTTTTGAAATTAAATTTGCATTCAATTACAAATTCTTTAACGACTCTTTACCTACACGAAGATTTACTATCTGTATACAGTAAATTTATATTTATATATATATATATATATATATATATATATATATATATATATATATATATA
>JAFIDM010000005.1:37850806-37909692 GCA_023159025.1 Thereuonema tuberculata | reverse complement strand
ATATATATATATATATATATATATATATATATATATATATATATATAATTTACTGTAAAATATATATCTCTTACACTCATGTTGAAATTTGGCATTTAAGGGTTTAATTCGAACACAACGGGAAATGATCAGTTTATAACAAAAGCAATATATCTCGTAAAGGAAAGCCTAAACAAAATACTGAAATTTCAGCTTTCTGGGATAAGTAGTTGTTTCAATAATATCGCAATTCTGAATTAATAAATAACTTGCAGAATTTGTTTTCTCTTGCGATGCCTTTTAAGGGATCTATAAACGTAGATCTAAATTATTATTTTCTTTATAATAAAATAGGAAATTATGTGAGCTGATTATAAATATGATTTATATAAAAAATAAAATTATGTAAATAAAATATTTCCTTAATGATTAAAAAAAAAAAAACTACTTTTTTCTGGAATTAATCAAAGCTTAAAACAACTTTTCAAAGAAGTGTCTTCGCTAGTAATAATTTAATCCTTAATCACTTCAAATACGCTGAAGCATCTGAGTCGTCGGTTTTTACTATTAAGTCTTTGGTTTCTTGAAAACAATTTTCCAACTCCACGGTTTCTTTAATTTTTTTGTTAAATAATTACTGCTGTCCAATGAAACTGCCTTTTTTTTTTCACTGTGGAAAACAAGCGAAACTTAAAGATTTTAAGAAAAAAAACAACGGGGAGGGAGGGAGGGACGGGAATCGATGACCACATGGGAGGCCATGGATGATTTGAATTTTTCTGCTTCACTTGCAGAGATTGGGCATGCATGGACTATAATTGAAATTTATATTTTACGACGAAAATGCGATGGGTGGTCCCCGGTTTCCCTCGTGCGATTTGGATTAACTCGTCATACAGAAACATGAATTCAAAATGATCACCTCCCCTCAGGAAAGAAACAAAAAAAAAATCCCTGCTTCCAGTCTCTTTTAAACATGATTTTTTACCAAAAAAATCAGAATCAAAGTAATAAGTAATAGAAGCACGATCTGTTTTGTTTTTTTCTGGGCTGAGGAAGCTCTTGTTCCGAGCTATGCATGATAGGGCGTAATTCGTCCATAACCATTCTAAACACTAATTTGATAAATGGCACACACATAAATTTTATAAAAACAAAATTAATATTTCAGGTTCCACTTTCGCAGACGTGAAAGAATAACAAATGCAACATAAAATTGGCTTCTTTCTTGCCGACGAGCAGGTTAGAAGGTGTTTACTTGACTTTTACGACATTAAATTGGTGGAAAGAACAAATAAAACACAATAAAGTACTTTAATTTTTTGTAATTCTCAGCCAGAAGCTTGATATTTTTTTCCCGCTGGAAATGATTCAAATATTTTTTTTTTTTGCATTTGTCATACTGCGATAACATTTCAGAACCTAGACAGTTTACTTATCTTTCTTTTACTTATATATTTATCTTAAAACTTTACTTTTCATTGTGAATTTCTATTACAAATATAATTTACCTCAATGAATTTACTTATTTCTAATTAATAATTATTAATATTTCTTAAGTAATTATTAACTTGAAAGTCTATTTTCAACCTCTAGGTTAGATAAAGGCTTCTTGATAACAAGTTACCCATAAAATTATGTGTCATCATTATCGTTATTGTGATAATAAACTAATAGAAAAATCTGCTTCTGAAGAACTGATACTGAATTACCATAGGTTACAGATAGTTAAACTAAGTAATATTAGTAATTACTGTTACTTTTCTAATAATAATCACCAATGATCCGGTTTACAAAAATTGAGAACTTAAATTGCATTCAACTCTGATATAATTGCTTTTGGATTTCATACCAAATCAACAATATGCCATTAAAATAACTTCAAAAAAATTCATGTATTCTAAAATACTCAACATTACCTCGTTTATTTGACCACTGTCAACAAATACAAACATAAATACAAGTTAACTATTAAAAATAAATAAATACATTTTTCTCACTCGTATGATTTACGAGTAATTTTTTATTTGCCATCTATTTATTTAACTGGATTTTTGTAATTTTTCTAATAATAAATTAATTTTTTGAGGAGAAATCGAGGAAAAACTAACAAAGCTGCAAAATATTCAACAGTCTTCACTGGATCCGCTTTAATTGAAGCGGAAAGAAGAAAAAGGAGAAGAAAGATGGAAAAAAAAAAAAGGACCAAAATCAAGAACATGAGCTTTTCCGAAAACAAAGCTTGAGAAACAGTGAAAACTCCCCCTTATCAACCACCTGTTGTTTTTCATCGTGACCTTTGACCTGGCAACCTTTGAACTCCGAATTCCATGACTATCATTAGTTTCAGGGATCACCTCCAGGAGAGAGAAGATAATTTCTCAAATTTAAATTTTGATGCTGTCAGGATTAACATACGATGATTATTCAGTTGTTTTTTCCTATTATACGGACAATGAGGAATTGAGGAAAAAATTTCTCATTTTAATAATTTAATATCAACATTTTATGATGTCCCCTATAATTTTCTGATAAAGTTTGACTTGTTCTAGCATATGAATTGATTCCCATATAGTATCTATTAAAATTACAGTGAATTTATAAAAACATTAATAGTCATTCATATACAAATTAATAAGCAAAATATCAAATACATCAGATTTTAATTATGAAAATTTCTACTCTTAAAAGTTTAAAAAATTTCTCTAAAATCCTAAAATCCTGTAATCTTAAAATAAATTCTAATTTTTTTTTTAATGTTTGGACGTTTGGTTTATTCTTAATTTCCTGTTAAATGTTGATCTTGCTATTTAATTGTTCACATCCTTTTGTTTTAAGTGTTTCTATTAAGGAAATTAACCATCCCAGCTGATGATCCCTAAAGAATGAAACTTTTCCTTTTCAATCCAACATATTATATATTTGACCTATCTCTACTGATGAGCGCTGATACGACGAAACATCGAGCCCTGAGGATTGGTGCTTAGTAGGGTTGATTTAGAGTTCCGAATTAAACAAGGGAATCACATTATATACTTCATATATTATATATATTTACCAAAGTTCGCCTACGGGTGAATAAATTGCTAATTGAGTGCTTCTGTTTAATACATTTTTATTTTTTATTCTGGTAAGGTGAGTGTTTATATAAAGTAACTTATTCTGAAGTAGTGTAAGGAGAAAAGTACTTTAAATACCAATATTTTATTGATATTTGTTTATCAAGGTTTTGATAAAAAACGTAGCAGCTCTACCACTAATTGTACATCTAAATTCTCTCCAATCCTGTATTTAGCTAAACCAATGGTGGCTGAGGTTTCCACTTGCCAATCAGCACATATAGCCTTCAAAGGGGCACTGAGCCAGGGGGTAGAGGGGTGGGGGAAGAGGTCCGCTTGACCCGTCCGAGTACTTGAGCTGTGCGCGTGAATCACGACTCGGAGCGCCGCTGGTCCAGGCGATGATTAATAACTATGCATCGAAAACCCTTTAATTCCTGCTTTTTTTTTAAAACTCCCCTCCCCTCCCTACCGCATCTGTGTGGCTACGTGACAGCACAGCTCATGCATCACTTGAAGAACAACGAACCACAAGATACCAACTGCCAAAACATCACCCACATTAAAACAAGCCAAGGACCCTCCTCCTGTTTGTTTAACTTCTCTTCTACTTAATAAGTTCTGAAATAAACAGATATAAAAAAAACCCAACTTCTTCGGGATCAAAATACCTTAACGAGGTAACTTTTGTTTTTAAAGTTTAACCGCCTTTGATTTACAGTGAGGAAAATTTCTCGTTCTTTACCCTTTATAAGGTACGCAAAATAAATCATCTAATATATATTTTAGGAAGTTGTCAGTTTGACATTATGCAATATATTTTAAAAATACGAAAGCTTTTCTATGACACTTTCATATTATTAGACTGACCAAGAGTTCTTTAACTTGTAGAAATATGTAAAACTACAAAGGGAATGAGTTAATACTTCTGCAAGACAAGGGCTATATCAATATCTCTATGACATATCTTCATAATCTTAAGAATTTTCCAAAGAGTGTGTTTTGTTACCTCAAAACCTCAAAATATATTTATAACATAAAATTACTGTTAAAACTTTCAAGATTATGAAGAAGCTCTAAATATGTTTATTGTAATAATGTTTTAATGAGCATCACACACATTTTTTCCACTTGTGTGTTCAGTATCGTTATCTTAAATCATAATGGCCATCTGAAACATAACAAACGAAACTGAAATTTTACATGTGGTTCAATAGAACTAGACTTTTAGATAAACAGCTTGAGGAAAGGTGAAACCCAAAATTTAAGTGATATGGTAACTTAATGGAAGTAATAGTTATACTTTATAGGTAGAGTAATGGAACTCGTTTATCTGTCGATTACTACAACCACTCCTTGCAAAGATCACGTTATAGTTATCATATACATTATTCCGTGTGAAAGTCATCTGGGAATGCTTTTTACCCTCATTTACATGTTCGCTTCTAATAAATCATTAATGAACTCAATTCTGATTTCTAATGAAATTCTGAGAAAAGTGCGCATTAACTAGTTTTTCCGGAAAACTAAAAGCTAAAACTAAAGTGCTGTTTGTAATCTATTTCGCCATTAGGAACATGACTCAAATCGTAAAGGTTGCTGACAGAGGTTGTGATTTCTTAACATGACAACATCACAAAGCCCCACCCTATTTACGACTATAAGAGCAACGGCCACAATTGTGGACAGTGTTGGGTCAAGTGTGTTATCTCTCTGCATCTAGGCTCTTATCTTTAAAAAAGTCTTACTAACGTGACTTCATCCAGACAGTTTTTAAGGAAATAAAAATGAGCTCTTGTAACTTGTCAAGCGTAATCATTATGGTTACGCACAGTTATAAATTGTTTTTAACACAAAGCCACAATTAACCACACTTAATTTTACGAAAGTGTTAAAAGAATTGCAACAGAGATCTCAAATTCGTGGTCCGCCTTATATAATACTCTACAAACCCTGAATGTTTCGACTTAAAGGACTGAGATTAGTAACGGCTGAAGACGTCAAAACAATAACAAATAAAAAATAAGTACTTAATTATTAGATATTAATAAATTATTATTACAAATGTTTTGTTGACTTTGTTTTTATCTAAAAAAATAAATCTGTGTTCAGTATTGGTGTTATTCAGCTTATATACCATTCATTCCATAGTAATTTTGTTTCGCCTTGTGATATTCCACGATAAAACTAATGTTTTACTCTTTATCCTATAATGAATTTTAAGCACTTTTAGACACTTAAATTTTATTTAAAAGATAAAATCAACAAAAGCTTGACTGACTTTATACGTTGATTCTATTAATGTTTGATAATCAAAAGACTACATTTAAAAAAAAAAAAAATAGTGAAATTAGCTAAAACTGAGATTACGTTCGAATTGAAAAGAACTATATAATGTTCTTTAAGAATATTATATCAGTTTATTATTTATTTCAAGTAATAACTCTCGTGTTATTTCTTACTGTGTCTAGCTCGTCGAAAGATGCGGACATACGCTCTCAAAATTTTTAGAATTAACACAAGGTTAATAATAAAGTGTATCAGCTACTACCTCGATAAGGCTACAAAGAACTTTAGACTTAGATGTCAATTTTAAAATTCAACAACAGTCCATAAATAGAAACTTTAAAAGAACTACAAAACATATTAGCCCACGATGGAAAAGAAGAAATTAATAAACACATGAGCCGGGAAAACGTTTTGGTAAAAATTTAAGATACATACTTATACAAAAACGAATAAATTTTGTGGGTTGAAAAGATAAGAAGAAAACGAACGAAGACATCAAAGGTAGAAAGCGGATGAAAGGCTGTGAAAGATTAAGAAAACAGGGCTTGTCATGAAATGGAAAAAGTTTTGTTCTCTATCGTATTTGACATTGGTGAATCTAACTCTTATTCTTGTTTTGACGGATATATATTTTAATTTAAACCCTAAAAACCCTCCAGAACTTTTGAGAAAAGAAACAAGAATATTTTTTTATTTTGAGAATACTACACATATACTAAGCATCATTTGTAAATACTGCTTGAAAAGTGAACTGTACTTCATTTGTATTTGCTCAACGTCGAAAATAAGATACAAAACTGAGGAAAACACGACAATGTACTTGAAATAATCACCATTACATACAATGAAAATGTTTTTAATTTTCTCAGTTCAATTTAGATTTTTTTTTTTCATTCCTTAAAAGGGTAAAAGTAAATGTGATGAATAAATTTATATTTTTTGTTCTTCTTTGGCTAAATGAAAGGATTTTAGAAACATGCTTCCAGGAAATCAGCAAAGATAAAAGGGGGTGGTAGATGAGCTGGTCAAATGCGTCCCAATTATCTCAAGAGGTTCTGCCGTCTTAATTACAGAGCATAAGGAGCGAAAAGCATGAATCCACCCAGACCATTAAGCACGTGCTCTGGTCTACAGGAACCAGCCATTTTTAATAATACTTTTCAAACATTTTGTTAAACCTATAGTAAAAAGTGAGATTTATCCATCGAATTCATGATTCCGTGATTTCCTTTCGTTTCTCATCCAAATCGTCTTCAAGAACAAAGATTAATTTTCAATGATTCCTTTTCAATCAATAGTGTATTGTCTTGTAAATATTATTTCTAATTTTATTTAGGTTTTCTTGTCTTCTTTATATTTCTATATACAATTGCTTGTTGTTAATGGAATTATCAACATAATGGACTTTGTTAATTCATTCTCCCGAAATTGAAATAAGTTCAATCAAGAAGCTTATATTGGAAAAGGAAAAACATAAGGGCATAGTACACCGATGAGGAAAATGTACAAACCTTCCAGGTTTCAAGAGAGACAAAGGGGAAAATCACTGTAGACAAAAATATACGTTTTTAATTAGGCAGTGATAACATGATCAGTGCATATATTTTAAGCAATAATATATATAGAGTATACCAATGATCAGAAAGGCCCTGTAAACCCCTTCTTAATATTTGCAATTTGAAGGTTACCAGTTTCGAAAATTCTACAAAAAACATTTTTTTGTAACTTAAGACAAATTGGATTACGAAAACTTTGTCTGACTTGTGAGAATAGTATATTAACACACAAGAAAATGTATTTTATTCTTTTCCGAAATTTAGGGGGAATACGTGGAAAATACTTTTCAGATTGTATATTAACTGGGTTGGCTAACTAAAACTGTCAACTCACTTCTTCTTCTCGAAATTATTTTGTGCTTTGCTAAAGCTTACGTATAAAAATATAGCTTTTTAATTTCAAAAATTGAATCTTATATTATTTTTCATTGATAATAAATAATGTTATTTTTACCATGTTTTTACCATATTACAAGTAACAAGATGTTACTTTTACACCGCTGCTTAGAATGGTAAGATAATGACAACAACATCGTGTGTGATAGTTCTGTGTAGTTTCCAAGAAAATGCAAAATCATTTTTGGATATCTTGTCAAGCATGAACAAATCTCCATCAGAACAAGATTTTACCAGAAGTCGATGGACCATTTCGAATGCACAGAAGCAAACGGTTCACACCAACAGCGGGAAAACTTACGTTGAAACTCTTGGGTGGTCCATCAAAGTTTCCATGGGTTTTTGCTGAGCACGTGGAAGAGTAATTACAACAAGAGAGTAATTTACTCGTCCAGAGATATCGGAAGCAAAAAAGGAGGAAGGAAGAGAAGATAATTGCATTCATCGAAGAGACAGTATAAACCCTATAGAGAATTATTATAGTATTCAATAGCATAAAATAAAAAACTTCAAAATCATCGCAATAAGCATTTGAATCCCAATTTTTATGTTCGCGTGATACTGATTGAGATGAGGAAATATCAGATGACTTAATAATTTAATTTGTTTTATTTTTTTTTAATATTTTTCGTTTTGTTTGATATTAAACGACGCAGACAAAATGTCGAAAAATTAAAGAAAACCCAGAAGCAGCAATCTGGACATTGAAAATTAGTGAAATATTTTATAATTATAAAACGTTAATTTAATTTCACAAAATTTGAAATTAGAAAACTAGGTATATTGAACGTAAAAGTGGAAACGTAAAATAAAATAATTCACTGTGTTTGATGCAACAATTTCCATTTTCACGTTCAATTTATCCAGTTTTCTTTTATGAAATTTCGTCAAATTAAATTAATCTTTTTATATCACCTGGAGAACTAAGGTCTCAAGTTTACTAAGCTTTGGTCGTTTTCCTATAAAAATGGTCTAATAGCTCAAAGCTTTTTAACCCAGAACTTTAAATAGATCTGAATTTATCTGAAAAGCTGTTCTGTATAGTGATACACGTCTTTTGTACATCTTTGCTTGTTCCTAGCAGCCTGAATTGTTATCAACAAAAAATATTCTCTGAAATTGTAGGAGGTTTTGGGTTTCTTTTATATTTAGCTTTTATCTTACCTAAGAAACCTTCTTAGGTAATATTCGGCGCAATAAGAGGAAGAGCGGGAAAGTTACCTTATTCCAAATTGTTCACTTTTACACACTTTTGTTCACGAAAAACTTGGAGTCGTTATAAAACAAGAAATCTCAACGTCCAGTGCATGTTTATGTCACAACAAGTGTTATGTCTTTTGTGTACACAGCCATCTATTCAACCGCAATAGGGTTATTCAGAAGAGAGGGTTTTCCCAGTCTCTCTCTCTCCTTTATTGTGGAATATAACTCGTTTCCCACATTTTACGATGCTGTTCGTTGCAAGGACCGATGCGGCGGAGAAGCCGAGTTTTATGGGGGTGGAGGGGAAGGAGCTAAAACGCCACCGGTGGTTAAACGGTGCGGATCACCCTCGCTGTAGAGGGAAAAGGATTGCCGAATCCCGGTTCTCGTTTTACGACGATGCATTATGCAGATGGAAAATTACGCAATAATTACGGGATTTACCATTGGGGTGCGGGGGAGGCAAACAGGAGATTCCTCTCGACAGACCGGCTATCAAACTATTAAGCACTTCCATGGCAGAAAAGGTAGAACTGTACAATCAAAACACTTTTCTACAATTCATTACGTTCACTCAAATGCTTATAACTTAATTAGAAAACAGATACATTGGAGCTTACTAGGGACTAAGTATTGTTAGATAAAAAAATGTTTATTTAGAATAATTAAGTTCTAATTCCAGCAATTAGTTCTTAACGGAATGATCATTCAAGTAATACTAATAGTAAATTGTAACTAATTATTTGCTAATTATTTTTACTTATAGAATGTGACCAGTAACAAAAGATAAGATTTGACCCGATTACTAACTTAGATTTCATCAATGCTATTTATAATGAATTTTTATTTACATATGAGCTTTAAAAATTTTTCAATTGTAGATCCAAGATATCTCAAGATGTCTCATTTTACTAATATTATAATAATGATAACATAAATTCTCCTTAAAGAGATGAACGAAATTTTTAAAGAACTTTAATAAATTAACTGAGTTTGTTTTAGAGAAATAAAATAAATAAATGAATAAATAATAATTTAATTGATATTTTATGATACAAGGCATATATGTAGCAATGTAGAAGAACTTTATCAATCATTTGCTTTTTAATTTACCATTTTATTGGAAAACATAAATATTTCTCAAAGGGTAATGAAAGTAGAAAGATATAATTGGCGAATCCTCATTTAGTTTCAGATAACCAGCTCCTCATCTATTCGTCGTATATGTACCAAAATCAAAAGATGCCTTCTTAATTGGAACCTGTAAAATTCAGCTGTTTAAGATATGTAGATTTTCAGTTTTTTAACTTCATCTCAGATGATCAGACATGTATTTGTATTTCAACTTAATATTGTACTCTAAAACGTTTTTGTTCTAACTTTTTTTTCCCTATGCTTTATAAGGGTGTATTCATCCTGCGAGAATAAAAAATATATAAAGAAAAGGTAAGATTGTTATTTTATTTTAGCGCATCACGAATCAAATAAAAGAACATTATTAGTGTTAATTTCTATGCTTAATTCCTGCTGTTACCAAATAGAAGATTACGTGCAAAATAGTGCACGAGGGAATGTGTACATTTAAAGAAGCTAAAGAGCCCTTCACACAAAAGGACACGTTCTTTCGTCAACCTGCTATCTTCATTCCAAGGGGCCAGTGTGACTTCCACTTGTGTCGGCGATTACTCCCAGGACCTTTTACGCTCCAAATGGGATCCGAATGGAATCCTGTCTCATCCGATTGCTCTGCCTTTCCGAAGTGCGCGCTTCTTCAACCGTGAATTTGTCACGATTGTAAAATGGCTATAAAGGATGAAAGCAGACGCTTTTGGCCGGTCGTCAATACAGGATCTGTCACGGACATCTTAAGAAGAGCAGGAAGCTCAAACACAAGAAAAAGGATGACCGTTGCACGAAGAAAAGAAGGCAGGAAAGGAAAGGAGAAAAAAAAAAGCTATGTGAAGATTCAAGGACAAAAAGCAAGGCGTGATTAATTAAAACCGGAAGTTAATTCAAAGACTACTTTAACACAAGGCTGATGAATGAGGAGGAAAAAAAAGTGCATTATTTTTCTAAACCACATCTCAGTTGCTAGCAGAGGGACAAGTGTTTCATCCTTATTAGCAGTCAAATTTATCCAGTTGATGAAGAGCTCACTGTGCATAAGTTATGATCTCACTCTCGCTCCAGTCAGTGATACCCAAACACGATTATGTTAATTTCATTAATGCTTTCTCTTACTAAGTGTCATTTGAAAGCCTCTTATCTCGTAATTTCAGTTCTTTAATTTTCATTACGACGACTAGAGAATAACTGCTTTTATAACTAGAGAATATCATTTCTGTCAGTATCAGCCATGTTTTTTTTATATATTTCTTGTTTCACTATAAATCTCTGATATTTTATTTCGCTATACTTTTCCCTAACCATGTTTGTAATGTTACATAGGCATAAGTTAATAAAAAAAATTAGGAGTTGTGGCACAATGTACTTTTTTATAGTTTATTTATATTTGTATTCATGTTTGTTTGAATTTATCTATTATTCTATTTATATTATTTCAAACCGACAGTTATCAAGATTAGTTCGAATGTTTCAATAAAGCCTCGGCTACAAATGGACACTTGCATCAAATCAGATGCTTGAGAGCAGGGGTGAGGGAGGTTTGGTAATTTCTTCTGCTCTCGAGATAACCATCCTCTGAGCAAGTACTTAATCTGAGATCCCGCAAGGAGATGGACGCGACCCATAACTTCAGAGTGATTGCTTCTGCACCCACCATCCTCTGCGGCTACTGTGGACGAAGAATCGAAGTGGAGGAGGGTGACGAAGCTTTGTGGACCCCCTGCCAACAAGTTAACAAGTCTTGATGAGCCTCTTTTTCTATCTTATCTAGGTTGAATTCGTGCAATGGAATTGAAGCTTGATGGCGAGGAAGTACAATTCATTATTGCTTTAAAAGAGACGCGTGATGCTTAGAAAGCGGCTCAATAAAAAGGACAGAGCTTTGAACTGGTCGCACGAGGGAATTTTAGGCACTTAAACGAGTCGTGATTGTCTCATTTTTCAAACTGAAATTACAAAATGTACAGCTCAAAACAATGCTGTTGTACAATAAGTCTGGTTGACAGGACAGTGACTGTTCTTGCAATAAGTTCAATTAACGTTATATCATCATGTACTGTTGGTATTGAAAACATTTGGGTCTTGCTTTTCAAAAAGAGTTTTTTTTTTGTGTAAGAACAAGGCATTTTTTTAAAAATCATTCTTTGTATAAATAATGTATTTTTCTTAAATGAATCTTGCAGGTAAAATCACTTTAAAGAATTTGTTTACTTATTTATAAACATACAGTTTTTATAAGTTCTCGATCCCCAAAAGTAAACTGTTATGTTTCTGAAACATATAAAGTTTTCATGTTTTTCTCTTGGATAAAATTTCTTTACAATTTCAATTTCACAGCAAAGCTGTTACTTATTTATAGCTATTAATTATTAAAATATGAGAGACGCCTGCATAGCTTATTTCTTTCTTTTTTTTTTTGTAGTAGAAGAGGCGCTCAGCTTTTTGTGACCATGAGAAAAATCTGTCCACTAAGTCTCTCCCACCCTTCAGCTGCCACCATCAGTCTTAGCCCTGAAACAATAACCCTCCAGACTGAGTGACCTCCGACCCTGACTCGACCTCTTATCGATTGGAGAATTCTAACAGGTGACGCCACCGTCCGTCTCCCCGTATCCCTGCCATCCTCCCCTACATCCTTCCAAATCTCCCCCCCCCCCCTTACAGTGCACTCGTCCGCCTCAATGAAAATCAATACGAAAAAGGACCACCCCACACACGCTTGAAACGAAACATGAGATGACATACATAAAATGTCCACAAAAATCTTCCGTTCTCTCAATGGCCGTGTTAAATGTTCTCTGAGGAACGAACTGTCGTCCGCAAAACGACAGCAACAATATTCCTATTGAAGCGAAACATGTAAAACAAATCTATAAGAAATAAATCTTTATCTGTACACAGCTTCTTATCCTATGTATACAATGTTCACTAGAGGAAAGTGAAACGTCAAAGATAAAAATAAGAAGATAGAGCTTCAGTTTTCTCATTCTTAATTTTTAACATCTCCTTTTAAATCAATGTATTTATTTACTGTAAAAGTTTATTATCTGCAAATTAAAATAGTAATAATTATTTTAATATTTTTAGCTGCATATATAAAAACTATATATAGATTTTACTTATTTGATAAACAAATGATACAAAAGAAAATAAGATATTACTGGTAAAATAAGATTTAAAATTCTGCAAATTTTTTGAATATTAACAATAATAAATTCATAAAATTTGCAGGATGTGTCAAATTTTTAAGTTTCTCATTGTTAAACTTTTAAAAAAGAAAAGTAATTAGTGTCAACTTTCAACATAGATTGAAACAGTCGAGTAATTTTTCAATTTTCTTTCCTGTTCCAAGTTCATTATTAAACCTAATTTTTATTAAAAATCAATAGGAATTCATTTATTGAATAACTTTTTATAAAATATCAGTTGTTTGGGATGAGTAGTTATGATCAGGGCGAAAGATCAAGTGATAGGTATCAGAATTGATAAGAGCTCGCTGATGACAGCATTCTTAGACACTTAAGTTACTGATTTATTATCTTTTAAGCATCAACGTTTCAATGTTAAAAGATAAAATATGTGGATATATGAGACTATATGTAAAATATGTATTCTAAATTCTTTTAATTTGCTATGCGATTCACATGCGTTACATTCATAGTCTTTAGAAGCTGTACTTCTCACCCATTTATAAAAAAAAAAAGTTAGAAATAAAAAAAAAAATGCTATTTAGTTTCTGAGAGAATATTTCAAAATCTAGGAATTGTTTTATTGGTTTAATGACCGTTTTCCTGAAAAACAAAAGAACATTTAAAAAAAAAAAAAACGAACAGCTTTGAAGATTTTAAGATAAAAGCCCATAGGGCCTACTGTTAATGTTCTGATAGTTTTTTCCAAACTACAGTGTACATTTTATGGCATCATTTTTATAACCATTCCCTTTAAAAATATATTAGTTATGTAATTTTTAAATCGTTAAAATAAAACTAATATTTTTGATAATTTTCTAACTTAACAAGAATGATGTAAAGAAAATTTAATCATATCTCTAATCCCTTATTTGAATTTGTTTCTTCAAGAATCAAAATAAACATTAAGAAAAAAAAGTATAGATAAGCCATTGGTAACCTTCCCATGTTGTTTTGCTACGAGGGAATCGTGTCGAAGAGATCAAAGTAAATCTTAATCTTAGAAATCGCTGAAAAGACAAAATTAAGACGAACACAGGGAACATAAAAAAAAGGGTAAACAAAGGAGTTACTAAGAAAACACAACAGGACAGTGCCCTATGACCTCTCCCGAATTAAATGGAACTGGGCGAAGTTAAAATAGAATAAAAACACGAAGAGCAGGAAGAAAGATGATAGTGGATGGGATGAGACGAGGGCTGATGCAATTGGCCGCCATTCGTTTTTGGCATGGATTAGCCTTGTGGAACCTAATCCTACTAATGCAACCCAATCGCCAAGAGAAAGGTGGATACTAGGGGAAACCTTCCCCCCTCCTACACACACACGGCTTTCCCGGGCAATAACATCATGCAAAGAAAGGCTCCAATATCGAATTCCGATTAAGACAGTCATTTCTAATGCCGCTTGGGGGCGCCACAACCAACGACACCCATCCTCAAATGACTTGGATGATGTTGCTCTTGTTTCATTAAAAACAAAAAAAAGAACGAAAGAGAGGGAGAAAGGAAATACAACATTCACCCTCCCGGAAGCCCGCATGTTTTTAATTTGGTTTCACATTCGCCAGTGGTGATCAGTGACAGGTGTCGGACAGGTAACCAGCTTCTATTAAATGAGCCTTCGCCTTATTTTTGTTTATCTCTTGTAAAGGTGAAGGTTATGTTTCTTTTTTTCACTTATAAATTTTACAGATAATAAACAGATAAGCAAGGAAGCTTACATAGATAGGTTTTACAAATAGTAATTAAAGCTCTACATAATTTTTAAAATATGTTTCGATATCCAAAAAAGATCTAGAAGCTACTTTGGATCTGATCAACTGAACTGTATCCGTAACAGTAATAATATTTTAGATGATACACAATACCTGGATGGAATTAACTTCAAGGACTCAACATTAAGAAAGAAAAAAAATGAATTTTCTATAATTACAAATAGTAATCTTTCAGCAAAACACAGTGGACGCAGAAATATACGAGGGCTTTGCAGAAAAGTTTGGAAACAGGTTTTCTTTTTGATGAATAACTTCGCCATAAATAACAACTTCTTCAACAAGAAAACCTGTTTCTAAAAGCTATGCTTGCATTAAAAAAAAAAACATATCATTATTCAAATAAAAAGAAGATTAATAATAATGGAAAAAAAAAAAAAAAAGTCGTAGCTCGTATTACAACGAAGTAATCATAAATGTTAATTTTTAATGAAGTGGAATAAAAGAAAGATAATGAAAACAAATGAATTTGTTTTTTTAAAGCATCTACTTGAAGTCCGACGAACTGCAAAAGTTTTAATTTTCTCCTACAGTAAGTTGTTCCTTGTTCGAAATCTTAACGATTCCCATGAAGATGCAGTAGAAACAACGCGGTTACAGGAGCAGGGTTTAATCTCATTGAGGATGATTAGCATGAAGGCCCTTTTTTTTTTCTTTTTAACTCTTCCTCCCCCGCTTCTTCCGCAAGTTGACAGTTGATAAAGAAAAGTGGCTTAGTCGATCCGAGGTCTGCAAAAATTTGACGCTGAGCCGAAGCTGCAAGATCCTTAATCTTGACGGTAATTTTCCTGCTCTTCTACAAGATTTTGGAAGCTGCTGCTCATCCTCCTTTAGCTCCCCTCGACCTGGTCACCGTACTGTGCCAATCAGAACATGGCTGTTAAGTGCCTCTAATTACAGACATTACTTATCGATCTGTTGACTGGCAGCGCTAACAGCGGAAGTTCAAGGAAACACTAAGTACACGGTAGGGTTTGACGAGAAAAGTAATGAAAGTGGTAAACCACATAAAGAAGACGAAGATTGGTACCGCAACAATATAAATCTGCAAGCTATGTACAAATCTGAATATCATTTGACAAGTTACAACTTTATGAAATAAATTGTACGAAGTATCATTTTCAAAGAAATTCAGAATGAAAAGAAATTAAAGTTCCATCTGACTTCAGAGATGTAGTATTGCACTTTATTATGTGCTAGGACGCCATCTTGCCAGAAACCTATCATCAGTTTTAATTTGTTTTTAAAAAATCCCCTTCTGTTAATCATACTTTATTATAAAACGATCACTGACATCGGTCAAGTGGTTCCAGATTGATCCAAACATTCATATTTTTTCAGTAAGCTATATAAGCAGTTTAGTGGACATTTATTCGACGTATTCTCGATCAATTTTTTTTTTTTAAATATCCGCACTAATTTTATCCTTACTACATGTTAATAATTCCCTACTAATCCTGTTCTTTTTCTTCCAGGTAGTATAATAGTTAATGTGTTTATAATGTCTTTACTCGAAGTAAAATAAATATTATTTAATTCATCAAAAAAAGAAAAGAAAATACAAGAAATAATATTCTCTTCAAATTACAATAAACGACCCTTCCTATTTCAATCCCCTTATTTTGAAGACTGCCCACTTCCTTGATTGACAGCCATTTTGAACTTGGGTCACTACAGTATGCGGGGATATTTTGTTTTACTTAGGAACTTTACACAGAGAAACCTATAATTTACAAGAACAGGAAGTTATTCAGAAATAATGAATAAATACACATTTCAATGGCACTGAAAGCATGTGATTTTTAGCGCTCAACAGCTAATTACTCAGCATTCAATACTTGCTACGGGTTGTGGTTCTCACACGGTTACTCCTAATAATAAAACAACAACAAGAAATATAATAGAAAAGAACCAGCATGAGACCATTGGCTTGTTAAGTGCTTGGCACAAAAGACATTTAATTAAACCAAACAATCAATGAAACACTTAAGGTGCAATTAAGAATCACAAATGAAGTATCTCCTGATGACCTCATGAAAGAAAAATAGCAATATTATCTCAGAAATAAAATTAAGAAACTTCTGGCAATTCAGGGAAGCTACCAAATTCTTATTACATAATTGCAACTCAAGCAAAGCTGAGAATGGAATCTACAACATCTACACACATATACCAAAAAAAAAAAAAAAAAGACTGAAAGAAAAATATCCCACTGAGACCTACGGGAATTAAGTAGGAGAAATCGTTAGGCGAGAGGCGACGGAGAAGTAGAAAGAAGAGACAGGGAAAAAAAAAACAACGAAGAGGAGAGGAGAAAGGAAATCTGCTGAAGAGTGGATGAAGAAAATCAGAATGCAGAGCTCGTACCTAGCAGTGCGTTTATTAGCAAACCTTACCTGCAGGAGTTCGCATCTGTCTGCTATTCAAGTGTCCGCCGGGAGGAATGAAGAAAAAAGAAGAGAGAATGGGGAAAAAAATGAAGTGGGAAAAGAAATTTAAACGTTATTTCTTCAAGTTAAGGAGAAAAAAAACCGAATCCTCAATTAGTAGCAGGAAGAGACAAGGGCGCGGGTTTTCAACCTGTTTCGACTTAAAAACCCATGAAGAATTTCTTTACTTAAGGGAGTTTCAGCAACTGCTGAGATTCTATACAGAAGTTGAAATGAATGAGGACGTGGGAGGGGATAATGAATGTTATTCGGGAGATATTAAAATAAAAAAAGGAAGTCGATGGGTTCCCGAAATGAAAAACCAAAATTACATCATTTCCTTTCTTCTTTCGTTTTCGGAACCAATGTTAGGGAGGGATTTCCCCTCCCCGCTCTCTGCACACCATTCTGTTAAAATTTGAAAGGCATTCGGAGCGTAAACCTCTTCTTGAAACTTCAGAACTGTTTGTGTTACATCACCATCATATTTTTATATGAATATAAGTGAAGGTTATATTAAAATCGTTTTTCATTTTATATCTTTTTAACTTACAAAAATAAAAAAAATTGTGATTTAAAACATTCCTGCATGTTGAGGTTTACAGTTGCTATTTTACTGCTATTTTCTTTTCTTCCTTCCTACGTAAATTTTTATAAGAAGTTTCCTGTAACAAGACATTAGATTTTCTGAAACACTGAATTGCTTTACCACCATCTCAAGGGCTTTCAATTGGTTTCAGACTAATATAATATTATGGATCGTGGCTTTTTTTAATTTTACTATGAAAGAAAAAAAAAAATTTTGTCGTATAATAATAATAAATTTCCTTATTAAATATATATAAAAAATCCTTTTTATGTAATTTTTATTATTTTATAGTAAAAAAAAGCTTTCGATAAGTCATAACAATAAGAAAACTGAAATTTCATTGTTTTATAATGTATAAATACTTAAAAAAAAAAAAAAAAAAAACTAAAAGTTGAAACAAGTTCTCTTTTGGGAATCTTTGTTACTTCTACGATCTAGGCAAAAAATTTAATTTGTATATGTTTATATTATATTTAAGATATACAGTTAATATTAGAAAGCATATTTACTTTTGAATATCGCAAAGGCAAGTATAGAGATTTTTCAAAGGGTTTCAGGTATCAGTTTTTTGTTAATATACTTCCTGTGTTTATGTGTATTCATTTTCTCTTATAGTTTTATACTTTATTACGTAACTGTCTAACCAATGAACTGAGGAAGAATGAAGAGAAAAAGACACGATAATTACACTGAGAAACCCTTCTTCAAAGAACAGAAAAAGATATCAACAGTTTATTAGGCGCGGAAGCCAATCACGCGATAATGCCAAAAATATTATGAAATCAAAATGTCTGTAAGTTTATGTAGATTTCTTTTCATTCGGTGTTTTCCATTCACCTTTTCTTACTATTCTGTTCTTGTATGAACTCAAATTAATTGTTTAGACGCTCATCGAAATTTCATTATAAACTGTCACAGTCATGAAAGAAAATGAACTCCGACTTCCCCCTGTCCTCTCCCCAAATACAGGCGCCTGGTGAATGACCCAAAGAAGCATCAGATTTAATCCAATTATAATTTCTCACGACGACGGCCTTCCTCTTGTGTCGTCTTTTTTTTTTTTTTTTTTCATGTTTCCTACTTGCTTGTTTACTCGAAGGGAACTGAAAAAACACGCCACAGACACCCTAGTCATGTCTGCTTTATGACGCAGCTACAAGAGAATAGCGCGCAGTTAGGACCACAGAGCTACAGCGTACGGGCACCTGTGTCGCCTATATTAATTTTTATGGCTTCGTCTACATGCTGGAGACACGAAAGCTCGAGCCAAACACTAGCCAGCGTACAAAGAAAATTAATGTCTCTTGGCTTGCTAGCCACGCTGTTGTAAAAACGCTGTGTTGTTTTTTTTTTTTGTTTGGTGAGATTTGAACCCTGACCTTTACGCTTCTCACTGACTCTGTTTGGAGGCCTTTTCAGTCTCTTCGTGTGACCTCTGACCTTCTGACCCACCCGTGAAGTAAATATGCTTGTGAGCCCGCATACATCGTTTTCTTCCACAATTTACTTTGATATTTATGACTCTCATTCCCAGACACTTCGCGTGGGAGTCTCCTTTGCAACTTTTTATTCGGGATTAAAATTTGAATAGGTCACTAGCAACCTATTATAATCAAATCAGCTTCAATTACCATTAGAAAAAATAAAATAACGAAAGGTTACTCAAAGAGATTTGATCTTAAAAAACAGAGACATCTATTATTGAAAATGACTAAACGTCCATTTTATTATAAATATAATAACAGTAGGAATTAAAATTTGTGTATATATTTTTGAAAAGAATTTCAGGAAAAAGATTTTTGTTTATCTTGTTTCTGCTTCATTTGTTAGGAAAAGACATAATAATTTTCATGGCTATCATCTATAAACAATTAGCCCGCGAATAAATGAAAGTCTTTCTGGGGAATCATAGTAAAAAAAAGACATAGATTAGTTATTTCTTTATTGAAAAATATTATCAAACCATCATTATAGTTCCTAGCATTGATTATATTCCGGATATGACTAAATTATCAATCTTAAGATCTAAAGACAACTTGTTTTCAGGGATTTTCAAATTAATGATCCAATTCAGATATTGCACGATTTTTTTTTTTTAGACAAATCTTAAAATGCTATAAGTAGACTTTGCTAAAGAAATATTTAACTGACTTAACTTTAAGCTGTTGCTATCCTCTATGGTTTATAAATAATAGCAAACTAACGAAATTAAATTACTGTTAAGGAAACAGCAGCTTATTGCTATAGATTTATGGGAAAAGAACCAAGAACTAAAGCTCTGTGAAACCTTAGTATTTACCGGGAGGGTAAGGAAGTTTAGAACCACTGGGTGTTACATTTTCCTCGTTTGTTGAGAAGAAACGAAAACAGTAAACTTTTCGTTTACCAAAAATTGATACCGGATTAGCAAACAACAATTGATAAAGGTTTATCTTGATCCCGCATAGTTAAATGATTAATAACTAGAATCAATAAGAAACGGATAATCATGAGTTTTGGTGTAGCGACTTCTAAACAAGTCAGTTTATAAAGTGAACATGTTACAATTGAGTCAGAACATGGCATATAACCAGAGCAGTACTTACTCTAAACCCATACACGGATTTGACAAGAGTTAGTTGCTGTTTGATGGGAGCTTGCCTAACTTTTACGCTTCTTAAATCCTACCAAGTCAATGTGACAATGCCATATAATTGTAAGCAGATCTATAGGAACAGTGAAAAGACAAAATTGCAAATCAAACTCCAACGATAATTAACCAGATAATCCGATAAGTAAACAGCTTATAAAAGCGCTCCTTTTCTTGAGCACTGCAACGATACTTAAAACGGGTGGTGATTGCAGCCTGGATTTATGAACCTCTGCATAGCAGAAGGCAGCAATTACGGCAAACGGTGGTTGCAAATCGTAAATGGCGGGTTTGCACGAGCCTTAATCTACGGTCACGAGGGACTTGGAGGGAAGGGGATTAATAGGATAAGTGATAATAATCCCACCATAAAAAAAAAGAAGCAATCGCCCCCCCCCCCTTCCCAAACCTATTCACATCCCCACTGCATCAATTGATCGAAGAGTATCTATAATCAAGATCAGATGAATGAGCTTCAAAAGTCAGTTCAAATCTAAACGGAGAATTAATGTTGCTTTAGTTTTGTCGACAACCGCTAGGGGCTACTCCAGTTGCTCTTCACACCGCAATTAGACGAATTATTATCATTAGCAATTTGTTAAGGAAATCATGGCCTCTTCCGTAAACACGACTTCACAACAGAAAAAGGATGATACACCACAGCATAAATTAAAATAACAGTGTCCTCTAATTACGCTTATTAAAATGCAGCCACAAAAGAATCATTTCTCAGCAACTAACGAATATAAGAGGAAGCAGCAAACGATCTACTCTAAGATGCAAGTATTTATTAACGTCTTCAGTTTTCGCATTTAGAAATGAATTATTTAAAGCTATAAATATGAAAATAATATTAAAATAAAAGCCCCTAAATGTATTTATTTATTTATTCATATAAAAAAATAAAATTTATTATTTTAACCTAACATCTTAAATATCTAAAATAAAATAATGCAATATTCATTCAATATTTAATTCTAACCATAGTCAGAAAAATTAAACATTACTGCTTATTAGAAACATTTCCATCCAATAAGCAACATTATTTATCGTCAAAACATCAATATCTAGATATTTCTTTTATTTCTTCTTCATCAACTTTTAATTATTGGAAGGGTCTCGATGTTTTTTTTAAACAGCAATTGTACTGTGTACACTGCGCCAGTTATTGACAAAATTACAAATAATTTAAAATAGAAAACTTGGTATTGGGACATCGAATTAATGTTTAAAAGCATCGAATATTTAACAACTCCTCAGTTTTATAAGTAATGGTCTTAAGAGCGTAGAGGTATAGACTTCAACGAAACGGAGTCAATGGAATAAAGTCGAGAGGCCAATCCGACACTCGGCCGCGTTATCCCAAGAAAGAACTTGATCTCTAAAGTTTGCTTGATTAAACTTTAAGGCCCAAATGAAAATCTGGAGCCCGCTTTCCTAAAAAGGTCGAACCAAGACTCATAACCATGGACACAACGAAGAAAATTGAGCTGCTGTACATAATTGGAAAATAAAGGCGGTTTTTTATTTTTAAGTGTGATTATTTAATCTCTAAATAAATAATACTTTATTTTTATAAAAGCAATTTTTTTTTATCAATTAATTTGGATTTACCTCTAAAATTATGAATTTTATCGTAATTCAACCAGCAGTTATTTCATAGAGATATATAGACACAAAAACGAAGACAAGACTGCCTGCCCCCCCCCTCTTTTTCAGAAAGGAACGTTCCTAAAAAAGGGGTGAAAAGGTTATATTAGACTCCTACGAGGGCAATGTATTTCAGGAGTATTCAAGCACAGAAGCAAACTTGGGCCTCGCCAGTTAGTCATCATCATCATCATCATCATCATCTTCATCTTTCGTGTACAGCCCTTGTCCTACCTGACAGCTCTTAGGAGTAAAGTGAGGCCGGCGGTCAAGCGCCTCTTGGCTGTATTCGCGGGTAGACGGTGCAGTCGGCGATCGTGACGGTTACCCGGTCGGATAACCTTTCGCAGCGGAGATCGGCTGTAGGTTTTCAACCTTTTACCGTCACGAAAGGCTCTGGAAGCCCATCAGGATGTAAACACAACGTGTGCATGATGAGCAAGAGATATCGGTGGCACAAGTGCCCAAGTGCTGTAAAGGACGCCTCTATAGTCAATTTGGGAGATTCCATCTCAAGAGAAGTCTTCCAACAAGTCATGAAGTTAGAATAGATACTACACTTCCACGCACCCTCCCCAGCCACTTTGCAAGACCGATCTGGTGGTTAACAAAAAAAAATAGAACCTTCCCAAAGTTAGGCCTTGTTGAGAAGTAATATTCAAAATTGGTTATTCTTCTGGAAAGGTTGATGTTATTTTATCATCATTTACATAAATAAATCCAGGCACCAGAATAGTCTTAATCTGACTCTGAATTTTTACTATGTTGTAAATGTATGTACTTGGCAGTTTATTATAGACTACTATGAAAAGTTTTCAAGCAAAATAAAAAAAAGACTACCAGATAAAATTGCTTCCAGATATTATTAATTACTTTATCTTTTATCTAAGTTTTAAGTAATAATGAACTTATAGCTCAGGACGAGAGCTAGGCGAGCGGGGCAGTCTCTATCTCTTGGCTACTGAATATTTAGAGTAATTTTCTAATGATATGCTCCCATTGTTTATCTACTGTTAAAAAATATTACTTTGAAAAAAAAATAAAAATAAAAAAAAGATACGCCCTGTTTGCTGTTATGGAGGGCGTTCGCAAAGAATTCATAGCATCCATACAGGGCATTTTTTTTAAACTTTTGGCAATATAGTTCAAAGTAGTAATAGCAATTGAGTATTAACGACAATAATAAGAAATCATTGCCTTGCGTAAGTCTGTGTTTGTTTTAAAATTAAAGTATGCCTATCAGAACTTGCTAAATAAAAACTGAAACAGTTTTGTTTTTTTTTACATTAAAATAATAATAATAGTACTACTACTAATAATAATCTCCTGAATTTTGAAATCCTGTAATTTCGATTATTTAATAAGAAACAGAATATCAACAAAGATAAAAAAAAAAAAAAAATCAACATTGCATAGTCTGCAAAGATTAGAAGCAGGAGAGTGAGGAAGGTCATCCCGTAATTCTTTTAAAATGATCAAGTTTTACAGATCTGGAAAAGGTGAGATTATCAATTCAAACCTAAAGTTAAGCAAGTTGTACTTTCGAATTTGGAAAACTCACTTTGAAACAAACCTTCCTTGTAATTCTCCTCTGCTTCCGGTATCAGAAAAGAATATACAGCCCTTCTTACTACACTAATAAGACACATCGAAGTGTTTTAAAAGAATAGACAGCCCTTCTTCTTATACACTAATAGAAGTGGTGTGATTTTAATCAAAAGTAAATCAAAGCAAGGAAACAAACAAAAAATAATGAAAAAACAAAACAACAAACAACAAAATAATGTAATCGTGATTTGTATATAATTCGTGTAGATACTTTCTATTGTATATAAATTAACAATAGAACTAACTTATTTCTTTTCATCCACTAATTAAGGATGAAAGATCTTCCTTTTTTTTTATTGCTATTTTATTCTTTATTTATGTTTTTCTCTCATTTTTTAATTTCTTTTTTAAATTTTTCCTTTTAAATTTCGGAGTCGTAGGTCCTTTGTAGTTCATTTTCCAGTTAATTCTTTTTTTTGTAGGGAAGGAAGTGTACAGGTTTAAGTCATGGCGTAGGATCATCTTTTTTTTCCCCTAATTCTCCAGTGAATACGTGGGTGCAAGGAGGTCTTTCGTCTTAGAGAGGTTCTTTTCGTCCGTTCAATCTCTCCCTCTGACATGAGAAGCTCCACCCCTTCCGGAAGCAGATGAGGGCGTTGAGCTGAGGCTACCGCGATGCACTCGCTGCTCCCGAGCAAAGGACCCAGCATCGACTGAAACACAATAGGCAACACCAAAAACCCAAGGCTTATGGTTTCTAACCATAGGTTAAGACACTGTCACGAATCTTCCGCCTAAATGGGGTTACAGCGTAATTATAAAGAGGGACAGGTAATGGGAAAATCGTGACGACATCATGTCCCGTCAGAACTAGAGAGGTACTTTTATTAAATGGTGAACTTAAAATATGGAAGAAAACCTGATGAAGCTCCAATACTAACAATAATAAAATCGCTAGAAATTGAAGAACTGTCCTCCTTAACACTGTAAATTTGTTCTTTAATGGTTTTAATACATCCTATCTAAAACTTATAAGCATTAGATTCATCTAAAGACTATTTTAAAGACTGATTCAGCGATTCTCAACTTATTACCAGAACCCCTCTCAATAACTAGTTCGAAAACAGCGCCCCTCCTTCTATTATAATACTTTCTCATTAGTGGGAATATACTTTTCAATATATTTCAAACTAGGATTTGGAATCAGATGAAACGTCGGACTGCACCCTCTAAAAAACTTTTCTTAAGGTCTGATTTTTTTTTTCGTTTATTGCCTTTAATATAACTTCTACCCAGATAATTTAATTTCTCTGGGATCTATCCAGGGAAGTCCATGATGTGCTATGCAGAGAAAATAATTTTATCTTTACACTTCATACCATAAAGCGGATCCACACAAAAGGGTTAAGTCTACATATGATATTATTAAGGTGGGCCATCCAAATAATTTAATAAAGCTCACGATGATAGCGTTCGTAAAGCTGAAGTGTAGTGTTAGAACGATAAACAGACAAGCTTTCTGAAATATACATTAAGTAGTAGAAATATATCAATGATATTACACTGATCTTGGCCTGGAGAATAAAATCAATAGTAAAATGCTTACGGCAAAATTGAACTTACGCTCTTTAATTTTCATTCAATCTCCACAATATTAAGGGTTGTTTGTTAAATTTTATTGATCTCTCGAAGTTCAAAGTTTCATGAATATCTGTCCAGTGGATTTTATGTGTACGGACGGACGAACAAACAAATCGTTGACAACATATTATTTTTTTCTTTGGCACTAAGTGCGAATGCACCTAACAATTGAACACAAACGTTGTGGAAAGTGCAAATTTGAGAGAAGAAAAGGAGAATAAAGAAAAAAAAATACAGTTTTCGCACCTAACAATCGGTTTTCTATGGTGATTTTCTCACTTCCCCTCTCCACCAAAAAAAGAACAATGGCTACAAGAAAGTCACGAAGATGAGTCTTCTACTAAAAGGTTAAATGTTTCGTTCAAAGAATCAAGACAAGGGTCCAGAAAGAAAGGCTTCCACAGAACCACTATTGATTCGGAGAAATGCCTTTGGAAAATTTCTTTTTTCCTTTCCCGAAGTGTTTTTCTTCTGCATTCATTCAAAATCAAATGTGTAAAAATTTCATATTTGTTATGAAAGGGCTGCTAAGGGATGATTTACACACAATAACACCTACAGATTTCTGCAAGTAATAGACCATGATGAAGAAGAATAGGACCAAAACATCAAAATATGCCAATCACTTCTCCCAAAAGCAATTGTCAAAAATGAGAAGCTAACAACGAGAAAATATGATGAGTTTTTCCATTTAAGTAATCTGCTGATTCCTTCTTTTTTGCTTAGCTTGAGAAGGTTAGTAGATGTTAGCAATCTTAAAGAAATTTTAGGTGGTAATGTATCCACAAAATATTAACTCTAAAAAAAAAAATAATCAAAAAGTATAAAAGCTGTTCTACGTAAGGTCATCAAGAGTTTTTTTCTCTTATAGAAAATACAGAAACTTCAAACCGCCTCCTCATATATATGTAACTGAGAGTGTTGATGATTAGTGACGAGGCATTTTCTATGAGTGACAAAACGAAAAATTAAAAATTGCAAATGAACAATTAAGATTCAGAAAACATTCTAAAATGCAACAACAACAAAAAAAGAATGAAATTCTGAATCTATAGATGTGGCTGCAAGCAGAAATTCTTTTCAAATCAATTTCAACTGACATGCTGTCTTACCATGTCATGTACTCATCCTCCTGTCGCTATAACTTGACACTATACTTCTCTATCTTGGTTACGTTTTCTATTGATAACTATAAATTCTCATTTCCTCTTATGAAAGAGTGAGGGGTTCAAGAATCATTGAAGAATTTGTCGGTTTCAGATGTTCCTTAACTTATATTTCCATACTTGTGCTCCAATCAAGAATCAGTACTTTCCAACTGTCACATGTTTTTTTGTTATCTCTAAATCTCTTTGGAAATCAACCTACTGCTTCTTTCACATATTACACCAGCTTGATTCTTGTGATTCGGTGGGAAGGTGCGTCATTTAAAAAACAAGCGTCTCCGCTTACATTTTGAAAGGATGCAAAATATGAAGTAGATTTCATTTAAAAGGAAATGACACCCCCCCTTTTTTTTAGAAATCTTGCGCGCGAAAAATTAATAAGACGAAATCTTGTTCATAGAAAATAGAGTTTTTGGAAAGAGTGTTGCTGGAGTGTTATTCCTGAAACCCATATTAATATCTGAACTACTTTACAGTGAAAGATTTATAATCCGAGCAGCAAGCTAAGGGTGGAATAATGCATATGGTAATTTTTAAAGTAAGAAAAAGAATACGTTAATAAGAAACTCTTAAAAAATGATTGACTTAAAAAAAATCGAGAGAAGGAACGAAAAAAAAAAAAAAAATAAAGAAGAGGGAAGGCAAGAAAAAAAAATTCAAAGGAAAAAAAAAATCCGGAGAACAAATTAACGCCAAGATCCTCCTTCTTCTACTCCGTCGTTGTCGTCGATAATTTCCAAGGGGTGTAATGTTCCCTGCGACACAGCTGATAGTAATGACGCCGAATAAATTACCCCGAGAACTGCTCCATCAAGCGAAAATAGTGCATTGGAAGCAGACGCCAAGACAACAGCAAAAGAAAAGACGATGATCCCTCAATCAATACTCATCTCTCCGCCCACGCACACTCAGTATTTAAGAAGAAAAAGTGATGGGAAACATGTAGGTAAGAAAGTAAGTAAAATCGTAATGAAAAGAAAAATGATTCATCAAAGAATACAAGGTACTTTAGAAACTCAAAGCTGATATATTCTAATATGGGCTAGATTTGAATAATCTAACAATGAAGATGTGGTTTATCAATAATCAACAATAAAACTACCATATAATCATTTCTACTTGAATGCCCTGATGAGTTCATGTCGATTCCTTTGGAAATATTTGACATATAATAGCGACAACTCATTAAGACTTCGCTTCCCGCGTTAGACATTTTTAGTGGTTAATAAGCTAAATCAGATTATATTTTTAAAAAGTTTTTACAATAATAGTACATTTTTAATGGCTTTCATTTTCTTAACAGGTATTTTTTAATTGATAGATGAACATGACTCGCTAAAGTTAATCACTTATTGAAAACAAAATACAGTAATTAAAACAAGGAAATTGAAAACTTCTTTTATGGTTGCATAGTCAAATTTGACTCCGTTGCTTGAAGAATTATAGACTTTCATTAATTGTGTTTTCGAAAAGGATGGATTAATCTGTAATTCCAAGTAGCTATTTATTATGGTAAAAAATAGGATTACTACGAAGAAATATAGTTCTTAAAACCTCACTATTCTCCTCTTATTTCGTCCCATTAAACAGATAAAGATAAACAATAGAGAATGTGAAATAATAACGTTTAAAGTAATATTAACTATGTTTTAATTAGACAAATCGATAACTTAAATTGAAATTCGTAAATACCCAAGTGATGAAATTAGTGGCTGTAACTAATTCTCTTAACTGATATTAATAATTACTATTGGAGTGATAATTTGAAGTCTTTTCTAAATTGAATTAATGTAACTGGATTAACTACCTCATTCAGTGCGTCTCTACTTGATATTCTAAGATTTATCATTGACCTCTGACCTGCACTACACACTACAAGGAGACTTCATCCACTAACAATACAACCGCCCCCAATTCGTGGACATCTTCATCAGACAAACAATTTTCCTTTATCTATTTCACTACACTTTAATAATTATTCTTTCCTGCTTCCTTATGTATCTAAGCACTTGGCGAGAAGGAAATAAAGACAATTAAGTCATGTGTGAACACAAGACAATTTATAGTCACTCATGATAAAGGATTATCTCGGAAGTGACACAAATATTTCAAGCCAAATCAAAAGGTAATGTTTAATATATAATTATGTACATATAAATTTCAAATTACCAGCTTTCATTTTAAAATTTAAGCTAAAAACAGGAAAACCTCTTGGTTAGATTTATTCAAGTACTAATTTATGTGGTTTTCAGAAAATCACTTCTCCTTTGAAAAATATAGCAATATGTGTATTAATGAGTTTATAATTGTTGTAATTTCTGCGAAAAACAAAATCCGTAAAATTCAATTTTAATATCTATCTATCTACCATCAAATCTTCATCTGATTGTTAAAAACCTTGATAGCTTTTAATTCATCAATAATGGACACGGAGAATTATCTTAATTGATTTTAAAAAAAAAACCAGCACCAACATTCAATAACCTCTTCGAAACAACAATATTTTTTGCTAATTTTATAGTCGACGACAATTAAACTTGCAGTATATGTCAGCTCTATAACAATTGACAAAGCCTTTAGAATAGGCCTGTGCTTTTATTTCTTCAATTGAATAGGTCTAGATAAACCTTAATGTTGTTTGATGAAATAAAAAATGACCAATTATATTTTCATTCAATGTTTAAGCGCCAACAGTACTCTGTGTTTACGTTGTCACTGATAATAACTGCAAAAATACCTCTTGGTTGAATTTTTTATTAACTTTTTTTTTTATTTACTGCCTAAAGAGAAAGCAACTACCGCATTGTTGAGTATCACTTTAGAACTACAACATTTTACTTAAATGTGAAAGATAATGTTTATATTGACCATTAACAGTTAATTTGAAAAGGAAAGACAAGCATATTTTTAAGCAAGCATGTAGGCACCAATTGATAAGATAAAAGAGAAATAAAATAATAAATTTTAACACTCACACGACGTTTCAGGACTCCATAATTACGGGGTCAAAAAAAAAAAAAAGGCCTCCTAATAAGGAATTCTGAAACGTCGTGTGAGTTGTTAATTTTATTATTTTATTTCTCTTTATCTTATCAAATTAGTGCCATGGTTGCTTAAAAATAAATTTGATATCAAGACATGTTATAATATTTTACAATCAGGAAAGACAAGCCTTTGAAATTCCACTAAACCGTCCAATTTAAGCTTTAAAATGCTCTTATTAAATAATTATCTGATAATCTCTTAAGGGAGGAAATGATGAGATAAGAAGAAGAGAAGGTTTTTCGGGTCCGGAATTTAGAAAATAAAGCCTTCGGGTTAATTTTAGAAAATTTTCTGCATAGATATCTTAATGCTTTTTATCAATCCGTTTGAGTTAAGAGCTTCCAAATCAGCAACAATGTCTAAACACAGCTAATGACTCAGCCAAGTCTACAAAACTTCGTTGTCAATCAACAACCCTATCCATTAATACTTTCAGGTTCCTCCAACAGCAGCAATAGCTCTTCGAAATGACCGTATACAGAAAGCTATTCTTAGAGGATCAGGCTATAAATATGTTTTCCCCACATCGTTGCACTTTCGCGTGTTGCAGGTTTGCGAGGCAGGTCGCAGTCGGGGCCAAATAGCCGAGAGGACCGTCTTCGCGCGCGGCTTCTCTTTCCACTCTTTCGGAGGTGTTCGGTCTCGCCAGGTGCCTTTTGCAGACGGAACGTGAGCTGTATGTATGTGTGTGTGTTCAAACGGTTTTGAAAAGTGCACAAAGTCAGAAACGGGTGCCAAGAAGATTCGAAAACACCGAACACAAGAGTCGCCGCCCGGTAACGAGGTGCGTCGGCCGCGCAACTAATTAGGACTGCACGGGTTAAAAGTCACAGTGTGACGAGATAACATGAAGGCTGTATTCGAGGACAATTCAGGAAGGAAAAAAGCGGAAATATTTTAAGCCGTGAAAAGAATTCTACTCTTTGACCTCAGCTCTAGGATTAAGAAAGTTAAAATGTGAAACCGACATTTTACGGAGTTGGAAAAAAAAAAAAAAAAAAAAAAATTAGGAAAAAAAAGGTCTTAAAAAAAAAAACATCAAAGCCTCTAAGCAAAAAAAAAGGAAAAAAAAAAAAAAGCTTTCAAAGGAATTTTTCTCTTTATTTTACACAAACATAGCAACAAAATGAAACAAAACAAAACAAAAGAAAAAGAAAGAAATAGCCTCATATGACAGCTCATAAAATGTTTATTAGTTCAAATGCCTCAAAAAAAACAAAAAAACAAAAAAACAAAAAACAAATAAATAAAATGAAGAATAATTTATTGCATTTATAGATAGCTGAGCCTTTGTATAACATTGAAGATACTCTTTTAATACTAAAATAAGAAAGAGTTACGTTAAAGGGTAGACAATTCAATCTACGAAAAATAGTTATTGATTTATCAAGATGAAATATATTTTCTGTACTATGAAGTCAATTGTTGGAGACAGAAAAAAAAACTAGACAATGTCTAAAAAACGTGTTATAAAACATGTCAACTAAAAGCAGAAATCTCATACTAATATTTGAACACAGAATAGAAAATAACATTAATCCAATTCATTTGATGCTAAAATTATTTTGTGATTTTGAAAATATGTAAACATGCTCTTCTATATAAATGAACTTACATATATTTATTCTAAGGCTAGTAGTAATAAAACTTATTTGTAATATCTTATCTATGGAAGAATCATCTATCTGCTGAAAATAAAATATGTCATGTTGCACATATTACGTAAGTATTATTAATCTTACATAATTGCACATTACATTATCTTATACTATTTACATCTTTTCTTGTTTACTGATCTTTTGCAAAATATGCAATTTGAATACTAGAAACAATGGCATTTCTTATATTTTTATCATTATCATTTATTCTTTTATTTTCTTTGCACACTTTGTCGTAAGTAAACAAACTAAGCACATTTGATATTATTGATACGAATATGTATAACTTTACAAAGAAACCAATGAATCCCATAATGGCAAATCCAATGGCAATTTTCTGAAATTCTTTTCTTGTCAGGTTTTGTGCATCTTTTTACAAGTCGTATAGAATCTTTGGCAAACTGCTTGCCAGGTTCAATAAAAGCCATAACTTGATCCTTGTTAGATAATGGTTAAAGTGAGCCACCAATTCAGTCGATGTAAAACGCTACCACGTCAGAACTTTTAAGTTATTAAGTTCTGACGTCGACAGAATTTAGGGGGTTTAAAGTAAACACATTATTCACAAGCATCAGCACTATAACTCCACCAAGTGGAATCAATGGGAATTACAATAATGGCGTCAATGGTGGGTGTAAGTAAAGGCTTTTTAAGTTTATCTGTATAGAAACCTTGATAATTATTGGAGCACATGTTGATGCACTGCAATATGTTATAATGTTTTTTATAGATATAATAAGGAAGGCAATCTCACGATCATAAAATCTTAACTACGGTTTTTTCTTTTAACTATGCAAAATATCTTCTTCTCTCTTAACTCATTACTTCTTACTGAAATTCCATCTTTTCCTCCTAAATAATCACACGAAGGACTATTATATTTATATACCTACTTTTCCCCGTAACTATAATACACATTTCTAACTAGAATAAAAATACTCAAATAGTTTTAATAACAATAAAAAAAAACAGAATAAAATTCGTAGCAAATCGTTACTTTAAAATTCTCTTTCAATGATAACTTATTAGCTAACAGATAACTTTGAATTTTGATTGAGTTCACAGTATTACATAATAGCCTCAATTTTTCGAAAACACCCTATCCTGACTTATGATTATCCACTTAAATTGAATACTAATCGACTGCTTATTTTCATTTATAAATTGCTTTCTTCAAGACTGCATAATTTCGAATGTAGATATTTCTTTGCATAATTCACGGTGCCTCATTATAATGATTATTTACGGATTTCGTGGCTTCATTCAATTAAAGTTTCAACACGTTTCGGCAAAATGATTGAGATTTCTGTAGATGGATATCTAGGCCTAAAGGGTCTGCCACTTGGGTTTGTTAATTTAATTAACTGTTTCTTTAGGAGGGTTAATATCTTTCACAACTTCGGATTCAGGTTCAGTCGACTGGAATACAGCTATAAGTCGTGTTTACGCCTCCCCCTGCAACTTCCGATTTAGTCCCGGCTCCTCCAACGCAACTTCCATAAATTCTTTCCTGGAGCTTCATTGCTATTCAACGCTTTCCTAAGAAATTACCAAAGAATTCATGATCGTCACGGTTTCTATTAAAATTCCACCCGACTCCGAGGATCGTTTTCTGCAACATCCCCTCCCTCCCTCTCAGCAATACGTGGACCTTCTCCAAAACCGCCATTTAGAACGTTCTAGCAACGGTTTGCAATAAGACTTGTCTCAACATTTAGTAATTGCATTCGAATCAAGTAAACTTCAGTAGCAGATCTCCCAGAGAAACAAGAACATAATAGTCGGCGTGCCAATCTTCGAATACTGAACTAGAAACATTTCGTGCAACCAGTTTTTTTACCTGTGAATAAAACTATTTGTAACTTTTTTTTAATTAAATGACAAAGTCTAATTTTATCCTCTTTATTTATCTAAGAGAAGTTAGACACAAAATTATTATGTCTGTACGTTTCTCTATCCCTTAATCATTTGAACCAGTACTGTGTGTTTTAGAAAGGCAGAACCATCACTGCCGGACGATTTTACTCCGCAGAGGGGTGATATGCCGAGATGGGTAGTTTCCTAAGAAATTCTTTTGGACATTTTCGCTTTTAAGAAAAAAGTAACGGAGGAGCATTTTGGCAATAGTATTTATTCTTTCTATAATTCTTTCCCGAAAAGCAGCTACTAGTAAACTAACATAATAAAAAGTAAACATCCCATCTTTGTTTCTCCTCGCCCCTATTTTGAAGAAATCGAAGGAGACCTTACGCATGCGCAAAAGCGTTGAAGGCTCTCGTAAACAAAACCGAACAGTAAATGGGTCTTCTTGAAATTTCGCATGCATATTTACCGATAATACGCCCATTCTTGAGTATTTGAAAGGTATTCGTTGGGAGAAATTCACGTAAAAATGGCCAAAAATCCCTCAAACAATTACAAGCATAAGAATTCTCTCATTCTCTCTAGGAACGTTCAACAATTGATCCTATTTGTGGCATATGCTAATGCCTTTGTTTTGATTAAAATTATTTGGATTTAGGCCATTTAAAGATAAGAATTTGAGGACAATCAATTTTCAATAAATGGAAAATTTAAAGATAGGTGGTTTGTAATAGGCGACTAGAATAATTTGCATTCAAAAAAGCTATGTTTCACATTAAGAAAAGAAATAAAAAAACCTAATAAATTAAGGAAAACAGACTCTCGGAAATAAAATTGCTGAAGTTAGCCAAAGAAAATTTGGAAAGCATCGATGGAAGCTCTAATGTAAATAACTTAGAAAAAATATAAAAGGATGTTCGCTATCTAGGGAAAACATTATTAGCTCTAAAATATACGCTTATTATATAAAAGCTTAACGTGTGTTAAAAATTTACATTTATTTAAATAAGAAGTCACCAAACACACAAAAATTTTTGTGTTTGATGACTTCTTATTCAAATAAATATACGCTTATCCATCTGTAATAAATGCAATTCGATTCTTATAGATTATATTTTGATGGCATCTCTCTTTATATTATATTACGTTAATTGTGTTTAAAGCCTAACTTTTATTTAAAAATGTAGATTTCTCTATTTTACTTCAGATAAAAATTACTCCTACAAAATTGAGCGAATTTCCTAAGATGAAAGATGATTAGAATATATCCAGCTCTACTAGATATATTACGATATCAACTAGACAGATGATTCGTGGTCTATTTCAAGTTCCTCATTTGTTACCGAATAATATTTATTATTATTTTATTATTTATATTATATTATTTAGATACCATTATATATTGAGAAGTTTTGTGATATTACGTAAGTAGTGCAGCTCAATGGTAAGTGCTCCTCTATTTACGTTTATTTATACAGTAGATTCTGTTGTATTTACACATTATGATTTTGGCAATGTAAATATTGTCGAAAAATTGAGAGAGAAGTGGACTTCTTAACATTAATTCCTGTTATACAAGATGAATGCCAAGCGTTACTTGTATGCATTTGAGTTTGGTAACTTACCATCTTGATAAGTACCATTTAAGCTAAGCTCCAGGAGATCTTATTAACTCGGCTCTCTTGACTTGGGGCACAAAAGAAAAAGGATTTAAGGGCCTTTGGACACGTCAATCTAACAACTACTATAGTCATTAGAATTCATTTGTACCAGAGATATCATTGCTAACATGAAAAGTATTGCCACTCTATTTCCTAGAGGCGGAGGCTATTTCCAGGTAATTACCTAATAACACCCACTGAGATCGGCAGGGATGGGCTTCGTTTGGCCGCTATCCTGCAGTGCTGTCTCTGCATGAAGGTGCTTAGATATCAAGAGAAAAGAAGCCACTTACGTCTACCAAGAGAGGGATGTTGATAGGACTTAATGGGATTTCAATCTGCAATTTAATTATAATGTTGCTCTAAGGGTCTTTAGGAACTGACCTTGTTCAGGCTTCCTGAAGACATCTATATAATAGGCATCTGCGTGTTCTTGCCCCAAAGACTATAGTAATGGGTTATTGAAAATCACTTTACATTTTTTTACTGTTATAAATTTTTTTTTTTTTTATGAAATTTCTGATTTCTTATTTGTAAAATTCAAGAAAAAATAAAACCTAAAAATGTCTTAGCAAAATTGTAATAGTTATGAATCAAATCTGCATCAGATACAGTTTATAAAAGAATGTTGTTTATTAAAAAACAAAAAAAAAACAAACTGATGTGAATGATTGAATTCTAGTTTTAGTTTTAAAATGTAGAATTTGAGCTATAGCCACTTCGTTCTTACAAGAACGTCAATACTAAAAATAATAATAAATTTAACAAAAATATTTAAATACATTAAGTAATTAAAACTTTCGAAACCTATTTATATCATCATAGGTAGGTAGGGTATATCCCATGGACTAGGGGGCGCTGGAGGTAAGGCTCGTCCGCCTGTACTCCCAGGAAAGAAATCCAGTACCCATTCTACAGAGGGCCCGTCTGAAGAATAATTCAGGGTGAAAAAATCCCCCATCTCCATCGGGGTCGGGGATTGAACCCTTATCCTCCAGGCTGCACTCAAGCGCTTACCACTTGGCTACTAGGCTCACTTACAACATTGTAAATAGCTTTTATTGCGAGTTCAGAATTTTTATTGGAAAATATAGAGATAATGATTTTGATGAAGGGATAAGTAAATCCTTTCATGATACTACCTATTTCTGTATCAGCACTATTTTGAAAATTATTTCATTGGTTTCTAATTACCAATTTGCACATACTGACAAATTTTACTTATTCGGATTTCTTACCAAGCTTTTTATTTTAAATGACGTTATCCTGGTTTTGTGTTAAAACTTCTAACCATATTTAATAAGTTGCTGAATTCCTTTTTCTTTACTAAGTATTCTCCTGATCAGTTTGGACAACCTTAGCAGTGTTTCAAAGGCCATTCTGTATCCTTGCCTCCACGATTGTGATCCACATTAAACACAAACTGCATTCTTTCCAGTTTAGGGGGGGGAGGAAGGAGGAGTGATGCGTCCCAGAGAAGAATGACGACGGGTTCCATGAAAAAGGAAGGAAGGTTTTCGTCACCCTGCCATTAACCCTTCTGCCTGAGCAAGAGGGCCTGGCCTTCGCAAACAATGAAGGAAACGCCGAGGAACAAAGGTAGGTTTTGTGTGCCACGGGTTGTGGGGCCGACCCCTGATTCACCCGCACGTTGTTTTCCGAATAGGGCTCGACTTCCTTGGCAGAGACTGCTGGCATCGCAAGCCGAATACGCAATGAATCGATCCCGGGAAAGGAACGGCCTTATTGCCGCGCTACGGTTCAAGGCAACAACGGTCGAACGAGCCATTATGCTTATGTAAATGATGAAATGACAAGGACACCCGGTAGGAAATATCTCCCCTTTGGAGTCCGAGGAAATATTTCTGTATCCTTAACGAGGGTGGAGAGAGCTTCTTCACATTCTCCAGAACAAGGAAGCTCCTTGCTCTTTTGCAGCCTAATTCCATGAGTGGGACCTTTAATTTCAGGCAACCTTTTTGAAAACTAAATGTGCAATAAGGGTGGGGGAAATCTTATCAATATTCTTAAAGTAAGAACGATATAAAACCTCTAATAATTACAATTTTGTAATACTACAAATGACATTAAATATATAATTTTCAACTTTAGCTTCTTTGAGGGTTGGTAGGTTAATCCCAAAATATTCCTTTATCTAAAGAAAGAAAAGAAATATGCAAAAGCATAAATATTACACAAGGATCACGAATGAAAAATTAAAGTGATTGTTTTTCTCTTAAAGATATATACAACTTCAGTTTTTCACTTTATATATATTTTGTTTATTTTAAAACTTCACGAAAAGGCCTTCAAAGCCCTAAAGAAATTTGTCAAGTCAATTAAAGTGAAGGCTGTATTTATAAGTTTTTATTTCTAATTCAAACGCATTGGGAGCCAATTATGTATTCTTTCTGTTTCCATTTTTCTTTTCTTGTTTTCAGACTCCCCTTGAAATAAGTTTTTCCTTCTATTTATAGTTTTCTATTATTCGTATTTAGAAAACTTCAATTCTAATTCATTTCTATTTAAAACATGCTATTTGAAGCTCATTAAATTTCATATATTTTTTTCCCTGAAGTTTTTCAAGGTGAAAAACGTAAGATCAACTCAAATTCAATGCTAAGACTAGTGCAGCAGATTCAGATCAACCTCTTTTCTTACTTACATCTTCCTTTATCAAATAAATACTATTATTATCCTGCCTTTCCGAAAACTTGACAACAGGTGAAATTATAAGGAGAAATGAAATGTTTTTTTATAATGATTTCTTCTTGTCAATCATCTCAATAGAAAAAGTGTGACCAGAAGGTGGTACAGTCTTCGTTAAACACAATTTTATTACTTGCAGACGAGTGGAAGCCGTGATTCAGTCATGAAATTCTATTACAAGCATATCGTGTCAAGCGACAGCAGAAACCCAGAATTAATTGTTAATTGGTTTTGTTTCCTGCTAAGAGTGTCATAGGTCCCCAACCCGACCGTAATTCTTCAGGAAGGGTTCACGGAGTACAGATGTCTGTGTTCGCCATCTCACCCACACATGCCTGTAACTCACGCTAAAGAATTGTAATCACGTATGCAGACTCCATCAGTCAGGAGACACGACTTCCTTGTTCATACAGAGATGCATGATATATAGATCTGACTGCCTACACCCTCTCCACCCTCAAGAGAAAAGCAATAAACTACATAGGTCTCGATGACGTGCAAATGAGGAATAGAGAGGGGAGGGGGGAGAAGATGAGCACGGACACGATGATCTGCTTTTTTTTTTTTTCGCTCCTCCGCCTCGACCCACTTTGATAGTGGGAGCGGACGACCTGCGCTCTCATCATACTAACCTAATTCCGTCAATCCGAGGCATAGATATTCGATTGACTTTACGCGCATCTTCACCTCCTTCCCCCACAGCTACCCACCTGCAACAAAACACCTACGTTCCTGAAATGGAACCGTCTCCTCTCATTGTACCGCGAGGTCCTCTGCGAGACCACGGGACACAGGGAGTGAATACCTCTCTTTCAGCATGCGGGGCCACAACTGCAGTGGTTTTTAATTACTGCTGTAGCAGCTTCACCGAAAGCACATTGTAAAGGAATACTAATGGACACAACACAATGGACTCCAGAACAAGTCCGGCTCTGCGTTGATTAATTCTTTAGGTTGTTTTTTTTTTACCTCGGGTACTGGTTTGGAGCTTTTACGCAGCAAGATTCTTTACATTTGAGACTCAGAACTAATTGCACCTCTTAAGGCGATACAGAATAATCCGCTCTTAAATATTAGTCATCTTTTAAAATTATACCTTCACCACAAACACACACACACAAATTACATATACAACATTTAACGAATATCCCATGAATACATTTAATATAATTATATTAATACCACTCAGAATACGTTTAGCTTAATTCAACGACTTGTTTATCACGAACATTAAAATATGCAGATAAATTAAATACAAAAGAGAAGAAAACATCCCACATAATTCTTTCTGTTCTTGTTTGAAATTATGCGCGTCAAGTGCCGTTCACTGAATGTGTCCTACCTTCGCATGTAGAGCATTAAAAATATAAGTTAATATTGCCCTCATCAGATGTTTATAATTTAAAAGATTAAAATCTCTTTCACTTTTACTATCTCAAATGAGACTAATTAAGGTCCTAATTTTATAAGGACTTGTTCGGTTACAACAAATATCATTTTGTAACGCTTTTGTACCTACATGTATCTTTATGTCTCATGGTTTCTTTCCTGTAACTCTTTCCTTTAATGAAGTCGAAATGATTCGCAGTCGAAGCAAATTATCATGAGTCATCTGATACCTGATCCAAACCAAACTATAAGAAACAATTCGATATAACAACACAATATTTGCATATATTCTGCTTTAACTTTTTTTTGGGGCCCTAACTCTAATCATAATTCGAGTTGCAAGATGTGCTATCATAGTAATGACTGAAATATTATTTTAACTATGAAAATTTATTTCAAATTCAAGTTTGAATTGTACCGAACTGAAAATTATTAAAAAACATATTAACCCTTGTGGTTTATAACTCTTTGATCATCTCTTATTTTATAGGAAATTTCTCGCATTTCATAGTGTCTTTGCTATTGAGATTACTGAATATAAATTTCTCATTATTTGCAATACTACAAGCAGAGTATTTGCTTCAAACGATGGGATTAAGCCTAAAAAGACCAAGTACATTTGTCTGACATGCTTCAGATCTATGAAAGAAAAAAAAAAGGTTCTTCCTTTCTTCTATGTTTCCTGTCATTCGCTCTTTTCTTTCTTTTCAGCTCAGAAATCGATTTCGAAAAATGAAAGGACGAAGAAATAAAAATGTTGAAAATAGGTCGAGTCAAGCCCAGCGGTTGTTGGTTCAATCTCTGAGCCATTGTCTCGAGGCAGCCCCTATAGTCGTAACACAGCTTAAATCGCACTCTGTCCACTTGCAATGGGTCATTTACCCTCCCCCCTTTTCCACCCGGACGGTCGTAGTGGCCGACTGTCGATTCGCCGATTGGACTTCACCGTTGACCTTTCTACAGAAGCTGGGGTCATTATCGTTCCAGCTCCGACCGTACATCGCCGTGTCACCCTACACACACTGACCGGTCGATGTTTATAGGTCGACTGAGGCCTAGCAGCACATCAACGCCCCTCCCCTCTCCTTGGAGCAGTAAAATGAAGAAGTATTTACTCAATTAAAACATTCTTAAAACATTTATTTTATTTTTTTCGCAAGGCGTTAGTTCTTTTTTTTTTTTTAACGGTGACAATTTATTGTAAGATATTTTGCAAGTCTTCGTGTCAACCGTTTCACCTGTTTTCTTCTATAAGAGGAGATTATTTTAATAATAAATGAAAACTAGTGTACAAAAATAAATTAAACATAATACGTAGTTATTAAATTAAATGTAATGCGTAGTTAATCTAATCTATCGTGAATAACGAAGAAAAAAATGCACGTATTTTCAAGCACACTTTGAGTTGTCATTAAGGGTCTCTGGGACAGCTGTTTCGTCCTTATTCGGATTCATCAGCCAGATTAACTCATTTGATGAACAGAAATGGTTCTGGTCATTCTTGCTCCCACTAGTGGGACAAGAGACAAACAACAATCAGAAAACTAACTGCAACCAGTCCCAGCTTCTGGCTTCAGCATCTAAAGGTAAAGGTGTTCCATTACAGGCCATGCAGGTCTTTGGGTGCGCTAGAGGTTCTCCTGAAGTCGAGATCTTCATTTGCAACATGATTTGAGAGGGATCAATTCACTGTTTCTATTTTAGAGTGAAGTTTAAGACATAAAATCATTACATTCACAAATAAATAAATAAAAGAAATATATTTCATCTTTTATTGGATATAATTAATAAAATAAAATGAAAGCTTAATATATTTATCTTTATCACGAAAATGTAAGCAGGAAGTGGTTTTAATCCTATCTTTTGTCTGCTCTCCCGACAACGCTTGACAATTACGTGAAACAATCAGAAAAATGTAAAACGGCGTGAGTCAGTTTCTTTTAACAAAGACATAAATCCTGTAAGAAGAATCTTGAATTTCTCGAATGATGCACTAACTAAAGGATTCACTGAGCCTGACTTCAGACCCTAACAAAAGAAGAAGGACGTGATAAAAAAAATACCAAACCTGACCCTCAAATACCGAAGCTCAGAACCTGAGACGGTTTCTGCGACTGTTATAGGCTATTGAAAGAAATGTACCGAGTCGATATAAAATTTTACACCCTTATCATGAGTTACAGTCTTTTCCCTTGAAGGTCCAAGAAGAGGACTTCCATTATATGCAATCAACAGAGAATGGCAATAATACAATTCAAATCAAAATTATTTTTGCTTCGATTTATTAAAAGTTGAAAATATTTTTTCAGGAATCAAAGAAAATAAAAATATAAGTAATAGAAATAACAAAACAAAAACAAAATATCCAAAAGGTTCTCATTGGGACCAAGACGTTTCCTTTCAGAATAGTATTTTAAGAAGCTAAAGAATTTAAAAAGCTAATTTTTTATTTAATAACTAACTGAAAACTGAAAATTTTATAAAATTTTTTTAAATTACAAAAAAAAAATCAATTAAGTACAAATTAGTTTAAGAATTGGTGTCATCTAGTGAGTTGAAGAAATATTAATTTCTAAATAAATTCAATATAATTAAAATATAAAGATATTTCGATTTTGATTTAATAAAACTAAGTCTGCACACAAAATATTTTCATTATTTTAATCAATTTTAAAAAGTTTTTGTTTGTATGCATCTTATTTTTATTACACTTTCTTATTTCAACAATTAAGAGTAATAATCTGAAGAATTTGAAGAACTGAAGTAAAAAATAAAACGTTTTAACTTCGATGTGTCTTATTTTTTAGTAAAATTTCATTGTAACGATATTTGTTGTGTTTTAACGATATATCGCTGTATCAGAGGAAAGTTAGAAAAAATGGACTTTAAAATTCCTATTGTTTTATGCATTAGACATGTTTTGTTGTTTTTCACTTACAATGATAAATTGTGAAGTAGAAAAATACTTCAAAGGAATGTGGAAAAAAAAAATTCCTGGCAAACAAGGGTTGCAAAAGAAATTCATGGTTCACTCAAACGCCGCGAGACTCCCGAAGATTGATACGAGGAGTGACCTTAATGACGAGGTTCCTAATTATAAGTCGCTATTTGTATAACTTCACGCAGAGTGGTAGGTATTAATCACGGGAGAGCACTGAATAAGAAATCAAGTATCTCCACCTAAAAACTGAACTCTTTTTCGAACGGCCACGGGTGGATGATAAATCTTAAAAGGGAGGTTCACTTTCGGAAATCGGATACTAGGCCAAAAAAAGAATCTGCCAGACAAAAAGGGCTAAGATACTGCCACTTAAGGAGAAGACCCATATTGCCATTTCCAAGACTTATGACCGCTTTACACGAGTAGTTTCCAGTCAAGTAGCCCGCGGACAATAGTCAATTGATGTTGAAACTTCAGTGAAATTGATTGAAATTCATTTAAAATTTCCCTTGAAAAACCTTATAAATTTATTGCTACTTTAAGACATTTTTTCTGAGAAAAGAAATGTTAAGGTTAAAACATCATATTGTTTATCTTCGTAATAAAGACACAAGAAGATCGTCAGTTAACAGCTAAGGAGATTAGTCAGATGTTTGCTCGCCTTCATCTCTAGAAAATAAGTCCCATATAAATCCCATAATAGACATTTGGGTGAACCTGTCTGGAGAAAATAACCTTGGAAAAAATCGACGACCACCGTCAGGGGATCGAACCCGCTCCTCCAGGTGAGCGTTTTCTCCTGAAAATAAATCATTATTTTATATGAAAAGCTACATGCCGAATGGTATTTTTAATTGATTACAATAAAGTTCTTGTATTTGGCTGCATTTCATTTCGAAATAGTGCGGATGACGAAATTGTTGACCTTTAATTTCATAAACCAGTCAAAACACTGGATAATAAAATGCTTTTTTTTTTTTCTATTAGCATCAAAGAACATATGCTATAAAATTAGTTTCTATGCATTCAAATATAAGAATAATGGTTTTCATTTACTATAGTGTAATCTCAGCAGAGAGAACTAGAGGTTCTTTTTTTTGCCACTGGGTGCGCTAGTGTCAATTAGCAGCAAAAGTTTCAATGAACACTTTTACATTATATGTTTTCACTGTGTGTTATATAAAGTCAATTTTTCTGGCAATTTCACACTGTCTATATAATCAAGGGTTCTTAACTATAAGATTATATCTAAAAATTGGTTAAGAAGTTTCTGCTTAAAAAATAAGAAACTGCTCCATCACATACTTCTACAAAACACTACTAAGATGTAGGGATTCAGGATCTTCAGAACTACGCCATCTAACCTCTGCTCTGCTACCGGAAGGCGACGGATGGAGGCAGGAGGAACAAAAAGAACAAGAAAAAAACAATGCCATGCTTATAATGCATCTGATTCCTTAGGAATTCACGGTTACATAAGACATAATGTCGAAAATCACATCCGGGTCAAAGAAAAAGGAGAAAAATGAAGGAAGAAAAGAAAATGATTCTGTCGAGGAAACAGAAGACAAAAGAAAAAAAAAAATTGTGAAAAAGAAGAGAAAGATGCTGGATAATATTAGCAATCTCTTAACAAAGTACTAATGTTCTTCAAAAGTTGTTTTAAAAAAAAAATACACCCATCCCCTCTTTCCGTCGCTCATTCTTTTTCTTTTTTCTCTCCTTTCCTTCATCAGTTTTTCCATTCTCCCGACAGCCAAAGGCTCTTCAACCCTGCCATGGCGTTAGTCCTGCATGATCTCACGTCTTGCCAGCACCTTCCCCACTTCAAAAGGGCGTTGCCTCCTCCTCATTAGGGACATGAAAGAATTAATCTTTCCGGGCACCTCTGGAACATTCTCTCTCCCTGGTTTCATTCTAACTATCAAAACACTTTGCCTCTTCTAATCTTTTGAACTTTGCCGTTAATATTTCACTAGTTTCCTTCTCCTACAAAAGTCACTAATGTAAAAGAAATTCAACATTTTCTAATCCAAAACCGATTAATCAGATATTCATTAACTAAAGATTCACGCATTTCCAATGAGATTTCCAAGTAAGTTAATGAAGTTTCAATGATATCCCAAGTAATGGCGTTGTGTTTTTCGAACTTTTCTCGAACCAATCAGTATGTCGTCACGGCTGATTCTAATTTTTGGACGATTGTCACTGTTCGTTTTGGAGGTCAGTCATGAAATTACAACTAAGATGCCATTGGAAAAGGAAGCCATTTATTGTTTTTGTATAATCACTTTTCATTTCTTTTTGTTTTTGAACTAAGTAAGATAAAAGTATTTAAACAAAATTTAGTGGAATCAAATTTCATTATTACGAACAAACTAAATAAGGTTTAATTGTAAGTTAAAAATCTCAAAGATTGTAAAGCTGTAAGATGAAATTACTCAAGATTCACAACAAAAGTATTATGTATAAGTAATACATATGTAATAAACTAGTTTGAATTGAATGATTCACCATCGGAAAACGATTTGGTAATACTGCCAAAATTTAGATTTGTGAACTATTTGAGCGCTTATAAATTCTTTGATGTAAATTGAAAACTAGTAGATATGAAGTTAGCTTATTTATTGCTTTATCGCTGTGAATAGCTTTAGTCAAGGCTTTTATATTATGAGTCGCATATTCAGTTGCTATTTCAGTTCAGAATGTTGTGAAATTCTTATATCTTCTTTACAACAATAAAATATCTAATATCAATTATTGTTTTCAACTGAATTGACAACAGCAGAAGAATGTTTCCTCCTTCTGTCACTTGTATCTAATATTAAATGTCAGTCTTAAACAAGAAAGACGTCCCCGGAGACAAGTAGATGCAGCTTAATGTGTCATTTGTAAACCACCCCAGCCCAACCAAGAGACAGCCGGGTGGTGAAGGATTAGGAAGACATTCATTGTATTCAACGCAAGGGATGGACCACGAAGCTAAAATGATGATAGGACAAAGCAATTTCAGTGACGGCATTTCTTGTGAGCGATGCAGACTGAAGTACTGGACGTACGGCATTCCATCCTGCCTGCCCTAGCCCCAACGCACTGGTGATGGGCACAAGCCCATGGCCGTCTGAATATTAACCCCAATTAACCTACCGATGCTGAGGAGGGCACACGGATGCTCGTTCGCTTGCCAAAACCTATAACCTGAAAAAAAAAAGGAGAGGAGGATTCGTCAACTAGTGGCTGACGATGCTGTAAGTTGCAGGAGTGACATCGTGAATCAAACAACAAGACAGGGAGAAAGAAAAAAAAGAAAAACTCAAAGACAGCAAGAAAAATATTGGAAAAGATCTCAAGGAGACTCAAAGACCAATGCGCAAAAAAACAAAACAAAAATTATCAACATAATTTAAAGAGCAAAGAACTAAAGAAAACTGACATTAGAGGTAAATAACCACGTTGTGAGAGAAGCAGAATATTAACCATTTTTTGTAAATACTCAGAAAGAGAAATAAATAAAAATAAGTAACTCCGACTAAGGATGAATTGTTAAAATGAATTCCTTTCATTTTTTAACTGTTTTCTTAATTTTTATAGTTACACTACAAGATCAAGCTAAGTTTCCTAAATTTTCAAGCTATGTTTTTCTTTCTTTTCTTGAATAAAGCTGCTTTATTTCATTTTCTTCTTATTATCTGAAGAAGATAGATGAATGTCTCTTCAGAATGAAACTAAAATTTTAATTAGTTTTGTTTTGTTTAAATGTTGTGGAAATTCGTCATTATTATTAATTTTAAAAGAGGTTAGTTAAAGAGATATACTCTTTATACAGCAGAATGTCTTTAAAGGAAAGAAAAGTAAAAACGATACCTAGGGAGCGTCTTTCGGAAGAACGAAGGAGAGAAGAAAAAAAATCATATCAGATTCCACAATCGAAAGAATGTGTACAGAAGGAGAATGGGTGCATTCATTTCAAGGAAATAATATATGGCAACTTGCCTAAATTATAAAGTCCATCTCAAGTAAACAAAATGAATTGCCAATAACTTTTTGAATGCGAAGCCAGAACCGCTTCCAATATACTGACAACAAAGAGAAATAAATGGAAGAAAGATCTGTGTAAAACGAAACCAGCCACTGAACTTTGCTCCTCGAATGGATCCGGTGGAATCAAAAGAATACCTGAATATAAATTTGATCTTGTCCTCCAGTTAATGGACTGACCGGATTCAGGTTTTCCTTTTTCGCTTCCACCTTGATATGTTCTTTAAACGTTTAGCGGTTTCTTTTGAATTAAAATGAAAGGAAAGAACAGAAAAGAAAGAAAAAAGAAAATCTTGACTCATTACCGCTTCATCAATTGCTATTTATTGGCGTTTGCTCCCCCCTCCCCCGCTTTTATCAAAAGATTTCTTTTCGTAATGGTTCATCAGGAAAATTGTAAAACTCAGTCCCCCCAAAAAAAAGAAATTGTTAAGCAAAAGGCGTGTTACCCCCAAGTGGGAGACATGTTGAAAAAAGATACAAATGGAGCCGTGAAGACTTAATGGCGATTCTTCATCTAACATAAAAAAAAAACACAGAACAATGTTTGACGGTTAAAATGTTTGGCGAACACAATTATAACTAACTCCTTTTATTTGTTTACTTTCTACGCTCTTTTTGCCGCGAGGGAGCGGTGCATTAAGGTGGCAGGCGTTGGCCCGTTCCATTTCGTGCTGACGTGCCGATCATCCCGACAAGCATTAGTCCTCCGAGTTGGACGGGTTAAACCAAGGGGTGGCTGGTCTGTTAAAACGAAAAGGGGTGAATGAATTGTGATGTGCAATAGCTTTAATTAGTAATTACTTCTGGTTAGAAATAAACCTTTCACGCAAATTTCAAGAAGTTATTTAATTAATAAGCATAAACAAGTTGGGAAACCGGACTTACAAAAAATGATTGTAAATTTAGTAAAAAAAAAAAATAGTCAGTCCTTTCTGTATTTCTCCTACATAGACACGCATCAGTGGTTCCATCTATCGGACGTCTGTAATAAAAGTTTGATGTTATCGATCGCTCAAAGTCAATAATTGAGTTGTAAAAGTAAGTTCGTTAAAAACATAGCTTAGGAATTTCAATTCTAAGTTAACAAGCTCTCAGCAAATTGCCCTTACAACATCAGAAATGAGAAAAACGAATTTTAATGGTGTGTTTTTTTTAAGTATGTAAAGGATACGGAACGCATAAAAATGAAATAATTTATTGAATCTTATCAGCTAAAGTAGAGCTTCATAAATTATAAAAATTGCCGAAACCAAATGGGTTTTCTATCGGAAATACTGATTTAAATCCTACTGCTATATTTGTTTTTTCTTTTGCACTTCCAATTCGTTTCCTTTATTTATAAAACTACATTTTTCCAAACTACTTTCACACCATTTTGTTTAGAGTATATTATACATCATATTTTTAGAAATATTTTTTTTTTACTTATGGGTATCACAATTTGATGACACCTATTATCAAAATACTTTGTATCCGCTCTCCTGATATTAAAAAAAAAAAAAAATCGATTTTTCACAGGGTATTTTTAATATGCTTGGCAAATTTAAAAAAAAAAAAATACTTGAAATAATTTTTTTGCCAAGCAATTTAAAATTCTAAGATTCAGAAAGTATATAACGATATAAAAATAATAAATTTTGCGTGACCTTAAAATTAATAATTTACATTACTTTTAAGTTAAAACTTATGCATCTTTGTTCAAAAGTTTATACGTAAAATGAAAACAAAAATACTTTTCTCTCTAGTTTTGCAAACATCTTTGTCCAATCAGCAAGAAATGACTGTTTCTATTAAAATCATTAATTTTATCAATGAGAAATTCATAGCACTACAACAAATATAAACTTCAAAAGTATAAACAATTGCACCAAGCTACAACTAAGGCTTCTAAACATTAATATTATTAACTGAAAAAGAAAACATATACATAACACGGCTCAACAGCATCTAGCAAACTTAAATTTGCAATTAAATTACAAAAATATATGAAAAAAATTAATATTTAAGGAATTTCTTGAGGTAGGCATCCTTAAATTATATAATGGAATTATGAAAAAAATTATGTAAATGAATTTAAAGATAGGTGATGATGCTTAGCCAGAATGCGATGGGAGAAAGGGGTGTAGTTCTAAGTTTACTTTTTTTTTAATATATTTATAATTTTCTTCAAAAAAATAGTATATGAGGAAATTTTGCGAATGATTGCCTTTTAAATATTATTCAATATTTCTTTAAATAAACCATTGAATTCAAAGAGAGGAGAAATTGATGTTTACCCCCCCCCTCTTGCCTTTGTAAATACTTTGAATACTTTGAACGGGAAAAAAAAAAATAAGCCATGAATTATTATCATGAATGGAATTAATTTCAGATATTTCAAATTAATTGCCATAGTTCGTAATTATCTTGATATCATACTTGATTATTTTAATTATTTGTTTGTTTGTTTTTTGTAAAGCCAAAAGTAGTTTCGAAACCCACCAAAATAGCGTTTCGTTTTCGAAGATCAGATTTCAATATCTGGTTTTCTTGCAACGCGAGATCTAGTGACAGGAACAAATACCAATAAACAATGTGGAGATATTATAAACGATGTCTTGTAATTTCCCTTTTCGTATTTGCGCTCATTTCCGTACCTCCCACTGCATGATGCGGCCGACATATTAGTCATCCCCAATTTGATAAGTGATATATAGAGCTCGTGAGACTATCGGAGTCACGACCAGCGCGATATCATCGCCGCCATGAGGCGTAAGGGAACGTGGAGGGGTGAAAATGGCAGAAGCAAAGCAAATGGAAATGTTCCTCCAATGACCACAGAGGGGAAGGGTCCGATTACGAGTCGAATTATCTTTAATAAATCGGTTACTCCGATTACAGGCCGAATGCTGGTGAGACGCGGTGGCTCAAGCCAATGTGTTAATGCCCTTTGAGAAGAATCACCCAGTCCAAGGCACAGGTGTGAAAACGCTCACACACCAGAAACAAAACACAACGCAGCAGGGTTTTCTTCCCAGTCGAAGGTTATAAGGAGATTTTAGGTAACGCTAATGAGTGAGGGAGGCAAATGGGGCAAGTGTCGTCGATCTAGAGTTCTAGGAACCTTGAGGGGATCCAACACCTTTGGTTCCTCTTTCATCATTTTTTAGGAATATACGTGTGTATGTGTACACGTGCATTTTTAGGAATCATTAAGTGTTCGAAGTATTACGAATACATAAAAGAATAGCAACGGAAGAATTTTACCTAGAATTATTTAGCTTCCAAAAAATGTGATTGTATTTATAAATGTCTAATGAATGTAAAAGAAAAAGCAAAATATATAAAAATGCCTTGATAGCTTATGTTTACATTTGAAACTATCTTCAAACAAATAGAGAAATACATAAAATATTTAGAGAGGACTAAATAGAATGATGGAAATGTAAGAATTCGATAAATAAAATAATAATAATTTTTAAAAAGTATAGTATCTACAACACTTTCAAGCACACAATGATGACTTTTCATCCCCGATTATTAAACCTCTACAGGTCCCAATTTCTTTGGAATTCAAAACAGGGAGCGCTGAGATTGGTTGTTTAAACTTATTATGAAAATTTCAGCTTCCTAAGACAAATAGCTTGAATAATACAAATATTAATAGAATGGGAATGTGAAGGAGTTAAAGTAGTGGAAACAAAGCAAGAAAGACAGACACAGTAATTTCAACTTAAAGTTTCATCCTAAAGAATGTTTGTTTGTTTTTATTTTTTTTTATTAACAATGGATACAAAAAGTTAAGACTAAATCTCATCAATAAAGATAGAGGCGACCGCAGATTCCGCAATTCAAGTTGTATGGAAAGGCAAGTTTGTTTGCCGCCGTGTGAGGCCACATTTGCAGAATAGTCACAAAGCTATGCAGGTGGTGCAAAGGTATACAGTCACCCGTGTTACACCTCTTAAGTAAACCACGAAAGCATCAAGATGAAGTCAAGAAGTTACGACAGCAAAGGAGGAACAAAATGTTTTGACAAAGACGTTGTAAAGTAACAACTTAAGTCTCACGGGTATCTACACAGAAAAGGTTATGAATATATATTTTGAAAGTCATTATGTTGTGTTATAATAAATTAAATCCGAATGTCTGGCAAGGAATTAAAGCTAAAAATGACTAGCTATTTTTCCTTAAGAAATAAACTCAATTTTTTCGAGTTATGGCTCAGTTGAATAAATTAATCCTATATTCTCCAACTTATTTCCAGCGAAAAGAAAATAATTAAAAACGATAAGGAAAATTTTGCGCCATTATTTATTTCTTAATTTCTTGGACAATATCTCCCAAATTCAGTTACGTTATTGATGCTGTGAGAATTACAATGGCTAATTTCATCTCTTCAACCAAATCATCAAAATAGGATAAGGATAAGCATAGAATATTGGAATTAGGACAATGTTAACGTAGTATCCAACCAAATCTGGAAGTAAATTACTAACCTGAGGGACAACTTTGCACAACATGGAACTCAAAAAGGATATTTTGCTTTAAAAAAAATAATCTAAAAAATACAAAAGCCTTTCTGAAGTTCTATAATCAGTCAAATTTAATAGCATTTGCTCAATATTTTCAGAGGTCACACCAATAAAAATATAGTATCAGTATAATGATCAAGATAATTTTCAAAATTTTAACCAAATTCCAATTTTAAGGATGAACTGTGCAAAATGAAGAAACACAAAATTTTTAATCGAAATCCAACCAGCGAACAGTTCCTGCAAACAGACTGACCTAATGAAGATAAAAAACAGTACATTATGTGAAGAAACTGAAATGAAAATATTTCATAAATAAGATTCAGCTTATAAAAGAATAAAATTCTCCTGTGGACTTGAGAAATGAGAAAAGAAAAATTTCACAAAAATTATTTATTAGATCTCATTTTAATTTAAGTTTTAAGTTAAATAATGTCTCCTAAAAGATAATTTAACGACTTAATGAGAAACTTCGTTTGAAACTGAATAATTGCTCTAGGAATATGAATTTTCAGCTTCTCTTTTTTGTAAAAAAATAAAATTACATACAGGAATACCTCTCTCAGTGACGCTTCAATCAGTACAGACTTACTTTATATTTCGTCATTTTAAATTATGATTTTATATTTTTCCCTAAAAATCAACTATATTTACTGTTACTATGAATTAATTTCTTCGTGATGTCGACGGTTAACCAACGTCGTGTACCTGGTCCAGTAGTTTTCGCACTAAAGCACTACAGCACTACACGAGATACGCTTAAAACAAATATTTAACTTTTCAATTAGTTAATTTAGTGTGAAAACCGTTTATCAAATTTTTTGCAGCGGACAAGCATTGGATTGGGCTTCCGAAATTAACTTTGCACCAATGGAATACTGGTCGCAGGAGTCTCTACTGCTGCATACAGAAAACGTGCATGAGATTTGAAATTGAAATGAAGATTCCATTCCTTTGGAATGTGTAATTTTGTATTTTACTGAGCATTTTGACTTGATGATTATTTATAATTGAATAAAAATTTCAGACAGACCTTTTACAAAAGAATAGTCTCGACAGGATTAAATTATATTACGGCTGATTTTATTAATGTCCCGCCCTCACTAAGATTAAAGGTAGAATGGAAGAAATCCCGCTATAAACAACGCAATCTGGAGGAAGAAGAGCTGCCATTAACCCCCGGCAGATAGTTCAAGCTGTCTGACCAAAACCACAAAGCAACCACGTAGATGCAAAGTAAGATACGAGCGAAAACAAAGGCAAGGAAATAATAATTCCAAATGACAGAACAGGAGAGGAAAAAAAAGGAACGGGATAGAAAAGAGTGCGATTCGCACCACGTGCACCTCTTCGATTAACGTACCATGACGACCTGCCTTCACCCCTCTCCACACGGACGAGTTCAATTATCAGATCCACTTATCTAGCCATTTGCAATAAGCAGTCATACAGCAAGAGGCAGATGCCGGAGAGAAGCATCTGGCTCCAATGGTGAGAATGTGATCCAGTCGCCAGATAAAAAGTGGAATACATCAACACCGTTCGCAGGGACGCCTCTGCAGCCACAGACGGGTTTGGCTTGATGAGGCCCTTATATTGATGGGGTGCCTTTTAATTTGGACTGCTGCAGAGCGCGTTTCCTAGTTACACAAACATCACCGGAAAATTAATACTTTTATTCACGGGATTCTTTTTAATAAAAGTGCAAAAAAGACTTAACGCTCGTAGTAAACCAATGCAAAACATTAATAAAAAACAAAAATTAAAACAAATAAAAAAAAAATCCAGTGTCATAAATAAAATAATAAATTTATATGAGACATTTAATTAATCAAATGGGGCATAAATTTATCAAAAGGATGAACATTAGTAATAATAATAATAATAATTAAATGGGAAAAACTATATTCACAAATGGCATTCTGACAGCAGTCCACTTGATTGAAGAGCAGGAAAAAAAGTGAAACAGCTGCCTTAGAATGTAACTTTTAAACGCAAGATCTGTATAATTATTATTATTATTAAAATTTCCACATCAAGTTTATAATGTTCGCCAGAACTCTTTATTTTTTTTTTTTCTTCTATGTTCCTAAAACATTTGTAGACAATGATTTATGATCGTCCGACTTAAAAAACAATTCCTTTTCGCATGCAAAAAAAAAAACAACAACAGCCCCAAAATACCTTAAATTACGTCCTTAGACGTCATCTCAAAACAGGAAATGCAGGATGTCAGTCACAATCACAAGACTGCAGCTGCTGCTAAACCAGGCATAAGATATTGCTTTTGTTTAAGTATAATTTGAATTACTTTGGCTCAAGGAAAGGAAAGGTAAGGACAGGTGAAAAACACAGAAGACCATATCATATCCCTTTACTTCATCATTTTTGGGTATTTCCATATTATACCTAATTTTACAATGCTTGAATTATTGGAGATTCTTTTTGTTGACCAATTATAACACCAACACAAATTTCAATTACACTTTTCATTGTTTTACTTGTGGAAAAACATTTTCATGAATTTAAGTAAGTTTTTCAGTAACTTAGTGTCACAGATTTTCCACATCTAGAAATTGTTGCCTAAATATGTTTTGTTTGAAAGCCCTCAACAGCAAACAAACATCTGACAACCTTTCTGCAGGTCCTTGAAATCTTTTCCGAGCGAGTTTCCGTGCTACAATATAGAAAAAAAAAATTAAAGGTCTCCACCCCCACACCATATTCGAAACCTTGTATTTGCTTAGTAGGTGAGGTGTTTGGTACAACCCTTCGATACCTCTGAAATATCGCCTCCTCCCTTCAAAGTACAATGCAAAGAGAAAAAAAAAAGTCATATCTAACTGCTATTGTGATCAAACTAACATGTGGTTGACCTCCCCTCCACACCACCCATCAATACTCCCACAACTACTTGTAGGTATTTATGCAATATGACTGGAGGCATTTCATAGAGGTGCCCTATCTCTTAGAGTTTAGAGATCACAGTTCCCAGCTAAGGCAAAGGCGACTGCGGAAGAGAAAAAAAATGCAATAATTGAAAGGAAATTACAGGCGAAAGTGGTGACCTAGATATCAAATGTGGTTTTAACAATCTTATCTTCCATTGAGGGATCTCACGTGGAAAATATCAGCGCAAAACCAGCTTTTCATTCGGCAATCAAACTGTCAATTTCTATTGAATTTCTAAACGGTTTCCAGTCGTTAGTGTCTCGAAGTTTTCTCAAGATTAAACTATAGTTATTCAAGAACAAGGTGATTTACGAGAGATTGTGTGCTTTTCAATACATTTACAACACCTGCCAATCAATCACACAAAAATATTATAGAAAAGAAAAAGAACATTGATTACAGCAAATTATTGAAAGATCTAATGTTGAAAATTCGTCACGACTGGTTTATTGTGGTTTAAGTGCATATTATTTATTAAAAAAACATTAATCTTTTTTTTTTTTTTTTTTAAATTAAAGCTTTTTTTTTTTCTTCCTTAAATACCTATAACAATTCTCACACTCATATTCCCACGAAAAAATAAAATTGGTTAGTAATGATTATTTTGCATTAATTCTATCAATTTATCTTAGAACTCAATTTTCAGTTTGAGCGTTAAGTTAAAATTAAAAATTCAATACAATTGACTCTTTCCAACTGATGTCAAACGTGGCACCGCGAAGACTACTGTACTGTTGTTGTTATTGTTTTTTATCAAAATGTTACAAAAGTATATTTGTTTAATGTTAAGAGGGTGGGGAGTGACAAAAAAAAAAAAAAAACAAACCCAAACATACTTAAATCGTTATCACTCCATAATAAAATGCCCCGTTTGGCATCTTTACATAGCCGAGATCCAAGTCCGTCCACCATCTACATTTTTGTGGACACCTCCAACCAGGTCGAAAAGCTTAGCCTAAAACCAATTCAATTCAAAACAATTCAGCAATACGTAGTATCGTAAAAAAAAGTTAGGTCGAATATTCTACTTTTAAACTAAATACGAAATGTAAGTGTCAATAAATATCTCTGATATCTCACTGAAATTGGATAAATGATTCTTAGAAACATTTCTCACCTTGAGTTGAATGCAATTTACTCTTAAGTACCCGCAGAAAATGTTCTCTCGTAAAACTGCATTCTATAAACTCCGTGCTATTAGTGTAAAAGGTTTAGATAAAACATCTTTTATTACGAAAGGCTGATATAACGGATCAATCTGAATAAATCTCCAGATTTTAGTACTTAATGTTTCAACTTATAGAACATGACGGATACTAAGGCGCTTTCCTCAAGCACTAAAAAAACAAGCAAACAGTAAGTTACAGAAATTTTTATTCTTAAAGTTTTCCTTTCTTTTTTTCTATACAAGATTTTTGGAAATCAAAATTTCTTTATTTTTGATTTCTAAAATGTTTACTTAGAAATCGCTTAAAATTTATTGGTGGAACTGGATTAAAAGTTTTCCATCAGCAAAAAAAATTGCTCTATGGTAGTTCTGCAACAGGTTACAATGAGTTGTTATTTCAAGTTTTCTTGTAAAGAAAAAAACCTAGATCCTAGAACAAAAGAAGGCAACAAAGAAGAAGATTTATAACACTAGATGAAATTCCTGTTTTGGCATAGTAATCCCTAGTCTTGACGAACTTCCGTCATTTCGGATGCATAGTTAACAGAAGATGACGCCATGTACTGATGAAGGCCTGATTATTTTCGTCAGAAGAAGAAGAGGTTGCGGTGGCTGCATTGCAGAAATTTGGGGGTGTTGTGTTTACCTGTCAGATTCCTTCCCAGTGAAGAATGGATGGGTGTATCGCCATACGAGCCAACCTTTGGGTTAAACTCATTTTGAGGGGGAGTGGCGAGACAGATTGAGTAGGATGAGAAGAGGGAGACAAATCTAAATGCGATAAAGCCCGGATAGGTGCACGAAAAGAATGAAGGGTTCGGTTTCGTGGATGGAAGGTCAAAAGAAGGGGAAGGTCGCACGAGGTCGAAGCACCTCCACCTCTAAAAGTGCTTTCTTTTCTTTTCTTTCTTTTTCTTCTTCGACCACTCTTTCTCTTTCTGTGAACAGGAAACGCAGGATATCTGTATTGTTGATGTATGAGGTGCTACACATGTCGTTACCTCTTTTTAACTCCATCACTCTTTTTTTACCTTTGCTTCATTGGAGAGGTTCCCATCCTCTTCGCTAACGGACCAGAAGCGAGGTGGGTGTTTCTTTTATTTCATTCGCCTCCACGCAAAGGTGAAGAAGAGAAGGAAAGAGAAAAAAAACATTTGTAAGAAAGGATGACAGATGGGGCCTATACAGCAGCAATGCCGCCAACCTATTTACAAATGCACAAAAGAACACGACCGATAAAACTAATTTGACTTCGAACTTCTAACTCCACCTTATCCATCACTCCGTTGAAGCTACCTTGTTGAATTGTGGAGGACTCTTATGACTGCTACCTGTACAGGTGGAGCCGCCAACTTCCCGGAGCAACCAGACAAGATTCTTTGGAGTGGAAGCAGGAAAAGAAAAAAATATACAAACGAAAATTGTGTTTACAATTTTAATCTTTATTTCTCTTTATTTTTTGAAATTCTGAAATCATATTTGTTTTTAAGTAAAAAAGAAATAAAAACTAACCGTTGAAAGTTTTTTAACAAACCACTTGCAATCTCTTCAACGTTCAATATTTACTTCGGTAAGAAATTACACTTAAGTTTATCATCCAAAATGTTAGTGTAGTGCTGACGGTTGTAACTGCTGTTGCACGTAATTTTCTTTCTCTCTTTACTACGATATTATCGCATTATTGCAGAGTTTAGAAAAACAGTGCAGTCATATTATCGTATAACTAATTCTAATAGTTTAGGGATTAAAACGCATTATTATTATTACTTCGTAATCCCGACCTCTCGGCAGTTCTGTCTTTGACAACGACAGCGACAGAATTGAGAGCCATTAGCCAAAGAATCGTTGCCCAGGCTGAGCCGTAGGAGGCAGCTTACATTATACCCTCAGAAACACACGAAGCATAGAAAAGTCACATCCATGGCGACTCTGGGTTCGAACCCATGTTCAGACGTATCAGAGCCTCAAGGTAGGCCTCAGCCTTGACCAGAAGGCTTCCCGTTCTGAGCGGCATTAGAACGAAAAGAACATCTCACAAAATTCCAAATCCTAGTATTTGCTATAACTAAAAACTATGATAAAAGGGTAAATAGATAGACAGGTTAGAATTAATGTATAGTATTAGAAAGACAGTAGATTCAATTTTATGTAATTGTTTGATTTTATTCAATTGGTTCTAAAAGCCATGCTGCGCCAAGAAAAGGGATTAAATTATCTATTTATTTAAGATATTGTATTTCTACCGTTCAAGTAGTGCTAAGTAAGTATAGCAAAACTAATACATGTCTTTTATTGAATGGTTGCAATAATGCTGAAAAAGAAATTATGCAGTTCAAATTTAAGGGTAAAATTAAAGTAATTTTTAACTAAAAACAAAAAAATCTTTTTTACTGATAATTTTATTGCAAGTTTTGATGATTTTTGTTTTATTAACTTACTCCCTTTTTTTAATTTACTTTCAATTATAAATTATCAATCATCCAAAGTTTTTAAAAATAATTAGTAAGTTATATTTAAGTATTTTGATATTTAATTGAATTTATGAAGTGTTTTGAAATTGGAAATTCAAGCTTAAGGTAACTATAAAAGAATAAGATTAAAAAAAATGCGTAGAAAATAAAACTAATTTTTAGCCTAACATTCGACAAACAAATGAAGATTCCCGCCATTTTACTTTGTTTTTAATGCAATTACCTTACATAAAGTAGAGAGCTCATTCTAAAACGAAACAGCTCTATTAACTAATTCTTAGCACCATTAGGGGTTTATTGTCGACACTTTATTAAAATATTTGTCTCTAGATTACAGCGCAATGAAAGTTCCTTTCGTACAGCGTCGTAAAATCCTTTAAATTCTTCGCGTAGTAAACTGGCTCTGACAAGAAAAGCAGAGATAAAGGGATGCGTTACCATTTCCTCTTATTTTTATCCATTCTCTATATCTAAGATATCTCTTTTCGCCTATGCCTCCTTTTCGTCTCTGTTCTCCTTCTTCCTGTATGGGCATTCCGAGTAGGCCGCAATTCAGATGGAATTTGAGATTACGTCGCTCTGACCGCCGGATGACATGACATCACCGCGGCTCTGCGAAGTCCAAGAGAACGAGCTTTGACAGACGCGGACCACCATTAAGAGAAGCTGAGGCTACAGGTAGGTTACCTGTTCGCATCCAACTGCTTCCTCGGCTGGAAGCTTACACGCAACAGGAATTAGTGTGTAATTACTGAACAAATTAGAAGGAATAGGAAAAGAATACAGAAAGGAATCGGAAAAAAAAAGATGCTATGTCAATTTCCCAACAGACAAGTGAAATGATAATGAATAATGAGGGTACAAACATGATGAATTGTAGAACTGAGATGAAGAAAAATGTACAGAAATCAAAGAATTGAATAAACTAGAAAACAATCAGAAAAGAAAGGACTGCCAAGGAAATTAAAAGTTAAAGAATAATCATCGAAAAGAGTAATCAAAAAGATTATCTTTACTGCCTAAAAATAGTATTATTTAATTCAGTAAAGTTGTGTAACACTGGAAGACTTTGCCTCTTCTGATGGAAGAAGATTGTTTATTAAAAATTTCTTTCTTTTCAGAACAGTATATTTATATGCATTTAATGTACGTGGAAATCTCTTTCCTGCTGTGAATAGAAAAAAGAAAAAAAAAAAAGAAAAACATTGAGATAATATCTTGAATTTCAAGGAGCTGAATTCGAATTGGACATGAAGGGAATGTTTGACATAGCATCCTATCGGACAATCTTCTTTCCGTCGGTCTTTTTGCAACTGTTTCTGTGTGGCACAAGGAGAGCCCGTCTTATCTTTCCCCCTGCAGCATGTTTTTCTCAGGCTGCAAGGCATCCCAGCCCGTGCCCAAGGCCGGGCGACTGAGGTTAGAAAGTCAAAGGATTGTTAACCTCGTGCTACCTCTATCAAGGACCACCTCCTCCACCAACCACCTGACCTTCCACCGTTGAGAAGAAGAAGAAAAAATGCAACATTCTAGCCGCTATGTTATGCATGATGCAGTCATTACGCACTTGCTACAAAATGAATCCCCTAGGTGTAATTTTCAGACAGTCATTTAGATGAAGTAAGCTTCTTGCTTTCTCATGACCTCTGGCACCGCGTTCTATCTCTACCTACCTGTGAACCAGGATTTTTTTTTTCTTACCTGGAAGTTTTTAAAGCGCTAAGACAACATGTCCATTATGTGACTTTAGTTCTCCAATTAAAAAAAAAAAATCAATGCTTCAAAATCTCTTGTATTCAAAAATATTAAAAAAAAAGAAGAAATGAATTAAAAAAAAAATACCCTCCAAAAAGTAGAGAAATTTTTATTTCGAATATGCATTTATGTATCGTTTATTAAACGAATTATTAAAAAGAAAGCTAATTAAGTTACTTCATTAATATAAAAAAAAATAGATTAGTAATTTAAAAAAGAGCGGCTTATAACAAAAGTTACAAAAGCTAGTAACTACATTATACCAACTATACAACTATATATTGTTGTACGCACGTCAATTTTACATAATACGATTTATTAATATTATCCTGGATAAATGAGTAGTATCGTCAGTTGATTATCAATCTCCCTTACATTTGGAAGTTATTTTTAAAAACACGATAAAACTTGAAAATTATTCTCAACATACAATTAAGTGATATTTCTAATATTATTAAAATTTTCTTTTTTTTTTTAAGGTTTTTTAAAATTAATTTT
>JAFIDM010000005.1:37810122-37844464 GCA_023159025.1 Thereuonema tuberculata | reverse complement strand
GAAAAAGATTCTTTTTCTTTTCACTTAAGCACGTTTTGTCTAATTTATAGAATAAAAAAATAAGATAAAATTAAATTCCGACCATCTAACAAAACCATTATTTCTAATTAAATGTATAAATTCTGAATTAATTACGATATATCTGTTCATAAACAGATAAGTGCATTAACAATGAAAAAAGATTATCAGATATCTGCTAATTCATTCTAGTCAATTCAACTTTTAAAATTTATTTTTTCCCTAATAATTTTTCTGGAGAAATTGTCAGGCTAATTGAAAAGGACTAAATAATTTCTAAATTAATTCTGTTTGTCAAATTCCTCAGTAATCCGATATGAAATGTGAAACCTTCATAATCGAATTGCTGCCCCAATAATCGAAAAATCAGCTTTCACTACACGGCATGTGACATTATTTCGAATAAAACCCAAATATATATATCAGTAATTTAAATATCACAAATCAAAAAGTTTAGCGGGAAAATGCTTAATTATTGTACACAGCTTTCTTTTTTCTATTCCAATCCCTTATTTAAATTTAACAAATTGTTTTATTTTATTTTATTTTATCTTGTATTGTCTTTGCACAATACTGTGACTTGAGGCAAAGATGGCAATTTGTAAACGGAAGCATAAACGACAGAAACTGCTAACAGATGGCATTAGTTGTCAGTTCGACATGGTTGCCTTTCATGGTACTATTTCTTTCTATTGCACTTCTGACGTTAAAAAAATATCTATGGAAATGTTGATGAATCATTGGAGTCTTCTAAAATAATGATGATTTATATGACAATGCCTTTACGGTATTATACCTTGCTTGTATTTTCGATAATAATATCATTATTATAAATGCAATGTTATTTATTTGATACCAAAATTATTTACATGACTTTCGCTAGGAACTTGTTTCTTATTTACCATAAAGAAGAACTGCTGTGTTGCCGTAAAGGAATTTTTAGCACATGCGAATGATCTTCTATAGACGCCGGCAGAATCGGAAAGCAATGCAATGCAATGTGACATTTTTCTTTAGCAGTCTGAGTAAAAAATATTCATATGTATTTACGCTGTAGCATAATTATTATAAAACTTCAAACGAAACCTAATATTTAAACATTTTAAGAGTACTAAGAAACTAGTTAAAATTTACATCACCTAGCTTTTCCAAAAATTATAGCGAATTATTTCACATGCAAACTAGGTATTCAAAATATATGAGTTAAAAACTGCTGTTATTAAATGCTGTGAAATTTGAGCAATTACACCTTAACCTTCAATAACGGAAATTCATTACCGTTCCGTTTAATGTATTACTTCACCATTGAAATTAAAAAAAACAAAACAACTAATGAACGCTTTGTTTTTTGTTTGACTGGTTTCTTCCATGAAGTTCTTCAGCGGAAATGTAATAGTTTTCCATTTTGGGAGGTTGAGCTAACATCAGCTCTAGTCCTTGTTGAGCTTTTACCATTTTCCTTTTTTTTTGTATGTGTTTTGCTAAAAAAGGAATATTGTGTTGGCTTTAAAAAAATAAAGCTCTAGCTCCCAAACATGTGCACTCAGTATTGATCTGATGGTGTATTTTTTTTTTTTTTTATTTCTTTAGCAAAGCGATCTGAATACTAAGCGGCGATGACAAACGGTATTTTGCTGGAGACGACGGCGCCAGTTGCTGATTAGTTCGGGGTCAGCCGCCAAAGAAATATCGATCGATTATGCAAATGACGCAGGGGGAAGAGGGAGGGGGCACCGGGCATGCGCACTCAACCCACACTAGAGGAAAAAGGGCGGAGCTCCATCTGTCATAAGTCAATCAAGGGGATGTCTGTTCTCCCAAAAGATTGCAAAAATGGTGTTCACTATCTCCAACCTGTCCCCAAATGATAGCAACAACTTTATTAAAAATTTACCATTACATTTATTAACTTTCATTTTTTAAGTTTTTTAGTCAAAGGATTTACAATTCAGCGAAACTCAAAACGAAACTGAAATTTTGTGTGTGATTTTCTTTTTCTATCTTCAAATTGTTCATAATGGAAGATATCTTATTGACTGGAATCATAAATCTTCATAAAGTTTTTACATTTATAGCTTACCTATTATTTATTATTTTATGTGACTTATCATTATTTTATATAATCCAAGTTATTTACTAACAACAGCCCTAAATCCATAGTATGTATCTCAAGAGTCTGGAACTGCAATAATTCATAACTGATACAATCATCAAAAGTACAGAATCTGATATTTCTTGTGCCTAAAAATAAAAGTTGGGCAGTTGCTCCTCCTAAAAAAATCTGAATAACAAAGTCAACATCGATGTGACCTGAAATCTTTAAAACATTTGTTCGGTTTTAGCAATGTTTCCTCCATTGAAAGCAAGTAACCTCTGAAAAGACAGTTTAGATTGCTTTGCCTTGACCGTACACACGTGTATAACCGACCCAAAACTATATTCGCTCATTCACTGTTGGCGCAGATTGTGTCACGTCTTTCAACGCGGCAAAAAGGAAAGTAGAAAGAAGAGCATCTGAGTGAATAAACTTAATTTCAGAACAGCACGAACCAACAGAATTATTTAATGAATCAAAGTCAAAAAAGTGTGGGCGATTTCTTTTTTTCACTCTCTCTCTCTCTCTTCATGATGTCTTCTGAGTTTTTCTTCATCCTTTTGTTTGCCGTTCCGTTTTCTTTCTTTCTTTTCATCGCCCTTGGCCATTAGCAAAAAAACAAGTACAAGTCTATTTTAGAATGCACATAATATAAGACTGTTTCTAAAATACACCATCTGTTTCAATTTTGCTTTTTTTAAATTTTTTTTATATTAAAGTCTGTACCATAATAATATTTTATTGTAACTATTTTGTAATTTACATATAGGGGCTATTTTTCTTTCCCAATAATTGATTATCATGAAGGAACTAAATTTTGCTTAGCTATTGATGAATGTAAAATTAACATTCAGGGCAATTTTGAGTTATTAAGGATCACCTTATGCATCTTACAAGCTTATCTAATAATTAATCTAAACCGATTTTCGACAAGTTGTTTAATTTTTAAGATGAGACAAGAAATTATTGCAAAAGAAATGAATTGTTTGAAAGCGATGAACAGAAAGATTAAATTATTAAAAGTAATCTAAAACATTTGCATTCTTGAAGTAAGAGAGAAAGTGGAAAACGGAAATCAGTCGAGATAGAAGTATACTAAAGGCTTTTCAATTTAAGTGAAAATTATGGTGAGTTTTTGATAATGATTGTTGCTTTAGTTACAACTTATTATTAGACTTTAAGGGTTATGCAATATCTTGTTTTGTTTTTTAAAGTACGATCTCCGAGCACGAAGGTATCCATTCTATGGAGTGCAAGTTCCTATGTAATATCCTGGGGAAAGATACTGAGGTGGTTTCCCATAGCCTTCCTCAGGAAGCCATTATGAATCTACTCTTTGAAGTGAAAGAGAAAGTTAAGAGGCTGACAAACAAGAAAGACAAGGAAACATCCATGCCGCTACCGGGATTCGAACCCAGATTTCGACACATCTGCCTCATATCATAAACCACGAGGCCATACCGGAACGGCATACAATATCTTACGTAGTATAATTTTAAGTTATAGCTACAATTTAATGATACAAAATGTAAAGCTAATGTTTTGCTATTTTATATTGGGATCGCATCATGAAATACATCATATCTTTCCAAGACATTCAATATATGAAAGAAGTTAGTGAAAAACGTGATTATCATTGTTAGTATTGCTTCCAGTTCAGAGAAAGGCATTTATTTCTATTTTAATCTTTCTAAATTCAACTTTCTGAATTCTGGTATTGTGAAGTTTATTATAATTATCTTTGAGTGTTCTAAGCTAATAATAGTTGACATTGATGTATTTTCTGATGGATCTTAGCTGTGTCATCTTACTATCAGTAAGTGGGATGAGTCTGGGCGGTTGATATAGTGTTTAGTTGTGACCGATTTACGAGAAATCAAGTGTGAAGGGAATTTCAATGAGGTTTTTTGTCTTTGTTTTTTTCGGTGACCCGTAACTGCTGTCCTTTGCTAAGGTGTGGTTTCAAAAACAATAAAAAAAGATAGATAGAGAGAAGCAAGCAAAGGAGGGCAGTTATTCTCAAGGCTTCAGTTCATCCCTAAGGAATAATTAAAAGAGTTGGAGATTCCAACCTCGCAAAACGCAGGGGAGGGACCGGCGATATGTCCTACGCCACCGGTTCCTCCTGTGAGCACGAGACCACCACCGCTGACCAGGCTGCCGAGTCCGAAGGCATTTCGCAGGTTCTCGAGGCCTCATTAATTACGGGGCACGTATAGCCCTAACGACAGATCGGCAAAAAACTCGTAGCAATTACCAGCCGGACAACCCTTATTTGCATTCCGTCAACGGACAGGAGCCGGCGGGAAACAGCTCTCTCGTTTATCGGTGACCCTCTGGTGGGAAAACGGATATCAACGCTGACATGAAAAGAAGATGCACGATTAGACTGTTTTTAATAAAACTTGTTTAAGGAATAAAGCAGGTGGCAAACCTACGTTAGCTTATGGACACCTAGAGAAGATATTAGCAGAGATTATAAGATTAGCATCAGATTTTAGAAGGTACAGGAAAATACTTGATGTTTTATATTTATTTGGATAAAAAGAATCATATATTTCCATACTTTCAATTTCTGTGTTGAATTTTCTAAGTTTTAATTTCAACTGCTTTTAAGATTATTTAATATGATTTAAGTATAAAACTCATCTGAGACTGATATATTTGTTAATAATTATTAATTATTTACATATATTTAAATTTCTATTTAATACAATAAATATATTCATAATGTAATTGCGGTAGCCAACCAAAGCACACAAAAACCTGAAAAACTTTTCTTACTTATCCAAACTAATCTAGAAAATGCTTTTATTTACAAAAAAGAATTTAATTAATAATATCTAACTATTGACTATCATTTTGTTTTTTTGTTTTCCAATCTACTGTAAGAAAATGAATTCAAGCGTAGTTGTACTAACTATGGTTTGATCTTTTCCTCATGACGTCACCTTTAGCCTCTCAAGCAAAGAGATAGAGGTGTCACCGGAGAGACAGTTGGGGTCACGAGCTTCCAATTGAATTCTGTCCATTCAACCGATGACAACTCAAGCGATGCGACGCGTTCTCAATATAATTAGCTGTTTTTTATTTAACTCTGAAACGTACAGTTCTGTGTAGTCCATCCACGCATGTGCAGTTGCAACGCAAGAATTAGAACAAAAATACTAAATTCTTAAAAGAAAATATAGAAGCAAATTAAAAACCTTGATTTTTTGTTTTGTTCTTTGTAAATCAAGTCTCAAAAAATTGAGATTTTTTAATTTATAATTAAATTTTTAAATTAAATTAAATTAAATTTTTAATTTAGAATAAGACTTAAGACATATTGTTTATATGTATTTAACTTAAATTTTTCATAAATGTTAATTCCTGTTTCTTTCTTCTTCTCACCTTGCAACTGAATTTATTAAAATTACTTATTATGCATTCCGTTTTTCCACCATTTTTTTAAAAATATATTTAGTTTTTTTTAATTTGATAAAATAGTTGCGAACTAATTATCAAAAATAATCCCCCCCCCCCCCAAATAAATTAATTTCGATTTAAAGAGTGTCGTTAAACATTAAAAACATTATAACTAAAACATGTCTAGTAGTACATTATGGGAAAACTATTAGACCTAAATCATAATAGTATGTATAATAGTATTTCTTGTACTTTTTTTAATAATTCATTTTGTCGAGGTAATATTATATTCTGAAAAATACAGCACAGGAAAGTACATCAGTTACATACTCAAGTGATCATTGTTATCACGATATAAATGCTTACAATATATATATATATATTTTTAATAGTAGTATTTACCTTTGCTACCGGTAATGTTTTCCTTTTTAAATGTAAAAAACAAATTAGCATTGGTGGAATGACAAAGAAACCGATTTTGAAATGATACTGCATTGAAATAAAGCGGGGGAAATCATTAATGTGGCTTTATTAAGATGGCAGTCAAGACGCTAAGGACATCTCTAAATAAATGCTTGTTTACACAGCAACTTGTGAAATTATATAATATATAATTTTATAAGGAAGATAGAGAATTTTGTAGATGCTTTTGTGAATTATATATAGATACACCCGCTCACAGAGAGAGAAAGGTCTTTCAGCCTCGGATACAAATTCTTAAAAGAAGTTAAAGTAAAAGCAATTTAACTGAAGAATATTCAACTTACTCTTTCCAATATTTTATGTTGTTCAACTCGATATTTTTATCTAAGCCGAGCATTCTACTTAAGATTCCATTGTGTAACTTGATTTCTCTTCGAAACGTATCTGACGTCATAGAGCGTTCGAAAACTGATTCATCCGCTACTGGGTGCGTTCCAAAATTGACGTTAATTATTCACACGGGACTGACTAACAGAGTAAAGAAAGGAACTGCATTTTTCTACTGGTGAGCTGATTGAATTTTAGAAACGAAATTAAATCTCAGGATGCAGAAACTCAAAGAAACTTAAGAGTTGTTGGATAAGTTGGACAGAATTGTATGTTAATGAGAAAGAATCATCCTTCGAAGGAACTAACACCTATAAGGTCTTTGGAGTTATGACTGCGTTAAGAAAAACTTTGTAAGAAATTTATATTAAAATATCTTATGTTTTAGGGAAACAGATGAATCTGTAAAAGATGTAGATACCGATAAAGAAAATGGATTTTCTGAAGGAGAAAGAAGGCCTGTGTGAGTAATTAGAGGAACTGGAGTAGTGTAGAATGGAGAAAAAGGATGTCCTACATTAAACTTGTACATAATAACACTAACAATTATGCAGCAAATTTACAGAATTCTGAGCAACCGCACATAATAGAATTTAATTTTTGATTAAGACACTAATTACAAAATTTTTCTTTTAATAGTGTAAAAAGATAACAGATTTCAACAAAAAAGTTTTCTGAAATTACAGAAACAAAATGGCATTTAAATCATTTCTCCATAACATCCAGTTCTTGAGATACGCAACATGGTAGAACAAACCCTATGAGAAATTAAAACCTTGAATTAGAATGCTATTGTTTTTTTCAAAGGCAAATGCGATGACAGATTAAATTTATCAATGGATAGACAACTCTGTAACAGAGAGAGACACCGACAGACAGTTTTATGTGTATGTTTAATATTTAAAACAATTCTATAGTCCATCTCAAAGAGTTCTATAGAGCATTGTTAATAAGTAACATGACATTGGTACATGCCTTTTTTATATTTGAAACAATAAACGATAATACATTATTATGATCATTTATCAGATTTAAATCTTACATCTGTCACCTAACAATAATCCACAGAAATCTCAAATGGATTATAATATAAATTAAAGAATATCTCAATGTATAAAAATTCGTTAGTTCTACATTACGTAAATACATATTATTATACTATTATTCATTATTAATTAAGAAATATAGAAAAAAAAACTATTATATCAAATTCCTGAATACCAGAAAACTATTCCTTTTTTTTTTCTTTTTAAATTAATTCTTTTAGAACTGATAATGAACTGCACAATTTCGTGAATTGCTTCTGCTTCACATCAAAGACAGTGAATTAAAAAAAAAATTACTCAGTGGGAAAGAAGTGGAGGGTTAGGGAAAAAGCCGTTGACGGTCGATGCATTGAGAACTCTCTTTCCGTCCCGCTGTCTAATTGTCGTAATTAGGTCTACTTAGCTGAAACCGTCGCTTTCGGAGCGGCCGCACGGGCACCGCGATAATGAGACCGTTAGCCCGGAATGGGGTTCCATTACGGAACTGGTGCATTTTAAAATCGGATCAGAGAACGGAAGGGGAGAGAGCGATGTCGTACAGCCTCTCTCAGTGCAGAACCCTAAGTCAAATTCCGTCACCTCTCAAGGACTCGAGGAGGGATTCTGCAGGTTAAAAAGTTATTCTTTTTTAAAGAAAATACGTTTAACGTTTTAACTTCAGGAATTATTTTGATACGAATTTGATTGATCCTCGACTCTTTTAGTTTAAATTATAATAATAATAAATATTCTGTAGCATTGTAACTAATAGAGGAAATTGAATAGAAAAGAACATTTATAGTTTTGATTTTGTCCCAGTTACATACATCAAAAATCATGAATTAACTTTCCAAAATCATTGAAAAAGAAAAAGCAAAAATCATTGAAAAATCAACGGAAAAACATTGAAAAGAAAGTGACAAGCCAAACAGTAGGAAAATAAAGAAATCTGAAATTATTCAAAATCAGTATTAGTCCATACTAACTTGTGGTTCCAAGCAAAATATTCTTGATATTAAATTTGTCTTTCAATTTAGCCTATAAACTTCTAATTTTTACGAAGGAACAAACTTAAACAGGTAATATCTATCAGCCCAGGTTTAACAAATAAACGAGATCAGAGACTAACAAGAGGAGGATTCCTGAACCTCACAAGTTTGTTTATTTTGTTTTTTTATTTAAAACCTTGATCAAATAATTCAAATGTTACAAGAAAAGAAAAAAAAATAGAAGAAACTTACAGAAGTCTTTAAACTTAAAATATGTAAGAGATAGTAAAAAAAAAAATTAAAAAAGTAACAAAGATATTGTGTGTATATAACTATGAACATTAAAAAAATATACGGATTTTCAGAACTGTAAATGTAAGTATCCACTTGTTTTTACGCTTTTGAAAAAATTATACTTTCATGAAAACAGATGTTTTTTTTTTTTGTTTTTTTTTTAGTTTTCTATAAATAATGGAACATGAAATATGAAACGGAAGGACATCTCTTTTTTAAAATCTTGCATTTTCATCCATTGTAAAAATCAAGATTGCCTCAACAATAAAAACTTTAGTTAAGTTTGGAAGAAAGTTTTCAGAAAGAGTCTGAAGTGCTTCCAAAGAAAGTCTTTTAAAGTAACGTAAGCATTCCTTGTTTTCCGGAGTCATGTACCTGCCCGCACTGTTTATTTATTCGAGATGTCAGGTGAGTCGTTGCTGCTGTTTGACAACTTATAATGCATTGGCATCAAACAAAAACGGTTGGAATGTCAAAACACAGGCGATTGTTTATTGAGTTGGAGGACAGCCCAGGGTCTCGTAAAAGCCTTCCCTCACGACAACAGATCCTCACCAAGAACTGATCAAAAATGTGGCAGAAAAGAATTCGTTTGCACTTACATCAAAGGGAACTCACTTGGACACAATTGTAGATTTTACATGACAGCGAATGAAAAACAGAAGAGAAAGTAAAGAATTAGTACTGTGAAAAACGATCAGAAAAAGTAGATGGAAAAATAAATATTTATTTACAGTGGAGCACCGTTTATACGTTTTTCAAGGGACTGAGAAAAAAAAACGTATAAATGAAAAAACGTATAAACGAAATTCACAAAAGTTACGAACAATTTCGTAATAACCAACAATAAAAAGTCAGAGGTAAATTAAAACATTATATAAAAATGAAATACAAGAAGTAAGTAATACTAAACTTTTTATTCCGAATGTACAACTAGTACTATTCATATTCATTCAGCATTTACAAAATATTTTGTTATTTTAGGTTGAGGGGCTTTTTTGGAATGCACAGAAAAAAGTTCATTGTGCACAGTTAAAAGTGCCATCTTTTATCATTTAAATCACTGCTAATGAAGAATGCTTGCATGGTGTTAAAACCCGCCAAAGCTTGTTGAAAACATGGCAGAGGTTTTTCAGTGCAATTTTCTAAAACTGGACAATCGGCAGATGGGAATCTGAGGTTGAAATGCGCATTTTCTCTCTTCTCGAGTTCTTGTAAAAAACGTATAAATGAAATTTGCGATTTCAGAAAAACGTATAAATGAAATTATTTAACGTTAATATGCATTGGATTTTGCCGGGACCATTCAAAAAACGTATAAACGATAAAAACGTATAAACGAGAAACGTATAAACGGTGCTCCACTGTATTTTTATTTATTTCTTTAAAAACAAGTTTTTTAGCTTCAACACAGTCTAGTACTTAAATTGGATGTATTCAATTAAAAGATTAAAAAAAATCTGTTTTATATGAAATAAATTGCCTTTATTAAAAATGGATCATGTCACATATCGTTTAATCGTATGTCGAAAAATATAACCTATGAAATCTACGAAATAAATTGCCTTTATCAAAAATAGATCATGTCACATATTCTTTAATCGCGTACTTCGAAAAATATAGCCTCAACAATAGTGGGTTATAGCAGAAAAAAAAATTCAAAATGCTTTTGGGTGCTCTTTAAGACTATTTCAAACTTAAAATTATTCTTAATCAGAACTCGTTGTTTGAGGCAGAAATTCCATTTTTGATTTGTTAGGAAAAAGAGAAAGAAAAGCTTGGATTTATTTTAAGAAATATGTAGAACCTCTGGTTCTAAATCAGAGGTTTTGATTTTTTGACTTCATTATAATTTTTTTTTCATTATTTGATTCAAGCCGAGTAACATAATTATAGAATAAAATTGCTCTTAAAAAGCAGATGATCAATTGTTAACAAAAAAGCAGTTACGATTGACTACAACATCCAAGGGCATCACTGTTGGTGCGGGGATGGCACGCACAGGGAAAAGAATATATAATCAAACACTGGTCAGTTATTGTCAAAGACCTAAGGAGAGACTCTCTGCCTTTAAATTACAGTTATTCCTTTTAATGGGTCAATATCATTTTTGCAGCAAAACGTAATATTTCGGAAGAATGCTTCATTTTCTACGAATTTCTTTTCGAAGAATTCTAAAAATTGGAGAGAAGGAGGAGGAGGAAGACGAAGAGACCGAAAATCACTGTTATAAGTTACCATACTAGTAAACGGATCCTTGGAATTCTGTAAATTATACACTTCTGGACAAAAAAAAGTCTTCCTAAGCTAAAGCAGATGAGTAGAAAAAGTTTTCAACAGTTCGCTAAGAGCAGAAATTGATGAAATGTTACAACGAATTCATAATTAGGCCTAAAAGTCTTTCATCCATTCAGTGTCTTTTAAAATCAACCACATCTAATACAAAAACATTAAATAAATGAACTTAAACTTCATTTGTGAAGTGTTATCTATCACGATATTTGCTTCTTTTTCATTGTTTCATTGTGAATTTGCCCCAGTTATCAGCAAGATAGGAGAAGGCCTACCATGTAATTTTACAACTCTCAAAAACTGAACTGGAAGAAAAAAAATTTTGTATTAGTTTGCTCGTTTTTCGTTTTACTTTCATTCTAGTTGTGTACGACTGTAAGCTATTACAATTGGAGAAAGATAGGATTTAGAATTGTAGAGAAAGAATAACTATGTTGCAGCAACAAGAAACGTAACAAATATTAGTTTTTGACACTAATACAGGTTTTCTAGCAATGGATTATCTTAAGTAGAACACAGAAACATAACAAGAGAATTTTTTTAAGTTCTTTACATAATATTAGTTGATGAAAAACTGTAATTTCTTTTAATAAAATAAATCAATACGGTTTCTTATTTTGAATAGAGTTGGGTTAATGTGCAAAAATCCTGAAGGTCATGCTACAAACCTGATGCAGGAAAAAAAAAAAGATATGGTACAGTAGTATGTTTTTTCTTAAAATTAAAAAAAGAAGAAAGAAAGAAAAAAAAAAAAAAAAAAAAAAAAAAAAAGGAAGAAAAAAATCTGGTTCGGAGGTCGGGGGGGCGGCGCCCCACCACCTCCGACACACCCCCCCCCCCATATAGACCTGAGGCAACCCCTCAGGAGGTTCCGGCTGGAGACAGGTACGCATGCGCCCCCATTTTTCCGACAAAAATACCAGAAAAGAGGGGATGGCAAGAGGGGGGGTGGGATGGAGGCGGAGAAGATGAACGAGACCGACCTTACGTCGACCCGGCGATTTGTTCAAGAAAAAGAACCTATCGCCTTGGTCAGGGCGTGGCGCCCACAGTCAATTTCGAAGATTCGGATTGGGGTGAAAGGTCATCCGTTCGGTTCTCTTGTGGGCTGATAGTTACCTTTCGGTACCATTAGACCGAGAAAACGCCTATTGGGAGATTGGAAAGAAGTCTCTCCAACTTCGAGTTTCTTCGAACTGAACTCGTAAACGAACCACTGGAGAAAATAATCAACAACCAAATCTAAATCACTGCTGGTCGGCCGATCGCAAATGATGATAATTTAAGCCTCGTAATCTTCATATAACTAACCGAATTTCCTTTACAATTCGACAAGATTAGAGATCAGACATCAATTTTCAGATTAGTACATAGTTCAAACTAAAATCTCAAAGCAAATCTAAGAAATCATTCTAGTTTAAAGTGATGCTTCCATTCATAGTCCAATGGAGCAGTGCAGGGATGATTTTTATCAGATCACTTTTTTGTTTTCTTTTTTATCATTTTTAACATTTGTTGAATTTCAGTCAAATTATTTTATGGTTTAAATTTAAGAGGTCCTTTGCAGCCAGTCACTGATATCTGTAATTTGTTGACAATACTACCCAATAACTATACAACAAGTGCTGTTTAACTGTACAACAGGCGAGAATTCGTACGCATGGATATGAGGGGAAAATAGAATATTTCTAATTATTTAGTATTAAAAATATGACGTCGCAACTGATGCCATAGAACCTACACAAATCTCAATAACTTCAAGATGATGATTTATTAAATGTACAATTCAAGAAGAGTATAACACTAAAATGAAACTAAATATAATTTTAAGGAAAAATAAAAAAAAAAAAGCGCTAAAAACAATCTTGGTCTAAACAATTTAAGAGTTCTTACAGATTTTGTAAAATTTTTGAGAATCCTCCATTGAAGGTTTCTGCATTAAAATATTTGAGGGACATTTGATAACTTGTAAAGATAATTTCAGGATTAACAGAAGACGACTTTTTTTCATAATTGTTCCATATTCTCTAATTTTAAGCCTCAGTAGTTGCTGAGCTCGTTTACTTCTTTTACATGTCGTATTCTCTTAGTTTTTAAACTTTATCTTTCTTAAGTCTTCCACCAATGGTACATTATCATCAAAACAGCTCTGCTTCAAATATGATTTACTTCGAGAATTTCATCATGAATATGTTTATGGCAGACAGAATTCAATTATTACTCCACATCTTCATCCGAGATAATCATTTCTAAACATATCTCAGATCACTTATCACATCATTGTTTAAAATAATAGTAGTGAATTACACAATGCACACGCTTACTTACTTTAATTGTTAATGCTCACACATCAGTGATGAGCTACTACTTCATTTTCGTGTTTACACATCAGAAAAGTTAAACTATTCCAAAGCTGTTTTGGAGCTAGAAGGATTCTTTCTTTAGCAGTTAGGTAAGATATTCTTTTTAACATTACTATGAAAATAACTAAATATTTAACTAGTTCTCTTTAATAGGGATAGTGTAATTTTATACATTAGTTAAAACACAAAATATATTCAACATATAATTCTTCAATTTAAAATTGCAGAAGACAATATTTTTTTATAAAAAAAGAAGACAACAAAGAAGAATCTAAGAAATAATCTCTGACACTAAATATTAATTTACACACTCACATATTTATAAGTTAAATGATTAAGGTATTAATATGAAAAATTTTATATTTTCCAAATTTTGTAAGATATTAAAAACCTTTCTGTGGATCAGTTTTCTTTATAAATCTTTATAGATAAATTCACCAACGAAATGCCAATCTATCGGTAAGAAAGAATTTTATATTTATCGAGTTTTACAGAGTGTCATTTACAAAATGTTAAAATAACATCAATGTTTCACCTAATTTATAAGTTAGGTGAAAATTGGTCAAATAATTATGAAAATAAACTATAAATTACACACATTGGGGTGATAGAGTATAAATATGCTACAATTTTTTTTTTGGGGGGAAACTTTAGATTGACTGAAAGATTGAAAAGAATAGTTGTCGGGTTAGTTTACTCCGGAGATGTGATTGACCTCCCTGTTCTAATACTCGCCTCAGTCTATGATTATCTAAACATTACTATCCTGTTTTATCCAGTTAAATTAACTCAATAAAACCGATTGGATATTTCTTTTTCAACTTTTTTTCTGAGAAGGAAGAGGATGTAAATTTTTTCTTTTAATTTAACAAGCAAATGACCTAAGACTGATTTCATATTTCATGTTGCCCAAGGAAGAAAACCCTTTCTCACTCCCACTGTGACACTTTTCTGTGTCAGATGTAATCTGCAGATATTATAATTTTTCACTTAAACGTCAAAGACGAGAGTTAAGGAACATGCAGAGGTTTTGGATATCTTTGCGTAGGCGAAGCCAATAGCTCGAAACTTGCTTATGGGCAATTTCTAAGTGATCCGCAGTCAAACGAAGAAACAGAAAAATGGGATAAAAAAAAAATGTTAAATTGGGCACAAGAACCAGAACTACATTATCACAGAAAATTACACCAACAAGTGTCTCATGTATGAGTTTTGTAGTTCTTGAATGATCTAAGATCTGTTTAACTATGATCATTATTAAAATATTATCAACGTTTTATAAAGAAAGCATTTACAAGAAATAAAAAATCTCTCTTGATCTAAAGTGTGATACATATTGAGTGAGCAGAAATCTTTGTGTAACAAACAAATATATTCCAGATCAATATTTCCACATCAATATATAAAGTTGAATTAGTTGAAAATTTCTGGAATAACTTTAATAATACATGTTCAGATGGTAATGGGTGAAACGAAATTCGGAAATTTTATCTCTCATTACTTGAGATTTTTTTTTTTTTATTTCCTGCTAGGTAAGTTCTCTCCTGAAGCATGCTTCGTTTCTAGAATTCGTTAGATTCAGTTTCATTTTTCACTATTCTTCTCTTTGTTCTATAAAAACTCCAATGTTTTACTCACAATATATCTTTTATTATTATTATTATTTCAAATTAAGAAGATATACTATGAGAAATTAATTAACAAATTGTTTATTTAAGCCATTCCGATTGACCTAATATCTTACAGTATAAATACAAGTGGCGTGATTATAAATTTTAAAAGTTTATCAAATAATGTTAAGCAAAAATCCTTTAGAACGACATTCTGATATAACGAAAGGACTTACGATATACTCCCGATATTTCTTATAATGAGATTTTATAGCAGTCACATCTCTAACACAAAAGCAGCCCATTATATGCTTTTCTACTTTTATAGTAAGAAGATTATCCTTTAAATTAAAATATGTAAAGTTAAAATATAAATCACAAAATTTAATTGAAGTTTTGAATACTTCATCTAAAGTGTTCCTATAGACTTCCTTTTTATTATTAATCCTTTTTATTATTAATTATTATTATTGTTATCACTGATTCGAACCTACTATATAATCAGTAGTCCACAATGGATAGCATAAAACTAACTATTAAATCTTCTTAACTATCATTTTTTAAGTTACTGTGGTCAGTCATTCGAAATACCTTCTGGTGTAAATAATGTCAGAATTAAAATTTTGTAATGAAATATTAAATGGTAACCAATTGCAACGAACTAACCAGAATTCCTAATATTCGTGGGAAGTATCCATAGGATAAAAATCAACAAAGATGCTTTTTTTTTTGCTTGAGAAGAATCTATGGCAGATCTGAAGATCTGCTTGAAATGACTTATTTTTGTTTTATTGCTAAATGATGAGGTTATCCGAAAGCCGGTAAATAAACATTGTTCCTCATGTCGCGACCTGAGGTCAAACCGTTTTTCGTTTTTATTTTTTTTGTTTCTTCTTTCTTTGTTTAAGGAATTTAAGTCGTAAACTCAACCTACTCACCCATTTCTAGATAATTTCAGTAGGAAATAAATATCACGAAAACTGTCAGTCATTCAGATTACCATTAAATGCATTAATTAAAAATAATTATCTTCATAATAAAAATTCTAAAAAAAACACGTTTATGTATTCAAAATTAGTATGGTCACATATTCATAGTTACATGAAAGCACATTAAAATGTTACAATTCCAAATTATGATATTTTATTTTAACGTTCTTGTTTTTGTATTTTGTAAGGTTAATTGAAAAAAAAAAAGATAATCCTTTCATTATACCAGCAATTATAATTTTTAATTGCTTTTTTGTTAACATGTTGAAGTTTTTTAATTTTAGGGAAACATCAACACACAATCTGATGTTATTCATAGAACGTTAAGAAAAAGTTTAAATTATATAAATATATTAAATAAATATTTACATAACGTGTGTAAGATCATTTCAATTCTTTTGCAGAAATTAATTTCGTTCTTCATGGATTTATTTTAAATGTATTATTATTATTTAATGTTTATTCTTTCTTATGGTGTTTTTCCCATATCGTTACATGTAATAAGTATGTTTCTATTTAAATAATTAATAATAGTTGTTGTAATAATATGGAACCCTTTTTGGATTTAAAAAGAAATTGAAAGGAACTCAAAAAATTTATAAGAAAAATATATAAAATAAAAAGACAGGTAAAAAAATGTAAAAAAAAATTACGAAACTTACTTTCTTCTTATTATAAACATATAATATTAAAATTGTGTCAGGAATAAATTTGTGAACTGCCTATTAGCAAATTTCTTCCTAAAAAGAAAATCTGAATAGATGTCTGATTTAGATAAAGTAAAATTCCTTAGATTTTCGTGGAAATGTTTCATAATTTACAGTTTACAAAGGAAGGTAATAGATTTATAAATGTTTAGATTCATTTTATTATCTTTTGGAAACAACCGTTCGAGAATTAAAATGTTAAAAAAAAATGAATGATTTATCAAAATAAATAAATAAAAAAAAAGACAATCAGCTTTAAACTTATCTCGTATGTTTGCAAAGGCTTTCACCACTACAGCATTGTTTGATCAGCAATTTCTACATCAATTTCAATGACAGATTTGATTTAATAGCAACTGAAACGGGGACATGACGTGATACTAATCATAATCGAAACCGATCATGTAGTGCACTGAACTTTGGGTTCGAATTTCCTTGAATAAACGTATTGTAATGCTTTCAATCAGACTGAAAGTGGAGAGCATCAGATGATCTACATTATCTCTAATACCTTAACATCTTCGTAACGGAAACAGCTGGAAAGATCTACTTCTCATATTGGTATATTATTAGGATTTTGATAGGGCACTGTTAAAATTTCTATTTATTAAATGGGATCAAAGAAAGATGGGAATAAGAATTTTTTTCTTTAAACATTTGTGGCAAAGATTTCGACAAGAGATTCTGCAGTGTAAGGCTGTATTCTCAATGCTCTTTCACCATTTTATTGTATTGTTGCTTGTACTAAAATTACTTACAGAGACCAGAAACTATTCTATCAATTCTTATCAATTAAAAAGATTATAGAAAGGGCACTGAAATCTAAAAAATTTTGCGATAGAATTTTAGAATGAATCAAATCTACATTTTTAGTAAAAAAAAATAAATAAAAGGCATGTATGGGGGGTTGTATTTCAGCAATATCTATACAGAACTCGGTGTTTTCAAAATACTTCAAAACAAAAGCATTACGGATAAATATTCATGCGCCATCTATTCACATTCCAAACATTGATGATGATAATAATCAGGATGGTGAAAAGTTTTCATTTCTACTTCATTCGTGCAAAGATTATGTTCCTCAAGTATCTGCAAATAGCAACAACACTGATATTTATTCTATGCAAAAACCACATGCAAGATATTTTGGGAGGTGTATTGTATTGTATCAGTTCTAAGCTATAACTAATCACATACTTCTGCAAAAGTATCTCAATAATCCTACACTTCATTAAAATGCTATGAATGGTAATAAAATAAATTATTTTTTTATAAATTCATGGTAAATAGCGAAACGACAAAGATTCGTATATTTTTGCCAAAAGCAATTCAATACTAGAAGCCTACAGACAGATATTAATTAGCTAGGAAGATAAAATGAACTACTTTAACATTTCAGACCAGCAACACTTTATGTCATCAAGAAATTATCTCTACTTGACCTCTAATTTATCTTTTTGATGAATTAAAACATTCTCAAGCTGAGATATGAAAACGATGAACTTACAGAAAGACAAGTGAAGCTACACTTTTTTTTTCTTTCTTTTCTTCTTCTTCTTTTTTTTTGTTCTGACGACTGCCAAATAAAAATTTCGGTTGCGTGCTCGGGCTAGCACGAGGAAGGCAAGAAAAACAGCTATCTGAAAACAGACGCGTAAGACCGGTTCACACCGCGCTCCATCCACCCACCGCCAACACAGTCTACGAAGACATCAAAATATTATCTATAGCAAGTCATTACTGACTTAGATTCAACACAATGTTATGAGAAGAAATGAAAGTAATAGATTCTTTAATAGGCTAACATTTTTCTCAAAATTTTAATCAATTAAAACTTAGGTGTGTGTGGGTGGGACCAACCTTAAATAAAGCATTTTCTTTAATTATCATATCTGTTTTCAGTCATGACATTTGTTATCCGGATTGCTTTTTGTAAATAAACCTTTGTGGGTCCGGTAGCCAAGTGGTCAGGGCGCTTGGCTGCGGGTTGGATTCCCGGCGGAGGGCGGGGATTTTTCCACTCCTTTCATCTCCAAACGGGTCCTAGGGTCTACCCAGCCCTCTGTAAAGTGGGTACCGGATTTCTTTCCCGGGAGTTAAAGGCGGGCGGGCGTCGGACTGACCATCCGAACTCAACTTCGTCCCGTTGGTCCTAAACGCTGGGAGCCTGACCTCCTGCGACCCCCAAAAGCCTGTGTAGGCTTCTCGTGGGGCACTTTAACTAACTTTAACTAAATAAACCTTTACCTTATTTACTTACACTTCCTAATGTGAACTGAGCTTTCTTTGATTAGGGACCATTCCCAAAGCATTCATTTCTAACTCTAAAATTACAAAATGTCATAGAACATTTTCGACTCAAAATGACCTTTGGAACCCGTATCTCTTCGCTTTGTCTACCATTTCCGAATATATATATAAATTGTGTGTATATGTATAAAAGTGTGTATATTATAGTTACTTCATTCTATCATAAGTGTCAATGAAGTTAATTTAATTTCACTGATTTTTTACGATAATCTGTTAATGAAGGTCCTGTAGCAAAATAGGATTGAACAGGTTTCAAAAACTAAATCATTTTCAAAGGCAATTATAACTTTTAGCTTTGTTTATATTTACGACTTGCACAGAACTTTGATAATGAATTATCTTAGGTTTGTTTTGTAGTTTATTAATTTTAGGACTTTATCAATTAGCTGTTAACTCTGTGTTTCACTTTCTTAGTTGCTGAATATTGCGTAACTCTCGCTAAAGAGTACCAAGAAACGTCACATTTAATAATGACTTTTGTGCATTTGGCAGGCGAGTGTTGGGCTGACCACCCGACCTCGCCTCAGTCCCGGCTCACTGAAACGTTGGAACCTTCCTCCAGCGTCCCAATGGGCCACAGTGAGCCTTAATGGGATACCTAATCTATCCTTTGTGCTTTGATCGTGTAACTTTATTTTCAACAAGTTTAACGTGCGAAACTAATAATTTATTATTTTTTCTTTTTACTTTTGTAAATTACCTTCCTTCTATAACCATATGATACAATGTCCCGTTAACTCTTAATAAACATTAATGCATAAAAGATATATGTTTCGCAATCACTACTATATCTAAGGAGTTTTTTGATTTTAGTTCAGTGGTTGGATAATCATTTTATAATTCCACATTCTGGCTTGGGACTGTGTAGGATCAAAGTCAATTTCACTCTGAAGTTTTCCTACATTTTCTGGTATTCTTAAGGCGTTCCTAACAGACGGAACAGAGTTGCTATTTGTTAGCAAAGGAGTGAATGTATTACTTTTAATTACCTAGAATAAAACACTTTTCAAATATTCTTTTCGCCGCCAAAGCAAAACCGAAACTAGACGTTGTTAGAATTTCAAAAAAAGCTCATAAATCAGAATTGATTTAAGACCTTCATTGGAATTGTAGTTTTGACTGATAGGACGTGGATGTGCTCTTCACTTGAATCTTTCTCGTAAAAGAATCCCCGGCTCAAGATGGAAGCGAGGCCGTAGGGGGCACAGTAGATGGGCGCACGGGGGCTTGCTTTCGACCCCGCTGTCTACAAGCCGCCACGCCGAGCGCCCACCAGGTGGTGTTCGTAATGGTGCTCCTGACAAATGGAAGCGATTGAGTATGCGCTGCGTAGCTCCTCCGAAGTTGATGTCAGAATCCGCTTCTTGATTGGTGGTCGTCAGATGCGGAAGATTGAAGAAGTAAAAAAAAAGAAGCCACACACCAACACACCTCGGATATTGGGAAAACAACAGATAACAAAAAACCCAATTTATCCAAACACATTTATTATATGTATACACTATCAAAATAATAAAGGGATGATAATAATAGAAGAAATTCTGAGGAAAATATTTTGATTTTAACTTCTAAAATCTTAAATTCATTGTTATATCAACAAAAACAATAAAGATCTTAAAAAAAAAAACAAATTCGAGCTAGTGAATTTTTTTCCTGAAAAGAATAACTAAATCAAATAGGGTTCGAGCACTGGATTGCGGACTACAGTTTTGGGCTGATCACCCATTCTCAATTGGTCCCGATTGGTCGTAGAAACGTCGGAGCCTACATCTTCAAATCACAGAGGTTCCATGAGGCAACACCTATATTATGTAATGCTGTATATAGTAGCTTCGAGAACTATCATTTCTTAAACTTCTTGTTATCTTTTGTTTTGGTAATATATATAAAAAAATTTCGAGAAAATGTAAAGTCATTTACATCTAAAGGTAAAAATCGAAACAAAGCTTCAGATATTTTGAGAGAGATTATAAAAGAAATGTAGGCTCAATTTTTTTTTTTTTGATAAAAAAAATGATAAAATTATTGTATGGTAGATCCTGTTTGATTTTCATTAAAAACAAAGACTAATTATTCATTTTTATTTTAAGTGATTTATTTTGTTAATAAAAATTTTTCAAAAATTCTGTTTCTTTAAATTTGGTCTTTGAAATTAACAACTGAAAGGAAGAAAAATGTACATAAGCGAAATTGATTAGGTGTAATTAAAAGAAATAGACGGATCGAATAGGAGCAATTGTTCAAAATCTGCTTTCACAATTTTTTTTATGCTTAATCTGATTTTTTTTCTTAGATGTTAACGCAGCTTTTCTCTGGATATCATCAAATCGAGGGAGATTTATGAAACATCTGGCTACACGGAAAATGCATAAAACTTCCCCGTAGTCGGTCCTATAATTCAGCGCGCCCTGGTGGTGAATAAACACTTTGTGAGAGGCGCTAATTTTTCACTGTTAATTATAGCGAGGCCCCTCTGTTTCTAAGCCCATCCTCACGGTTGAGAGAGAAGCTTAAAACTAATTGAATAAGCCTCTCCCACGAATACGACGAACGAAAGAAAGAGAAAAAAAAAATAAAGAATAATAACCTCCTACGACTGTAAGTCTTCCAACCGTTCTTTTTTTTCCTTTACTTTCTTTTTACCGTGCTTTCTTTTTTCGTCATAAGAAGTTGGTAGGCAACAGCAGTGTAAACAGCGAAAGAAGAAAATTTACTTAAATCGTCACAAAGTAACAAAAGACTAAACCCTCGTCTCTTTCTTCACGCCATTGTTCGAAAAGAAACAAGTGAACATGCGCAATGTGTAATGCCTTGTTGAAAGATGCTTGTTTTCAAGTGATTAAAATGCTTTCGGAGATTTACAGTTGCCAATATTTGTCTCTGGCTGTTCAAATACACGAAACCCAAACTCATTTGAACACTTCATTTTGCACGAACGGCATTCGACAAAGTTCAACTAACTTGATAAGAAATAATAAAAACCTCTTCATCTTTATCTTCCTATAGTTCAAAACTGTTGGGCTTTTTCTTTTTTGTTCCGTATTTGATCAATAAGTGATTTTTCAAATACATTGTCTAAATGTATGAGTAAATGCTTCTCCTTCTACCTTCGCTGTAATACAGAGAAAACAGCAACATTCATTACTATTTCTTTGAATTACTTTTACTTTATTTAGATAGAAAGAAAAAATACCATTTTCAAATTAATTAGTTTTTAATAGGTCTTCATTTTTCATCCCCTACCTGTAATTATTTGCTTCGGTAATAAATATTGTTTGTATATAAATATTTTTAGAAATCATTTATTTATCTGTATTTTTGTAAAAATTATTTATCTGTATTGTTCTTAACCGTTACTTATTTCTTTGAATTTCCTAATTACTGATGTTCTGTTTATTTTTTAAATTCTTTTCCGTTGCAGCCGTTGAATCAGTTAATTTAAGTTCATTATGTCTTTATCCAATCAAATCACATGTAAATACTATTAAAAACCAATGTTTTTCGGTTAATAAATTAATTCAATTCAGTTCCAGAACTTGACTCGTTGTCTTTAGATCCCAAAGACTCTCCCACAAACACCATTACAATATGTCAATATTTAAATAAATGTTAAGATTTTTTTTATTTTTAATTTCTAAGTACTTTTAGGCAAATAAAATACAAAGAAAATTTCGGCTACGGGCCTGCTGTGAGATGAGTTCGTTCAAACTCAATATAGAAAGATAATTTAAAAAGAAATTTAATTTCCCTATAAAATACCAACCAACAATGTCCCAACTGAAGAACATCTAAAACATGGCTTTAAAAACTTACTAACATAAACTAGAAAGAACAAAAGATAATTATGTCTTCACAACTTTCACGAATAGAAAACTCTCAATTAATAATCATTAATATAATTCAGATTTCCAAATAAATAGTTTTAGAGTGATTCAACGTATTAAGTCTAACTATAATAGTTACAGCTGTTATGTCTAATCTATAGGTCTCAAGGAAATTCAATCTAGCCCGATTCAAATCTATTATTATCGTTTCAATTTCCTAACGTGATAGTTTCTGACATATCAAGATGACAGTCGAAATGACAGCCTTACTTTTAGAGTGTTCAATTGCATTCTAAAACCTTTCTGTTTTAACCCAGTCTGTTCTCTCATTTTTGTATAATTATGTAAGGGATTACACTTAATCCGCAGCCCTTTGAGGGTTATGCTTCTCAGGCGAAAATACAAAAAAAAAAGTTAATTAAGATGGGGAAAAATAATCAATATGAGAATACAATGGAAATGGACAAGTGGGACAGTCCAATAAGTTGGTAAGCAAATCATCACTTGTGGAACCACAACTTACGAATTTTAAATGCAGGGTGATCAATAGTTGCAACGGTGAGGCACCACAGCATTAGTAGTGACGGTAGGGGCTGATTGATATTCGGTGGAACGCAAAACAGCACCGATGCGCCAGACGGAGAACGAGTGGGGGAGGAAAAAAAATATATTACATCACTATGGCAACTGCCGAGAGAAATTAAATCAAGGTGTCACACCTCATAACCGCATTAGTCCCTGCGAGAAAAGATGGAGGAGAAGATTACGCAGCAGCCACAGATGGGACAGGCTAGGTTGGAGAAGACCTAATTCTCATTAGAGTTAAAGGAAATTATATTGATTGAGTTTAATATGAAAACTGCCATTATCACTCGCAGGTCTGTGGAACTTTATATCTAAAACCGGTTTAATTTTAAATACATATCTGATTACAAGATAATTTAATCTTTTTATGCAATCTAGAATAAACGAGATCAGTTATTGAAATCATCTTATTAAAACAATGTGCATTACTTCTGTATTTGTCCGAATGTAAGACGCACTTTACGCTGAGTTACGATTTATATCGAATTATTATTTTTAGAAAGCTAGGTTTTCTTTGAAAAGCAATTTTCAAAATAAATAAATAACTAAATACTGTAGTGTAAATGCAATGCAAATATTTTACTTCCACAAGTATAAAATCAAGTCCTATTTTTTAATAAAGAAATTAAAGTAATTAATTACCGTGTATCAATTTTTTTTAGTACTCTCAACAAAACAAATATCTATTTTAAGTAAATCCTAATACTGATTCATGAATTCTCGGCCAGAGCTAATTTAACGTGACCTCTCAGCCAAGACATAAATCAACTCTATAATATTGCAACTTGAAATTTGTTTATTTCTTATTTTGAAAATTTGGATAATTTTGTAAGTCTCCGATCAATTTGGAGAATTCTTAAGAATTAAAACTGCTTTAATTTGTCTCCTTGATAAATCTTTGTAGCTTCAAGCTTAAGTTATCCAACTTTTAAGATTGCTTGAAATATAGAGAAACAACAATGTGTAAAATCACACATTTTTCTCAAACACTGAATATCTGCTTATGTATTCTGTATTAAGTCCTTTGCTTAGCCTTGAATTTAATAGTGGCAATAAATTAAGAAAAGAAAAAAAGTAAACCTAGACATTCATGAAATTAAATCAATATTAACGAGCAGTGAAATCATTAGCGTGTGTTAATGATCAACGCACTCAGCAATTAAAAATGTGTCAAGAAATACAAAGTCATAGTTCAGCGTTTTCATCGTTCTTTTGATCTTCATCGTACTTTTGTTTCAATTGATGCTCTTATAGCAAAAGGATCATCTACTAGGTCTACTATCCTAAGACAAAAGGTAATCTCTGCATTTTCAGACAAACAGAAGAAAAAATAATACCAAGACTTCCAAAGAAGCCGAACTTTCGAAAAATGAGTTTAGGTTTTCTAAATCATTTTCTAAGAGGCCCACAATTCAAGAATTTGACTTAGTACACGGCATAAAGCCCCTTACATTTTAATAAAAACTGCAGCATAATTTCGTTTGATCAGTTTACACGTTAGCTAAGAAAAGTCTCAGGAAAATACAAAAGGTAGAATTGAGTCTGTTTTAATTGTCCTTTCCTATTGTTATTTCATGTGGGCCATCGATTAAGAGTGCTAAGCACATTCCCGAATTCACCCACGACACGAATTAGGAGGTCATGGAAAGAGATCGCAATCATGATCCTCTTTCTTGATGCAATTCTGTTCTAGGATTAGCTGTGGGTGTTGGAGCCACTTTTCTGCTTGACTTCATTTCACAATAGAAATCGCAGGGTGAGTGGCATTTCAGTATGGCCAAGATGGCGACATTGCACACGGCCCATTTTTAATTTCGCTAGACAAAGACGTCGACGTAACCTTAGGATCACGAAGGGTCGCCTTGAAGGGAGGGGGGTGGGGGAAAGCAGGCGTCCGTCCCAGCGTCGTGTGAGCAACCCGCGCAAATGAAAAGTCGTTAACTCAGCGGAGAGAAAAGGCAGTTTATTGATGCTGCGCCGGTGAGAAGGCAAAGGGGATTTTCAGTGTTCTTTATGCGTACTTCACGACTACTCACCGAATCCATTCAAACACATATCAAGAAGGAAAAGAGAGGGGAGGGGGCGGGAGCCCCTACGAAAAGCAGTTACACGTCCAGCTTAAAAGGAGAAAAATGCGTTGCGAGATTAAAGTGGAATAAGAGACCTAAAAACAAAATTGGAATTCACTTCTTACGCACTTGAGTTATGCTTCTCGGGAGATTTTTACACCCTTTTTATAAAGTGGTAGTGTTTTAATACAGGCAAATATTCCACTCGAGAGCGATGCAAAAGAAACGGCTTGTAAAAAGCCTCATAACGTGAATTATTTTATCCACTCCATCCTTCTTTTCCCGCCATCAGGTTCCAAGAAGAAAAAAAAAATCACTAAAACTTAGGTAGGGATCTGAACATAAATTTAGTATTATGATAGTGAAATGTTGGCAAGTTGTCAGACCGAGGAAAATATAAAAATCAATGAATGGGTTTCAGGGACTCGTAAAATAAGGTTTAAATCTTTTTAAACTGAATCTGAGTAGCACTATAATAATAACTTTTATTTTATATTGAGAAGTGAAAGAATTTGAATATAACCAACGCTATTGTATTAGAAAGGACAGAAAACTTGAAAGGTTATTATTATTATTATTTAATATTCAAGTATTTGAAGTGACAATACCATAGATCATTTCTCTTACTATCTACCTAGATCGCCATCCTAATGCGAACATTCATTTTCTTTTAGGTTATAAATTAAGTTCCATTCTCGAATATTTTCTTTTAACCCCGTAAGATATCAAAATCACTATAAAAAAATACATTAAATATATATATATTTAGCAAGCATTTATTGTATATTCAAACACTTAGTATATATACAAAGGACATAAAAAAATACCTTGTAAAAATTCTACAAAACCACAAAAAGCTGTGGGTTTTGTTTTGTTTTTTAAGTCTTCAGAATTTAGTTCAAAGGATTAAAAAATAAAAATAAAATCAAGATGGCACTGGGTCATCAGCGACGCTTTGACTCAGTATTAGCAGTCGATTTTGTTTAGACTGTAACTTGCCTTGCAATTTCGTCGTATAACCGAGTTCGGTAGAAAAAATATGGTATTCAGTCATAAATAGAGATACTGTAATTAGAAATATTTCTACGTAGCCTACTATCAGATAACCCATAGAGTATCATATTAGGATGTAGTCGGATATTTTTGCAAATTAGTCTAAACAAAAAAAAAAAGTTTTGTAAATAAGCCACGAATAAACACAGTTATGTTGATTTAATAAAAGAAACAGATATTAACACATTTGTTCCTGAATCGTTTTCACTAATGCTAGGAGGCGTTTCTAAATCCTCCTATAATTTATTGTTACTTTTAACAAACAACATACTATTATGTAACTTTCAATATTTAGTTGATAAATTCAAGTCTAGTATTTTGAATGCCTTTATAGTTTACAATACACTATTATCAAATCGATATTAGTTGATCTCTGCTAAAAACATTTTATCTTTTATTTCTATAATCTTCCGAGAAATTGCATGTTTACCTAAATTTCTAATAAGTTTCCTAAGAACTAATTTGCTTTTTGCACAATTCATGCAACAAAAATCATAAAATTATCAAAAAGGCATATTATATGTCTGCAATTTACAGGTTAAATATATTTCTCTGACATTATAATCAAATAGGCAAGTAATGTTTTAAAAACGTAAAACTCTCTCAGAATTCAGCACTAATGTAAGTAGTACGTACCCGGAAGAATTAAATTTAAAAAGTTGTATGTCATTAAGCAAGCAAGATGTTTGAGTCGTGTATACATTTCCTCCTGTGTTTCTAGAACAATTATAAAAGAACACGCAAATAATCCCACCCAAATGGGCAACCTTATGGTTTTGCGTCTTTTGTAAATCTTTCCATTTGACGCGAATGGTCTCACGCGGTGGTGCACCCGCTCCCTACATTTCGACAGCGGTGGTCATTGAGCGTTGACGGGGTAAAAGGCAAAGAGAGGGTCCTGCTTCTGCCACTCATTGAGGCACATTAGTATGAGAACTGCCGACCAGCGCAACAGCACAGCTGAAAGCAAACGACTCGCCTGCCTCGCCCAAATCTTTGCTAGTCTGCCCCCTTGTGCATTTCCGAATTTGACTCCAAGAACATTTTCCCAAAGATTTCATTTTGCGAAAACGCCGAATTGGCTGCGCGATTAAGCGGCCGTTATTAAGAGAAAGGGGAAAAGAAAGAAAAAGTACAGGCACGCGCGTACACACACAAATGACAAAGAGAAATGAAATGGAGATTGTATGATTTATACATAATTAAAGCAAATACAATCCCCTTGTAACCTTCTGGGCTTGGCTCAATCCATGTTATTGTAGTATTTATATTAGTGTATGGTTTATTTGGATAATAATAATAATAATTAGAAATGTCCTTACAGAATATATACTAACACAATAAATTACATTCCTTACAGGTGTAGATGTTTCCAACTTTAACGATTTCTTAGTTAACAATAACTGATAAAATTACAGAAAACAATCACCATTGGTTTATGAGAAAGCATATTATTGCTGATGCAAAAAAAAAAAAAAATAAAGAATCCTAAATATCGATCGACGTTATTTATAAAAAGGGCAACATTTGTTCTATATTACTTATCTTACATGTCTGACTCATCTCGTATTTCATCTTTCAGCAGAAGTGAATTGTTCTTTAAAAAAATTGAACTAATAATAAATAATGATAACAATAAATCTTTTAATTATTCTAGTAATTATAGCATTGAAGTTATTAAGGTGAATTAGCGTACAACAGAGTGGAAATTCTGTTACTAGAATTGTTGTTCTTACGATTATGAGTTCATCCAACAACTTTGTAGTTACAAGCTGGAGTGCAATAACAATAATACACAATAGCTTTACCCAAACATCTGATTATCTCACTGGAGTTCTTTCCCACTCAAAGTTATAACTACATTACTAAATACACCATTCCAACTTAGCACTGATTAAGTAATGACTTATTTCTGTTTTATTAATTTAAATACTTAAAAGTGGTTATAAAATGATAATGATATCAGAAACATCAATATGATGTGACCGTAAGTCGATAAGGATCTTTTCACGGCGATCAATAGATATGTTATTGTTACTAATATCAAAAGAGTAATCTACTTCAGCGGAGATTCTCTGGATGTTACGAGAAATCGTTAAGTTATTTATTTATTTTTCATTTCCTAAACGTTCCTGAAACTGATTTAAAGATTCTTGAAAATATGAACTTTGTGCTACTTAGGTCATTATGCTTCTATAGGTTTAGAATAGTTTCTTAGTTTCAGTAAAATATGTTACTGAAGTTCAGGGTTTACTTAAACAAAAGGGTCAATATTTATTTTGAAAGTTTTTGATTTGTTTTTCCCCAGAAATTTCCCAACACTATTACTCGCATTACTGAAAAATAAAAATCCAAAAAAAAAGACAAAGCAATAGGCGTCAATTTTCTTTAATCCCAACTACGTAAAGAGCTTCAAAAGCAACATAAGAATAATAACTCCGTGCTTAAATCCAGAAACCAATAATCACCTTCTATTACTCGCATTTCCTGTGCGAACATCACGATCGAACAGTGCACTTCCTTGCATCAATGAAGTCCCCTCCTCCTCCCAAGAGCTGTGCATGTGTAATAAGAAGGGAATAAGGGTGTTTCATTTCCTCCTGCCTCCTCCGAATCACTGTCATAACTTGTTCACAACAGCAGACGGATACTTAATAAAATAGCGAGAGAGGAAAAAAAAAATCTGTGGTCTGTAATAAAACCTCACGCGCCGCAATAAAAGAGGAGAAAAAAAACCAAATTCCCGCTGCTTTACTTCACACCTACAGTCTGGCAGAATCTACGATTTTTTTTTCCCTCCTGAACTGAATCTAATTCTCCTGTGTTTAAGTCTCAGATAATATCTCGTATCAGTCATGAATTACACATGATAAGTCAAAATCATTATAGTTTGAATTTATTCGGGGTCGAGGGGTCAAAAGATGCAGCCGCACGCGGGGTTATTCGGTACAAACAAATTTTCGAGTAGGTTTAGCCGTATTGTTTTGCCATCTCGTAAATTAAACTTTCTCAGTGACTCTTAGTTGTTTAGGGCTAATCAGCAAAGCACGAACTGTAAATACAATCCCGAAAAGGAAGCGTTGCTTCGGAGTAGATTTGTTTTACATCATTAATTTTCCTCTTCATTCACCGTTCAAGATTGATTTACAAACTCTGAAATCGCCCTCCCATTGTTTCAGAAACTTAAATAATTACAGTGATAACACTCTGTAATACCTACAATTTTGTAAGATACGTTCGAATGTACACAACTGAAGTTAATTTTTTCGTCTGCCCATACATGAAGGCGCATTAACACTTTGGCCTCTGCATCTTGTATTCATATTTCAAGACCTGTTTGTGAATGGAATTCATAATAATCCAATCACTTCTATCAGAATTTCACGAAGTGGAAAAAATCATATGTATTTTTCTTTTTCAATAGTCCTTATCCTGTTATTTGATATCAGTATTAAGTAATAATAACACTATCTCACAAAAACTCTACAGCACATTACAGCAAGAATATTTTGGGAAAAAAAAAAGATAATGATTTACATAAGATTAAACTTAACCAGTGGAACCAGTGAGTAATTAGGAGGCTGATAACCTTTCCATCCAAAGAAAATAGATAAAAATTTTATGGAAAAAAACATAATAATTTATCGTTTATTAGTTTTCGTGTTCATCATATTAAACAAAGATAGTTAACCTCATTAAAGGTTTTGGACTAGTAGTACTAATAACCCCACCCAAATAATCAGAAGCACATTATCTATTCCTTAAGTTTTTTTTTAGAAAATGACAATTAGTTGGCATTTATCTTTTATTATTGAAATTTCTACAAAAACATATTGTACAATTTTTTTTTCTAAAGGAAAAAAAAGCTTTATTATAAAAGATATCTAAAAGTTAAACAACAAAAACTCGAAATTAGTACGGTTTCATACTTTTCAACTCTAAGATATCTTAATAAAATTTAATCTTTTTCATTTATATATTAAAAAGTTCATAAAGAACTTGCAGACTACTTTCCTTATTCAGTTATGCTATTATATTTACATGTGTTTATGCTTTTATTACTACCTCTAAAAAAAACATAAAACACAGCATTTTTTTAATTTTAAAGAATATGTTCATTGCTTATTTCTAATTTTAATTTATCAAGAAAGAAATAGTTTTTTTTTTTTTTTTTATTTTATTTTATTCTCCGCTACAAAGTCATTTAACAATTGTTCGTTGTCAGCAAACACCTAAACATCACCTTATGAAAAGTAATGTACTTTTGTCGCACCTACCTCTCCGACTCTATTTACAAAAGTTACCGAAAGAAAGGTGTTGGCACTTATTTTATTCAGGATTATTTGCTAGACTCGACCCATCTTTTTTCTTTTAGGGGGTGGTTGGTCTATGGACTGCAAACGACTACTTTCGTCAAGTTTGCGCAGGATTATGGGACGCAAAGCAAACGACGAGAAAATTCCATTTTTTTTAAATGAAGTTTTCAATGGCAGAATAAGCTCTTGAAGGGCAAATACAGTCACATTCAGAATCTCCCAAAAAATACTTCAATACAATGACATTAATATTAAATATCTTTGCACTTTGATCTTTGCTTGTTGAAGTGTGAATATCAAAAGGCATTAACACTAAGTGGTTAACTATTAAAATCAAAAATTGCTAAATTCAGATAAATATTAAAAAAGAAATAAAAAAATAAGATATTTTGTTAAAAAAAGTTAGATTAAGCACTGTCAATTTTAATCCAACAGTGTTAATCCTTCTGAATTAACTTTTATAAGAAACGCCTAATAATGTCAGATGTTTTTAATACTTTTTTCCTTTAAAATATTGATTCGTCAATATTATTCTAGACACTTCCCAAGCTACACACAGAGGATGCTGAATATTTTTATAAGTTATTGTACCTGTCATTTCAAGTCATCAAATACAACTAATTTTCTGCTCTATTTTTGACAAATAAAAAAAAAATCACTTAATTTGTTAATTTTAAAGAAAGTTTAAAAACTGATTAGGATTTTTAATTTCTAAAACTAATTCGCCTTTCATTCCTCTTTGTTTTTAGAGGAAAACAGAAAAAGAAATGCCTGCCTGAAAATATATCTCTTTTTTGTTAGTTTTGTAAAATACCTATAATTATAGACTGAAAATAAAAACCGGGCTAAGTGGCACAACAATCGATTTCCATTTTATTGCTAAAATATGGTCTATGTGTCTAGGCCAGTGCGGTAAAAATCCGGCTATATGATATTCAGTCTGCAAGTACTTCAAACTTTAGCAAATTGTTAGACTTTCACTGTAGCCAGTATTAGTTTTCACAAATGTTTTTGCTGTTTTTCTCAGAACTTAGATTTTGGCACTTAGCCCGGTTTTTATTCAGTCTACAATTGTATTAGAAATGCTAGCAGCTTAACTTATATAAATAAAAGATTTTATGTTAAAAAATATTTTTATTTAACTTTGTATACTAACTATTATATTTTAGATTATAGTTTGATGATGGTGATGAAAGATTGCATTGTGAATTGCAAAACAAATTGTAAGAAGTACGGAAGCATCTCATATTAAATTAAGCAATGGTGACACCAGTTTTAACAATAAAATAAAACTCATCAACAATTTTAATTAAAACACTCAGCATTTCATAAGCAAGAATTAGATACTTTTGTATTTATAATGATTTATTAAAATTGTTATTAAAATTGACATATATTCGAAATAGTTTGACTTTAAAACTATCAAAATTTAAAGCTTCCATTTAGCAAACAGAGGGTGCTTTAATGCGATTTAAAATTAAAAGAAAATTCGTTTAAAAGATTTTTTAATTAAATTAATGGTGTATTAGTAAACTGAATCCATTCCAAAATTCATTTTCGACGACGGAGACCTCACAGAAAATGGAGTTGGTGAAGTGAAACTGTCTTCCTCTTCCTGCTCAAAACGATGCCATTATGGAATGCTTAAATTCGCAAAATTATCAATCTTCAGTGATTTTTAACCAATCGGCGTTGAAAGTAGAAAAGATATTAAACTCAGCCCAGTCATTTCAGGTGGTCAAATCTAGCTGTAAAACCCGATTTATCGCCCCCTCCTCTCCTCAATGTACCCATTCTGTTCCACGGGTGGAACGAGAAGGTCATACTAGATGAAGGAATTACAGGCAATCGTTTGGGAGAGAATTGGGCCTGGGAAGGATTTATACGGTCATCCACGACGTCGTTAGGTGTAAAACGAAACAGGAGAGGCACCGCCGAGTGTCAATGGAGCCCGTCTCCAATCCATCACCCTCTTGTCGTTACAGTTTGGGAAAGAAGGGAGGGAAGTCGGGCCCCAGAAACAGATGGGTGGGAGCAACACCAACAAAGAAGATTATAAGATTTGGAAGCAATAAATAACCATCCGGTCCCAGGTACAATTTTGTCTAAATGCAATGTTTGAGTATGTTAGGGTTAATAAATCACAACAGGGCTATCGTCAGTTCAAGCAATTGCTTAAAATCGCAACAGAAGACAATGGGGTCATTGCTGGTGTCTAAAGAAACAAAAAAAAAAAATCTTTGTTTTTTTGTGTGTTTTTTTTTTTTTCTAGTTAAAGTTTCTTCAAAGCTGAAAACATGCATTAATATTTTTCTTCTTAAAATTCGATTGTAAGCACATTCTTGCTTAGGACAAATGAAAGTTGAACATTTTAAATCTGTTTACTTTTTCCTATCAGTCTTCACAGGCTTAAATAAAAGTTATATTGTCATTATCAATTTTGAAGTCTATGCTTATAATATCTCAAGACAATTGCAAATTTATTTATCTAGTTACTGCACATATCCTACTTCTAAAATTTAAGCCTATAATGACATATGCATTCTTCATTTTCAATAATGTTTAGAAATATTTTCTAATTTAAAGACGTTTAATCTTATTCAGAGTTAAGAATAACACAGTAAAACTTAAAATCATATAATTATATGTGATAAACTTATCTATATAGATAGATAGATAGATAGATAAATAGATATACAAAACTAGCAAAAAAAGAAAAATTCTCAGAATAATGTAAGCTCTCACTTCGAAACTATGTATTTCCATATTTCTAATATATGTATCTTTATTAAATAATTTCGCTATCAACTAAACTTTAAATATTATTTTAAAACGATTTACCAAAACTTATAAATAGAAAATAATTGTTATTTTATTTTTTATTATTGAAATATTGATAAAGCTCAATGAAAACCTAATTGAAAACAATAAATTAATTAAATTACAGAAACTATTTAATAACTGTTAAGTATTTTTATTTTAATAATTTTAATTCATTGTTGTGATTAAGTTGTTTTAATGAAATTTTAATAAAATGAAATTGCAATATTTGTTTGAATTTTTACATCATTTGTGATTATTGTGATGATTTACACGGTATGGCTGAATACAATTAACATTAAAGTTATTGTATTATTATAAACAACTGTCCGTTATGTTGCCTGTAGACTTTATGCTGTACAGAATTTAATTTCTATACCTGCAACTTTCCTTTAAAAAACACAGCAATTGCTGTAAATATCTATGTCAGACTTTTCTGCAAAAGTATTCTATCTAAATGAAAGTAAAATAAAATGAAGAGAGTGAGAACAAAGAATCTACTAATACTTTCAAGCCAGTTCTATCTTTATCTGCGCATAAATTATCAGTATTTTTTTTTCCTAGTGTCCCACGGGGTCAAGACACTCCCGTCTTTATTTCTCAGGAGGTGGGACGGGAGGAAGGAACAGGAATGCCAATTAACGACAACCAAAGTGAGTACCAGAAAGAAAAAAAGAAATACATACGATTCATTAGTGACAAAAGAAGCGGTGAATCGTTTGCTGGATGGACGGTCCGGTTTGAAAGACTGGACGCCGTAATTAA
>JAFIDM010000005.1:37769915-37810112 GCA_023159025.1 Thereuonema tuberculata | reverse complement strand
TCATTGTTCGTTCTGGGTTTTCATGATAGTAAATAATGATTGTTATTATAAGAATAGCTTACAAAAAAAAAGGAATAATAGAAGTTAACATGCGACACTTGTAGTTTCTGTATAGGAATTGAGAAACAGATTAGTCAGAAAGAAAGGAAACAAAATAAAAAAACCTTTATAAAAAATTTTTTAATGTTTTAGACATAATGAAGTGAAAGCTTACCAAAACCTCCAAACGTAGTCCCGGAAGTAAAAGTCAAGTCCTCTTAGTAGGACTACCAGCATTAGGTAAGATAGCTTCAAGATTTATATTATAGAATGCACTTATCAATTAGGTTTTTATGATACTTTAGTGTGGAATCGTTGCAGAACAGGTTTGTTCCATCGTTAATAAAAATAGTAGGTAATGAGTTCATTTAGAAAATATGTTATAAAACTAATTGATCAATAAACAAACTATTGTCAAAATTATGACTACAATTTTCAAAACTTATTCTTCCGAACTTTTCACCGCGTTCAAAATAAGACTTTTATCAGATTAAGTATCTGCAGCGCTCAAAATTCCTATTAAGAACAACGTTTTTAAATTCGAATTTTGGATACAATGAAAAGTTTCATTATGTGTGATCTTTCTTGGTTACAACTGTAAATCATTTTGTTATTGTTCTATTGTTACTCAATGAAATTACATAACTCAAATATTAAGCTAAATTTCTTAAAAATAATGACATTAAGTTTACATCCAAAAATAATTAATCACTGACAAAATATGAAATAAAAAATATGAGTTTCAATGAAAGTGCAAAGATGTCCACTTTAATGTTAAATTTTTCACGTTATTTATACAAGCAGATGTTTACGGAAAAAAAAAAAAAACTTAAAAGAAATTGTCAAATATAATGTCTATCATAAACAATTTCAAAAAAAAAAATATTTCGTTATTTTATAAAAATTATTTGTTACATGCGAACCTAGTAGTAGTCAGAAAACAAAAAACAACTGATTTTAACTAAACTTGGATATATATTTGATGAATATTTGTAAGATACTTAATTTTGTCAAAAATCTCATCAATAGTAGCCGAGTTATTTCTAGATTTAAACAGACGAACAGAGTTTTTGGTATTTTGACAAACGAACGCGTTTTCATTTCTCTATTAGTTACTTCTGTTGAACAAATTAGCTAATCAGACAGATCATAATCAGAAAGATTTATTTATGTAGCTTAGTTCAACTCATCAAAAGGTCAAGCATTGGTCGATGATCAATATATTGATCAGGAAGGGGTAATCACCGCACAAAAATGTAAAACCAAAATTAACAAAGGAACGTCAACTCAATGGCTTCAAAATACAGTTAAAGGAAAACTATGTGGACTTCGATTAGTAAAATAAAATGGTTGTTTAAAACCAAGTAGATTATCAAATGTGAGTGCTTTATATCTTCCAATTTACGAGTTTGTGAGATTTTCTTAGGGCAATATTATGACAGAATTCGAATGTAAAATTTCTTGTTAACTTTGAAATTTGTTTACTTGGAAATTTACCACAGATGAGCAAAGGATTATTGTTGTTCAATGCCTATAAACATTATGAGCGCAAAGCACTGGGAAACATTTAATTTAGCCTCAAGAATTACTGGAGCCTGATGTTACGATATGAGTAGTTTTATCTCTTCATTTCACCGTAAATATCTTGACATCTCATAATCGATTTGAACTACGAACAGAAATAAACTAATACAGCTATGAAGTCTTATTTATTGTAGAAATAACTTTGATTCCTCTTGCGACATAATGGAAAATATTCATAATCAAGTTTATAAATTATTACACAGCTATAATCTTTATACTTTATACTTAAAATATTATTGTTATGAATTTCTGTACCTCTTCAATGACTTTTCCAACCTTTAATTGCAATGAAAATGTAACTCCATTCAAAATTTTTGATAGAAAATTGGGCAGCTGAGCAAGAATGATGATTCGAATCCAGATTAAGACATGTTCTTTTTTTTAATCGTGATTTTCTTTGGAGTGCAGAACTGAACAGTTTTGCAAAATAATTGAGTAATCCACTGAGTAAACACAACAGTTACTAAAAAATAAAAACGATTATCGACTAATAAGAGTTGTTTTATCAATAGATTTCTTCTATTAAAGCGCATTGTAATTTCATAGGGAGTAAAACTAATATAGATCTATTAAGAGGCCTGTAAATATATCTGTTTCTATTTAGTGTTTCACAGCTGTGAATATATTAGCACCAAGGCAAGACAGCCTTATTCATTTGCTTTCATCTCCACCAACCTGTCTGTCTCGCTTGCCTAATTGCCAATTACCAAGATCTTCTTTTTTTTCTTTCCGGGAAAGCAGACCAAGTTAGGAAGCTGGGCTCATCACACATTTCAAGTAACACTGTTTCCTACCACGCCTACCTGAAAGGAATTTTATTTCTGCAAACTAGTATATTTTTTTTTTCTCTCATTTATATTTCACTTCACCTCGATGGGATTTCCTTCTACAACTGCAGGTAAAGAAAATTAATGCCTTTAATTACCAAGGTAATGGTTCGCATTAGCAAGTGCGCTTCCACCAGATGAGTTTATCAGTGGATCTACAACCAGCAAGTGTTACAAGTTATATATAAACAAAGAGGAAGAGAATAACTTTTACGAGAGTCTCAGTTATGTAAAATATTTTGTATCGGCTTCTATGAAGATTCTCTTGTGATGAATATAATCAGGAAACGCATTGAATCTGAAATTTCCTGCAAATAAATATTACTACCGTAAATTTTATATCAAATGTGCTTTTGAATGTTTGAGTAACAAGTTCTTTTAAATATTGAAATTTACTTTACGATAACTAACCTTCAAACAAATAATAAACTTTATTCATTTAATCTGACTTTGGAATATAAACTGTCAATAAACCTTACATAGCAAAACTAAAAAAAGTTTACTTATGCTTTTTATTAGAAAAAATGCTTAACAATAGGTTTACATTGAAGTAATAACAGCAAAATAGTTAACTTTAGCCAAATAACGATGTTCAAAAGTAACAAATAATGGAATAAGATTAAAACTAAAATCGTATTTCTATCACACTAATATCAACTTTTTTGTAGCTCAAATTGGAAAATGATTATATTTGAGATGATCAAAATCTAGAAAAATAAAATAAAGGTTACTTCCCATTTTTGGAATTTACCTAAAAGATGATTTTATTCATCATTCATCAAAAATATTCACATTCGTATACAACTGTAATTTGTATTTCCTAATCAGTGATTTATAGTAAGTTCAATATACAATGTATTTTTCATTGTTTGTTTTTTGGAGGGATGGGGGTACAGTTGTCTTCCATTTTGGTTGATCTATCTACACCGTTTCGAACCATAAACAACATTAATAAATTGTATTAATAAATAAATGACCTCTGATAAGGTGTAGCTTATTATATTGGTGGACCTGTATTAAATCGTTATGAGAACGTGACACATGTGGATTTGTCCTGCAGCTCAGGGCGTGTTCACTGAACCCCTTCAAAAATGGACGACAAAGCATTACGAGAGCGGTCAACACTAAATGCAATCGAAGTTATCAAAAAAAAGCCCTTAAATTTATTTTAGCCATTTTTGATGTTTTTTTTATCTTGAAAGAATGGCAGAACTTGTGAAAACATAGCATATTCAAAACTTTTTTTACAAAATTTAAAATTAATAATTTATCACTTTATTATGTTTATGTATAATTTATATATAATCACAATTTTATATAGTTTATGTAATTATTTATGCTAACTAATAATAATCATGTACAAAAGGAAAAGGATTAAGATTTAAAATGTATAGTAGGAAAGTTACAATTTACTTCAGTTTAACGTGTGTTAGGGCCTAGTTCATTTTTAATGTGAACAAGTAAAGCAAATTTGTTTGTAGTTAACATTATCTGTTAGATCTACGTCTAAACTATTTTTCAGAATAGTTAAATGAAAAAAATTTCAGATCGAGAAGATTCAGTTTAGTTTCAAATATTTAACTGACGAAATTACTCAAATAGGTTAAAAAAATACTTGACAAAAAACTATTTATATTTTAGAATTTTCTTTCTTTTTAGTCAGACATAATTCGGAATTCCTATTCTGACTCGCTGATTTAAATTAATTTACAATAAACTTATTTAATTGTGGTTATTTTCAGATGAGCAAGATTTAACATTTTTATTTCGACTGCCAATTCAGTCATATTTAAATTCTTATAATATTGAAATTTGGATTATGATCTTTTGCAAAATAATGTTGCTGTAATACCGATTTTTATACATTTATTTTACTATTCTAATGTAATAATTGTTAATAGTTCTCAAATTCAATGAAGTCAACTTTATCAAACTCGAGGTGGATTCTCATGCAAATGATAACAAAAAAAAAAAAAAAAAGAAAGCCCTAAAAAATTATTTTCAATTAAGAATTTATCCTAGAAGAAAGTTTATAACTAAAGCAAACTAAACTAATCCTAGAGAACAACAAAAAAATTATCCTACCGCAGGAACTTCCTCAGCAATCTGGTAAGCAATATGGAAGAAAAAAATTCGACTCAAAGGGGTATATAACACATAGGAAATTAAAAAAAAAATAAAAAAAAAACTTTACAAAATATAGGTACCGTTTCAACTGTCTAGCATTACTTTAGCATCAGCCTCGTCTTTCAGTTACGTATTTTATTTTTATTCTAGGTCTTAAAAATACCACTATAACCTCCCCCCTTCCCCTTCTATCTTTTGTCAAATGTTTGACCTCTGAGGTAAGAGGGGGAAAAAAATATAGAGTTGCCTGATGAGGGTACAGTTCTAATATCTATACCCTGTCCTAGGGATGAGTTGGGTGCAGTGTACGCGGGGCCCAAAATCGAGAGGACCGTAAAAAAGTCGTAAAACTAGCATTTGAATTTGAAACTGCTATTTGCAGCCGCAAAAACACGAATCTCACATGACAAAGCCTGATTTACGGTCGGTTGAAAACAGTCGGAATTTGGGGTCTGCTCGCTGTCCAGGACGGGGTCGTCCAAGCACGAGATCATAGCCAGGGCCTCTCTTTGTAATTACGGTGTTTTCTTTTTTTCTTCTTCTTCTTTCTCTCTATCTTTTTTTTTGTTGAGACAACTTTTATTCTGACTCTCGATGAAACTGTCCCTTCTCTAGAAAATATTTTTCCCTCTGCTTTAAATCTTCGTCATTCCCTTCTTCTTCTAACTTCCTGCTTCTTGTTCGTCTCTTTCCCAATTTATCAAATTCTTTACAAGTTCTACTTGTCTTTTATTACTTTTTTATTTGCTTTTCTGTTTTTATTTGCAATTTTCCTTGTACTACAATAAAGATTAGAAACTTTATGATTTATAGCCTCACCTTAACGAATGAACGTACGAATGAATATAGATTAAATAAAATTAAAAAAAAAAGCAATTTTAATTACAAAATTGAAATCCATATATAAAAAAAAATCTATCTTTGTTAAAGTTCCTGTTTGTTAACTACAACAATCTTAACTTTTAACTATATTTTTACATTTATAAAATTACATACATCTACAAAACTTTTCTGCCACTGTAATAAACTTTTGCATCAAATACCTTACATAAATATCACGAATCCAAATTTTTCCGGCATTTCTGAAATGCAGCAGGTCTGTGTTTTCGATAGAAATGTTCTAATGCTCGATACTAAAAAGTTGAAGCCTTCACGTGAATCATCAAATTCTACAATTTCTCATTCCTGATTCATCGCTTAATAAAGAAATTCCTTATATCTTTAAATATAAAATCTCGGAAATTTAATTCCAGATAATAAGAAATAAATATTTCATTCTTTCTTTCTTTTATTGTTATCAAGATAAAACTTTACCACAACTTCTAGGACTCGGCACAAAAATATAATGCTATTTATAACTGAATAGTTATCGGTATTTTTAAAATGGAGACATTTAAAAGAAAAATATTTTTCAACAAATGAAATAAAATAAAATGAAATAAAAAGAAGTAATAAAAATAAACAGATATTTGTTAGGCTCTATTAAATAATTTAATAAGGAATTAACAGTTTCAATTTCAAAAAATACTTTGACCTTATTATAATTTAATACGGTTACCATAATTGATTATTTTCACCATAATACCTAATTAGAAAACATTTTAAAATAAAAACGGATGGGTTTTAAGTTTTCTATATAAAGCAATTTAAACTGTAAAATTTACCACAACGAAATAACTGCAAGAAAATATGTTTGTAAGTTAATATTATTAAAATAATCAAATACATTCTTCTTAGACTCTTTCTTTTTTAAATGTAAATAGTAACATCTATATGACTAAATACTTTTTATCTGATAAATACAGCTTTAAAACAATTACATTAATTTATTTATATTTTATATTAATGTAAATATATTATTATTATTATGTTTAGTTTTATTTAATATCCTTAGACTCTATTAATGTACATTTAAGACAATATAAGGCAAATAAGAAGACTTAAGTAACTAACAGCAAATAAATAAATAAATATATCATTAATTGGCCTTAAATCATTGAAAAAAAATTCTGATAAGTTTATTGGTCCTAAAAACTTAACATTTATTTTTATACTTTTATTTCATATTAATCATTCGATTTTCAGTTCAGAAATCGAAAAAAAAAAAAACAAGATAAAAGGAAATAAACAACCAAGCAGACAAATATATATATACAGCGTTAAAATTTTAAAATGAATCGATGTATTTACTCGTAAATTAAAATAAAATCTAAATAATTGTCAATTCTACATCTACGTAGATTTTCTACTATTTAAACACCTCAAAAGTCTGTTTTTTACAATAAGCATTATAGAACATTAATTTCAATGAGAATTCTAAGGTTATTCATTTTATATGTCTAGTCTTAAGTACAGAAAATATTTTGGAAGCTATCTAGCCTATATATAAAATAAAATAAAAATAAAAAAAACAAAAATTGAAATGTCTTTATTATTACTGAAAACGGAATAACACATATTTCAAAAGTCTGATGATGTCAAATACAACTTCATTTACAATGCAAGGACATAATAATTACGGTTTCCGAATAAATAATTAGTTAAGATTGTAGGCGTAATTGAAAACGTAATGAAAGAAAACAATAATCTTACACTCCGTAGTAATTTTCACTCAATATCAATTGATGGGATATGTTATATTTAAAATAATATTTTCTCCAATTATTTCTTTTTGCTTTTGAGCAAATCGTTTATCGTAAGTGTTGTAAATAAATGGAAAAAGTTGTAAAGCCAAGCGATTGGATCATCCCGTCCCAACTCTTGAGACTGCTTTGTTACGATCAAAGGAATGATTTTGATACCAATTAAGACCTCCTATTAATTCTCCAGCAGTTAGAGACACGAAAAACTACTTAGGACTACTTTAACTAAGAACTAAAAGTTGAAAAGTAACTTTTGAAGATGTAATTTAAGACTTCATAAACCTCTATCCGGGATGGGGAAACTGAAAAAAACACTTAAATTTTTCATCCCCTTCGACCTCCACAAGACCCCACGTCCTGCTATTACAGGAGGGTCTCGATCTACTTATTCCCCCGAAAGAAAGCCATCTTCATAAACCAATCACGAAGGAGGTGACATCTGACCTCGGTCAGGTTGCTAAGCAACCACCTGCGACGGTGAGGAAGATAAAGAAACAGCGAATGAGCGATTACAAAAAAAAAAAAAAAATGCTTCCTTCACCTACGGGTCAAGGCAAGACCAACCTATGAGCCTACAGGTCAGAGCACTTCACAACCCATTATAATAGCTGCGTCCTCAGGAAGATTGCGTCTGAGTGGATTGCAGGGGGTGCATTCGATAATAATCACCACTAGAGGGGGGGGGGGGAGAAGGCATTAAAAAGTTTAATTGGCCTGCGTAATTGCAGTAGAGGATATATTACAGTTGCGGTATGTTCAGAGCATTTGGATATCAGCACTCTACAGTGAATCTTATTTGTCTCTCTAGAAAAACGAGGGGGAGGGGGCAAACAATAAATAAAGAGCTCTAGTTCATTGAACCACACCATTACAGCATTCATTTATAGATAAAAATAATACACCTATTGTATTAATAACAATTAAAATAAGGCAACTCTAATTCTACTTCGGCCGTACCAGATTAAATAACTCTTTAATATCACCTTAAAAATAAACTGTGTTTGAAGTAGCTTGCAGGTGAAATTATTATTGTTATTATTATTATAACCCAACGGGTGCTATTAAAATTTTAATGATAAAACCTAAAGAGTTAAAAGAATTAAATTCTAATGTCGTTTGAAAATAAGCAGCTGGATGGTACAACTTTTTGACAACCTCTAATTTTACCACTCCTTATAACTTAAAGGCAAATATAACTGCACTGATCACCCATACCTATACCATAAAACTTTTATCTAAATGTCCTTCCCTCAAGAAAAGAAAAAAAAAAGCCAATAAATTACACTCTGAAAGATAAACTTTCTCCTTAAGCAATACAAGAAAAAAAAAAGAAGTATAGTCTCACCTTTTAGGCTAAACACTAGCAAACCAAGAAAATACCTAAGGCCTAAAAAGTTTATATCAACAATTTGAGTGACATTATACTTATAGTTTGCGATTTCGGATTGAATCACAGCTCTCTCATTATTAAAACTTATTTAAGATTTAGAATTTTGACCATACAGATAAAATAATTAAATTCAATTTTTAAATTATTATTAATTTAAATTATTGTTATTTATTTTAATTTAGAATATATAAAAGAAAGCGTTGTTTATTTTATTTCAATCACTTCCCAGTAACAAAAATTGTTCCTAAACTTAAAATTCAGTTTTTGATTTCGAGTAAATTACTTGATATATATTTATATAGTAAATAATAGGTTTAGAAAAAGTTTTGCTAAGTGTTAAAGTAAAAAAAAAACACTTGTTTTTTCGTAGTACCATTATGATCGTAAAGCATTATTGGAAAATTGCACTGTCCCATTAGATGATGTCATTTGTTTCTTGTACTACGAGAGAAAATATTGAGCTGTATTTATGGCAGAAATGCGTGTGTAACTGTGCTTTTTCGTGTTGCTACGACAGCATAGAATCATTCACGAAATGTTTACATAGATATAAAAAAAAAAAGATCAATTAGTTCTTACCTGTCCGGATTGGAGTTGTTGTACTTGGCCGCCAGGCTTCGCATTATGTCGCTGTAGTTTCTTGTCACCATTTGCTCCATTTGTTTGAGCACGGGCGGTGTAGCGCATCCGAGGAGTGGAGTAGGGAAGTGATCCGGACCCGGCGGAGGAGTCTGCGGGAAGGCAGCCAGTCGAAGTCCGGCCAAGGAAGCGGGCGACCGGGGTGAGGGGGACGGGGACGGGGACGTGGCCGTGTCGAAATGGTCCGGAGTCAGACGCTCAGTCTTGATCTTGGCGGGATCAACGAGCAGGGCGTCCGTGGGCATGGTAGCTGCCGCAGCCGCTGCCAGACCCAACGCGGCAGCCGCGAAATTCGGTGGCGCAAGGCTCGCTGCCTGCAGAGGCTGGGGTTGTTGGATGCTCGTTGTGGATCCTCGCTCAATCGTGGCTGTCGGAGCCGCCGATCCGAGCAGACGCAGCTGGGAGAGCGGAAGTGAGTCCACGCATGCGCCGCTGCTCCGCCCCAACCCACCACCACCACTACTACCACCACTACTACTCGGGGGCACTAAACCACCTCCTCCACCGCCCGCTGTCGCCGAAGCCGCTGCCACTGCTGCCGCTGCTGCTGCCTGCGTAGCCGCTATGCTCATCGGGGGAGTCGCCGCCGCCGCACACGCGAGTCCGTAACCGTTCGGCGTGTCCTTCGGCGCGGCTGTGTCCCGAACGCGGCCTTTCTTCCGTCCTCTGCTAGGGCTGCTATGAGGTGCCGCTGCTGGGATACCACCTCCGCTCATCATGGAAGGGAGGCAGATCGGTGGTCCGTGCTGGCCTCCAGGCTCAGGCATCGAAGAGGTCCCACAAGGGTCTGATGCGTTATCTGAAAGAAATAGAAGAGAGTCATAAATTAAGAAATTATGGCGGGACGTGCTCCACAGAGTAACTTTACGAGCAAGGTGAGAGGTGGGGTTAAGGTGTGTATGTGTGAGGAGGCAACGGGTGGGGAGGACAAAATATCCTTAAAATATTAGACCCACCAAAAAAAAACCTTCATTCACTGGTCGCCATTTATGGAACCCGAAGTCTTTGCCGCCATAATGCATTTTTTTTTTTTTTTTTTTTTTTTTAATAAATAAAAATGTTGAGTTTAGCTTCCAAAAAAATTTATTTTAGGAATTTTTATAAAAGCATCATGGAAAATGAATCTGACTGATAACTACAGTAAGTAAACTTATTCTTCAAAACACGAAAATTTCGAATTTTAATCTATAATTATCAATATTTAATCACTTAAATAAGAAAATTTATATTTTTAATTAGTAATTTTTATTAAAATATCTGCAAGTATGTTAACATGTAATTAATTGTGAATTAATATTGATCACAATAAATGTAAAAAATCCCAATAAAAGGGGTTCATGTAAATAAAAATTTGTAAATGTAAACATAACACAAAATGACAGGTGATAATTGACCAGATTACTAATGCTGTTCTTACATCAATGAAAAGAAAATAGAATAAAAATATTACGTAAAGAAAAAAAAAATATAATGCTATGTTTGAAGAAAGCAAAATTAAAATTAAGATTGATATTCTAAAAGAGATCTTTATCCTGCTGAAGGAAATTAAAATTCCGAGCACAAGTACAAGATTGGACAAGAAATAACACCTTTCCAAATTAGGAGTCTCTTTTCACTGCGAATAAAGTTTGACCTTCCATTTAAAGACTCGTGAACCGGCCTCTTCAGTAGCCGCCATTGACAAGATAGAGAAAAACAAAAGAACATCGCAAATTTAAGAGACTGCTGTGTGGTTATCAATTGAAATGAAGATAAAAAAATTTAAATACATAATACCTTTTGCTATTTTTACATATACTCTTACATATACTGAGTTATCTCATTAAGAACAACAATTGCTTATAAATTGTACTTACTATATAATATTACTTTCTTAAGATCGGTGTTATAAACAATGTACATATATTACAAAATACATTTAAGAGTATCGATTTTATTTTTACTATAAGAAAGCAAATTAAAAATATTAATATAAAATAGTATTATTAATAAATTTAAACTGCTAATTAAGCATCAAATGTAGTATATATCTATAAAAAAATCTTACCAATGATGATCTAAAAGATGGAGTAAGTCACCTCTTTTAATGAAAGAATGTTAAATTTAAAAATTCCTAATCTTAAATCATGGTTGTAATGCATTGCATTTATTATTTATTAAACAACTTAATTTGTAGGTAAGGCTTTATTAAAGTTTATATTCAATTAAATATATATTTATTAATACAATATATCAAACATTTTCAAACTTCGAATGTGTCTTTTTATTTAATCAAGATTAGCTCAATAACAAAAAAAAAAATGTTTATTGCTTGCCTACAAATATTTGAAAAGTGTAAGTATTACACTTACTATATTTCGAAAAATATCAGAACTTCTAATTTTTATTTTTTATAAATTCGGAAAACCAAGTTTGATATAGGAAAAAAAAAAAAAAACAGTTTTGAATCTAATTTAGATGAATTATTCGGGTTCATTTTTGTAGTAATAAAATTATTACAACAGTTATTCTATGATTAATTTTTTCCTAATTTTACCCTATCTCTTTCTACACTACTGTTCACTATTGATCTCCGTACGGGACAATGAAGATTTATTAAATAAAATTACAACTCTTTGTTTAGTTTTCTTGTCATCCGTGAATCCAATCTATCCAGAAGTGTTATAATTTTGAACTGATATCCATTCATCTGTTTCCGGTTTTCTTCAAACTACTTAACCTGACAAGATAATCTTTCCAGTGGAACTAAATATTCTTTTGCTTATTTTCTTAGTCTTTTAGAATTGTCCAAGTTACTTCCGTTCCTTGCTCTTCAATTTTGCAATTTTCTTGCAATTTTGAAGAAGTTCTTAGTCTCCTACATTAATAAGCGAACTATATCTAGGAATCCACTGATACCGAGGGGTCAGAGTTCAGTCCACGGCCAAGGAGTGCAACTCTAATGAGATCTCTCTCATTTTATTTATTTACTGATTTTTAGAAAAGATAATGGATTCGAGCAGAAGGGGAATTCTTGACATCGGAAAACGGCCCTCACCCCAAGGACCAAGACACCCCCGCATTAAATCGAAGAATTAAATCCAAAGAATTCCCGTCTTGCAATTTCTACGAAGGCGGCAATAGCACCCCCACCAAATACCAAGTTTTAGTTTTCTTATTGACCTCTGACCTACCCTCCGCGGGTGTCCCCCCCCCCCTTCTCCCAAGCCCCCTCGACGGTGCAGATGTTCGGCGAAAACTTGCGGAACGAGTGGAGCGCGGGGCCACCGAGGTCAAAGGTCGCAGTGCGCGAGTTCTAGTCATGCTCCTCGGTCACGAAGAGACTGACCCCGGCTGACACCCGTTGACATCACCGTTTCACTGAGGGATGCCGCCAGCGAGAACTTTCGCGCCTGCGCAAACTTTTCATTAATTTGCGAACTTGAGATCGGAAATTCATATCCAAATACGAAAGTAAACAATGATCGTGTTTCAGTCCGATACAACACATGGACAGGGTCCAAAGAAACACCAATGATAATAAAAGTAAAATATATCAAAAATTACATTGATCTATTCAATTTATGTTAACTTTAGCATTCCATAATATTAAAAAAGAATGATACTTAAATATTATAAATAAAAAAAAAAATGGTAATTATACTTTGATGAATGTAGATCTTAGAAAGAAACCTTCTAAACAACAATCTGTTTTAAAATTTTAGAATAACTATTCATTTATTATTAGAAACACTTGCAAAGTAATATTAAAAATCTTTACTACACAATTTACAGTTGAAATACGTTAAATTTTGAATTGAATTTTATAAATATTGAATTGAATTTTATAAATAAGTAATGATTAATAAATTAATTATTATTTATAATACATTATTTAATTATATTTAAATTACGCATTCAATTCTCTTTATCTGTGTAGTTAATGTCATCTAATATTAATATATTATCATTTCCAGTGTTATTTAATTAACTGAGATTATTAATTTTTACTACACCTTGTAAATAAATAAACATTGACAGTATGTGACAAATCGTTATTGGCAATGATCCATGGAAAAGTCCAATCACTTATATGAATAAATTATAAAATTATATCTGCCTGTAATGAATCGGACAATTGACACTAATAAAACTCCATGGTTTGATAGATAGGATGATCCATGTGATATAATAAAAATTATTTAATAAGTAGGGGTCAGGACTTAAAATGAAATAAAAAAAAGGTTTTTATTTGTTTTCATTTTTTTTCCCTGCATTTGTAGTACAGTTAACAAATTAAACCGTTCTTCAATAAATTTTATAAAATATTTTTTTTTTTTATCTGATGAGTTAAATATTAATTTCAATCTAAGAAGGTCGTAATTTGTTTAACAGACTGAGCCCACTATATATTTTAAAAATAAATAATTTTCAATGTCCAATCGGAATTCTATACCCATACGTAATTTAGTAAAATATTGTGTACGGTTATGTGCAGAATCCTAGATTCTAGTTCTGATGATCAGAAATAAGATATACTTTTAATGTAATATTTCATTTCTCGCTTCTAAAATATATTCCAGACAAAATCAGAGCAAATACAGATGTATTTCCATGAGAACTGCCATTGTTCCGGATCTATTCATTGAGCATGAAGGATATTGCACTTATAAGTCTGCTACTTAAAACTCCGAAGGGGAAACAATAAAAAAAAAAAGGCAAGACCACGAAGGTTATTTATGGTCTACTGCTCAACAGTGGCACTGAAGATAGCTGTTGCGACGATTGTCTGTTGACTCTAGCTTTACTGATTTTTCTGGAACTTGGGGTTCGATAGGCGAGCAGTTCTTCAGCGTCTTGTCCGTGGCCAAATCCAATTTAGTCAAATACGCATAAATAGTTCGTAACTCTGCAGCCGAAAATTAGTTTGAAAAGTGCCGTGAAATTTTCAAGAAAAACGGCGTGATGTGCTCTGATTATTCGCGTCCGAAAAGATAGCTTTGTTCATTTATGGGAGCCGTTGAGCAAAGCTACATTTTCTTCCAGCGCTTTTCTAAAGGAGTGAAAACTTCTCGCCAGTTGTAAAAAAAGAAGAAGAAGAAGCGGCAGAAGAAGAAGAAAAAGGAAAATAAAAAGTTGTGGCATGCTTTTGTGCCTAGAAGAAAACAAGTTGTTTTGGTTTTTGCCTTTTCCCAACAGGCGCACGTTCCGAGGCTCCGTGTGCGGCGGCGAAGATGCATAGGAATGAAAAGCAACCATAAACACGATTCAGATATTCGGATGAGTAGATCCTATACCAAAACATTTCCTCGTGCACAATGCAACGTGTCGAAGCGCGATATATGCGGTCCTTTCAGCGTTTCAATGGACGGACGACTGAGCTCTGGCAGATACAGACATAAACACACACTGATTCACTCCAATCGGCTTTGCCTCATATAGGGAAGCGTCTTACCTACAATTACTGTCAAAATATTGGTAGATGCGTCAACATTATGCAGGATTTCAGTGTTAGCTTTAATATATGGGTGTCTTTTTATTTTTCTTGACCGGATGAATCAAGATATCGGTTCAATGCAGAAGAAAAATAATAATAAAACAAAATAAAAACAAAAATGAATTCTAGATTAAAACGACTAAAAAGAAATTGTAGGTCTTATTTTCTAAAAAATTTAAATTTTTTAATGAAAATGGCAATACTATAATAAAACTAGAAGATGTTGAACTGTACGAAAATTTAAACTTATTCACTTTAAATATTTAAAGATAAAAATACTGACTATCAAAATAATTTTATATTAAAAATGAATTAATTTAGAATTAAACTTTCATTGGCTTGTTAGTTATCTTGGGACCTTATAATAATAGATAACAACATCCGAAGGAATCTTCTAGAACTTAAGAAAAACCTACGAAATATTAACGGAAATAAAAAAAAAAAAATGTAATTTGTTTTTCGAAAGTTTATTTATGTTTCTGTGATACACTCAATTCAAGCTAGAAAATTATTCAGGGTAAATTCAAAATTAAGTTTGTGAAACACTTTTTTTGGGGGGATGAATTATTTTTTTTTTCATCTAAAGAAGCAGGATGTTATATTGAATTATTAAATTAAAAATAAGCTATTACATTAATCAAGTAGGCCTATCTCTAATTGGTTAAATTTTGAAGAAATGTTATATTTTCGTATTCACACAAATTCATTGATAAAAGCTAAATTTGGTTAAATCAAATTTAAATCAATTATATCGACTGCTATTATCTCTTATATTTTGATTAATACTTTCTGAATAAACTTGATTTAGAAAGTATTAATCATAAAAGAATAATTGTTCCATTTTGTTAAATGATATCTGGCCGCGCACAAGCATTTCACGTCAGTCCGATTTCAATTCCTCCAATGTACAGAGCTTCAATATACAGATCATTTGAACCCTGATTCTGGGATGGGTTTAGAATAAAACATTTATCTTGTCGATTTAATGTGTAGTTAAATTACTTCATTAAGTTTTTTGGGATAACATAACATTGAAAACACCAATAACTTATGCTAAGGTCACTTTTTTTGAGAAAGTTAGTTCTAGAATCATCTCAAATATTGTGAAATTTGTTTTTCAGATTACTTCAGGTTCAAAAGCGACTAGATACCACAGTTCTACAGCGTAAGCGCCTCAATTGTCTATCTACTTCGTAACTTTGTTTAAAAACTTAAAAAGTCTTTTGATGTGCAAACTTAACATATAAAAAATGATATAGCTAAAAAGAGTATCAAGATGAAAATCCTTTTTATCATCACTTTTTATCTCGCCATTAACTATTCTGATTTAAGAATTGACAAATACAAGAATTCTGCCCTATGATCTACGATAATAAAACATGTAAAAAAACTATAAACTGTAAACGATGAGATGCAATTGGATACGGGCCATGAAAACTCATCTGATTTCGCCTTCGGATAGCCTGGTGTCGAAAAATGCCAGTAAATTACAATCCGAGTTAAACAGATAGCATCATTCGGAGAGTCATATAATGCAAGAGAATTAAATGTCAGACACTCAAGCCATGGGCCAAAAACAGAGGAGCATCGGGCCACATCCACCTACACTTATTTCCTGAACCGTGAAAAGAAGTTATCGCAGCTTATATCAGAATCATTACAACTTTGCAATGCGATTGTACAATTTGAGTTTTATTGTTCTCTAAGGGACCAAAAGTCAATGAAATTCATTATTAGTTCTTTTCCTGGTTATAAGATTTCCTTCTTACATATACAGTATTATTAAAAAATGGTAATATTAACTACTTTTAAATAACTAAATGTATTTTGAATTACTACTGATCTGAAATTACTGATATTAATCAGAAAATTAATAAACTAGATATTAATCTGTTTAAAAGATATCTGTGACTGTTGTACTGCAGTTTCTAGCATTCGAAAAACATTATACTTTAAAAAATATTAAACGCAAGACTACATGCATTATTTTTTTTATTTTATAAGTAGTATTGTTTTTTGTATATAATTGTGTGTTTATTTACACTACTACCTCCTCAAAGCGTTTTCAGGATATCATGTCTTTACCACAAGTTTACTAAGATACTGCAGAAATTAAGACGGGGACTCCTGAAATATATATAACAAATAAGGTTCTATTGAAAAACTAAGTAAAATTATTAACACATATCCAAGTTTTAAGTCTGGTCATAATCCCTCAAAATTGAAGAGATCCGTGTTACAAATTCTGAAATTATACGATAAGCTTATTTGAAATTCTGGGTTTTTATCAAATTACTTCTTGTGACAGTCGTTAACTCTTGACAATAAATAATATTTTATCCAAATTGAAGACAAATCAACTATTACAATTGGTAATCACGGATATCTTTAAGAGCCGGAAATTACTTTGACTTATCCTACTGAGTAACATTAAAACGATCCTCAAACCATAGAAATAAACTCAAGAAAGTAAAAAGTGTTTTAGAATTTAATCTGCATTATTAAAATCCTATTGAATCAATATTAAAAAAATGTAATAGAAAAATGAATAAATAAATTTAATAGTAAGAGACAAAGTTATAATATTTTCAATATTTCTTAGTTTACACTTCTTATAAATATTTGCAGAGATAGGGTCAATCCTTTATTCCTTTGTCAACTGATGTCGGAATAATATCAATCTTTTATTTCACTTCAAATACCAATCTAAAGGATCCCTCTACTTTATCTTGTGATCGTTGATCATTCTGATTCAACAACTCGTACAGGAAAAGCAAATATGTTAGTCCGCAAAATGGATGCACGAATTCTGTAATTAAGAACCTTCCTCTTTAAATAAATTTACTTACTAATAAACGTTGTGTAAAAACCAAAAAATAATATGGTAACAGCTTTTGAATCGCGGATGACAAAGAAGCAAACTTTCCAAATTATACATTATATCTAGTATCCTTTTTAGTTCAAAGAGTAAAGTAAAATTATTTTAATCTTTTTATCTACAGGGATTCAATGCTTTTAAACTATGTCTGACTGAATCCTTTCTATCAAATCTAAAGGAAAACTGAAGGGAAAAAGTGGGACGCGAGTCCGTTCTTCCTTGTAGACAGGATATAGAATGAAAGATAGTACAAGTCGAGAGAAAGACTGGCGCAGAGATCGGAAATGAGCCGTTGCCGACCGATTCTGGATTTATGGCCGACTACGTCCTCCAATCCCCTGGGCCCCAGTAAAAGAACCGTCTCATTCGATTCAAATACGGATAAAATATGGTGCGTCTTGTCATTGTTATCTCAGACGACCGAAGGAGGATCACATGGATCACACGAAGCACCACTGGTAGGGCTACAAAAATCACATAAAATTGTGCAAAGGATTTCAATAATTAGCATTAACTCCTTTTTTGTTGCTTGTTAATGATTCATGAAAGCACAACGAGGTAAGAAGATTACTATACTGGTACGTACAAAGTTTACTAAGAAAACGAGAATATGAATAAATATGTTTCGAGCAACTTCTTGTCTTTCACTGCATAATCCATCCAAGAGAATTTTACTATAAAAGAAAACTGTTCTCGTTTGTGATCATACAGACCCGAAATGTCATGCATGTCTTATTCAGAATATGTGTTTCTTCATTTTAATTTAGAGTGTTATCCAAAATTATTGTAATGATCAAAAAATAGATAGCAGAACTGTTTCAAAGTCTAAAAATCCAAAGAACATGTTGTTCTTTGAGTATGTTGAAAAATTTTCTTATTAGCTTATTCTTATTGGTAGAAGATAACTCATCATTCGAAAATAAGTCAAGTAAATTTATTTTTCGACAAGGCTGAAACTTTTCTTGATACAATGCATTGGTGCACGAGAAATTTCTAGAAGATAGGACATAGTTTAAGTAGGTAAAATATTGGAACTCATTATAAGTATTATATTATTAACACGGATCCAATTGAAGTTATCTATGGAGCTATAAAGGTTTGAATTTTAATAAAAAAAAAAAAAAAGTTCTGATAATCTGGGCAATATAACAATCATTTACATACAACACATTGGCCTATTCAGAGTTATAAACTTAAATTTAAATTTAAGACAACTTCACGAAACATTTTATATTATATAAGAATTTTTTTTTTTAAATATCATTTGATATTAAAAACAATGGAACGATTTATTGTTGCTGGTTAATTAGTACAACACAACACAAATATACAGTCTTTACAAATGCATAATTAAAGACAAAGTATTTAAAAGTAAAATACTACTTCTACATTGGGTATTATTTATGATGAGGTCTATAATAATAACTTATTTGGTTTACTTTAAATGATTTGTTCCTAAAAAATTTTGCATTAATAAATACTGTATCTAAATCACTGGTTAATTATATTAAAAATTAATCCAGGCTTTCTCTTAAATGTTTGGAACAAATTCACTGAGACTGAAATGTTCATAGATTTTTTAATTTTTGTGTTTATTTCATAATTTTAAATATTCATGAAAATTTGGAGAAAAAGATTAAAGAAAATACGATTCTAATAAATTTAATTAACCTACAGTTTGAATATTGTGTAGATACAGATTTCTTTCAGTGTTTAGTACATATTTTATGATTTTTTTTTAATACAATACCGTATATCAAAGTGTTTGATTAGTCCGAAGACAATCTGTAAGCCCTTGTTGTTTGTAAATTGGTAGAATAAAAACAAAGGCCTGTTTCTCTTAACGGAGGGGGTAGAAATGAGGCAAGGTAGAAGCTGAAGTCAGGTTGTTTCCACACCCTCCCCGTACTGAACGGGACAAGACACAAGCAGGGCGTTCACCGGCCCATAACAGCAACAGAGCTCGGATCGATCGGCTGGGAGTTTGTTTTTGATGAAGGCGGACGGGAATGCAGACGAGATGGGAGAGCATTTAGCAAAAGAGCATGAATGGAAGGAGAACAACGGAGATGGATGGTATGTGATTCACCGTTCCTCCAAATAAATAAAATAAATAACTAATAAATAAATGAGAAGACTTAAGTGATTTATATTCAACACTAAACAAATAAAGAAGCAAACATTGAAATGATTTAAGATGGACTAAAATTATTTCACTAGATTCATTTAAAAAGGAATAAAATAAGAGACAAACTCAAATGATGTCTTAAACAGCTTCCTCTGGACAACTCTGTGGTTAAAATATCAAGGCCCCTATCATTACATTGATCTCAACATAAGTAAATAAAATTAATATTAATAATAATAAAAATAATTTCTAAGTCAGATCTTATCTGGTTTTCTATAACAGTTTGCTGATAAAGTTAATTTTATTACTTTTAATTTGCCAGATTTCGACGACCTTACAAAAGTCAATGAGTTACATTGAAATAGTTAACAAACTTGGCAAGAAAGGGGTGGCTATGACTTTAATGATTATTAATTGACAATTAAAGAACAAAATAATAATAATCATAAATAGAAGAAAGTTACTGGAGACGAAGATTCTCAGATTAAGTGCCGGGGAAAGTTTGCACTCTATTCCAAAATTGCGGAAATTGGAATCTATTATGGTTTAAGCGACTAAAAAGGTTTTCAAGAGATTTTTTTTTCGTCAAATTGCATAAATTATCTGTTAAAGTGTGAATATGTAAATGTAATATAGTTGGTAAAGTTTGCATCCGCGTCTATCAAAAAAAAAAGAAGATTCAGGCTATTCATAGAGCTACTTAAAAACAACAACAACCCTGTTACGCTCTTACTTTGAGGAGTAGCGATATATGTTCGATATTGCAGACTATTCAATGTAACACTTATTATGGAATCCAAGTTTTCAAGATACAAGAAAGATCTTAACATTATTTCCATATATAATATGGTTTCAATATAAACACTATTCGGTAGGTGATGTGATTTTGAAATAGTAATTCATTGCCATGTTACAAAAAAAAAAATCATGACTGCCATGATGGGTGTTATTTGTTAATTTATATTTAAAAGTATGCTATTATTTGAATAGATAATAAAACAAACTGCAGATGCATATTTGGTGTGAAGATTTAATACCTGCTGTTATTAATGAGAGTTCAGCTTTTATATTTTTATGCGGATGATATAAAAGTTGAAAATGTTAAGATACTCCGTAAGGGATGATTTCTTCTGCTAAGTATTTACGATGATCGTTTATTTTCCTGATCTTAGGGAAGAATTTTCTTATTAATTCATCAATTTATAATATAAAAAAATAATTTCGGAAGTAATTTACATTGTAATACTCAAATCTTAAAAGTAATAACAACAGTGTGGTATTTTAACAAACATTAAACTTTAAAATTTGTTATGTAGTTTTAATTCATTAAAAAAAAATACCTATCTGAAAAAAGTTTTACAAAGGTTTGGCTTTAAATTCCTTTGACTAATTTTTGTTTCTTTTAAAACTCGGGATAATAAAGCTTTTCTTTGCTTTATGGGAAAGGAAGACATAAATCAGACAAATGTATCTCTATTTTAATTTATAATCGTCTAATATTAACCTTAATCTGAAGTCGTTATGAAAACACGACTGTTGTGGTATGAGTCTACGTAGGCCTATCACTGACAAAGGTCGTCTCGTATCCACCCCAGATAACCTCAGTCGCGGCCCGCCCCTCATTAGACTATTCATCATTGACGCCTACTCAGGGACCCTTTTTTTTTGGAACTCTTTCCTTGTTAGATTTTTAAGAGGACTGTTTGAATCTAGTTTGTTAATGTCGTCACTTTTGACACATGGAGCAATTGCACGCCAAAAGCCAATCCTTGTTTGTATGCGAGAGACAGCTGAACATCAATGTAGTGGTTACGAAACAAAATACCATCATTGGACCAGAGCTTCTACTACGTACTGGTTCAGACCGAGTATGGTCGGCGAATTCAGAAATCAGGACGACAAAGTCTTCGACACTGCAGTACGTTAGTTAGACAGACGGTTTCTCCTTCACCACACCGATCATCGTCATTACACAGCAACCAAAATCTCAATGAAACACGTTTAAAAATCTACATTTGCAATTTCCCTCAATTACTGTTTTCTTTTGTCGATCTTTCGTCTTTTTTTTTTTTTCCCTTCGTGAATTTGTCGCGAAATGCGACATGCATTGACTACCAACTTATAAAAGAAAAAAATTAAGCAAATCAGATGAATTTTAAAAAATGAAATTAATGAAATTTTATTAATTAATGTAAAAAAAAATTAACCTCCATTTTTTTTTAATTTAAATTAAATAAAGGAAGTTATAAGTCGCAGAGCTCACTGAAGCCCAGTTATACTGTTATTAATAAATATTGCTATCAATAATAATAAAATAATGAATTATAATGATTCGTAAATATGTTTCTTCATTGCTTTATGAATTTACGCGAAATATTATTATCATTATTAACAAATACATATATATACACATAATTAAATGTTTATTTATTGTCTTACATAATATATTTAATATTTTTTAACTTCAGTTCCAGTTGAAAGTTATAAATTTTCTAGTAAGACTGTAATCAAATGTTAATAATGACACACAACGTAAATATAAATTATGAATATAATTATTATTATATAAGCAGTCAGGAAAAATAATTAAAAAATAATTTCTGGATATTAAAACATAATTAAGCATTTTCACTTTTAATATCTGACCAATATATATTTAGAAAATTTTAATTTAACTTTAGGCTGATATTAAACAGAATATTAGGCAAAATAATAGTTGCCCATTCTCCACATTTCTACTTCACAATAACATTTCCATATTTAAATTAACAGACCTCAAATTACTCGGTGTACAAAAACATATATTTTAGACTGAAAAAAAAAAAAAAAAAAAAAAAAAAAATTCCAGGAGTTTCTCACTAGAACGATAATATTAACATGTTAGTTCTTATCCAATTCCTTTAGACTAACTTTAAACGCCAATATAAACTTTTATTTCTGAGTACAAACGGGCTAAAGTTAGTTCTAATTAGAAAGTGTTCAGAATTTAGGATAAAAGTTATTAAGAATGAAAACTTGAAAGAAATACAGCATAGAGAAAAGGCACAGAATAATAAATAAACCCTATGCTTTGGCTCGAGGCTTTCAATTTGCTTTATCGGAACAGTACCATACGTGGGTCAGTTTTTTTTTAGTTAAGTTGTTTCATTAGAATAATTAACTGATAAGGATGATGACAATGACCAATAAATATCGACACGGACAATAGTACTTTGACAAGAAAGGCCCCACTGAACCAGATTCTGGCTATTACAGCTTTCGACAAGTGAAGCGCTTTATTCAGGGAGTGAAAAGGAAAAGAGGGGGATGTCCTCAGCCCAAGGGGTTAGTTTTTGACATATAGCAAATGCCCCACGTGCCCCATTCAAGAAGTGGTTTCGTGTCACGCGATCCGCTCGTCTTGCGTTTTTTTACAAACTGTCGAAGGCCATTGTATCACCTGCCGGCAAAACACAAACCTTTCAGGCCTCTTCGAAATGACAAGAAACTCAGCAGTGATGTATAATTACGGCCAATAAATAAGCAAATGCAACGACAAATTTCTAAAACGAAATTAATGCATTTATTATATAAAACTAACCAGGTTTTTTTTTTTGTTTTTTGTTTTTTTCTTATTAGGCCTACTCAGGTATATTCATTCATTGTTTGGCAAATTTTCGGAAGTCTTAAGACTGACTGAGGTAATCGTAGTATATTTGAAAGTATTTAATAAAAACAAATTAAACTGACTGAATCTCGGGTTACCAAGTTTACAGCCGTTTCCTACTTATAAGCGATCATCAGCCATATCGTGGCATACGATGAAATCGTACACAAATCGTTAATACCCAATATAATAAGAGCAGGAAATTCACTATAAATAAAAAATAAAAAAAAATGTAAAAAAAAAAAATAATAAATTCCTTAAATTTCTTCCTTAAGCAAATTAATTGGTGTATAAATAGGCTGTAATTTTAACGTGATTAGATCTTTGGTGAAACTTTTTTTACCAAATTCAGAAACATTACATAGTTAAGATGTAATTAATAACGAAGCAACAACATAAAAACGTTTCCTAAGGTTGTATCATTGTCATATGGATATATAAAAAAAAATCAGTTTAATATTAACAATATCAATTAATTTCAGTTTTATAACTTTAATTAAATACAAGAAGTTTTTTAATTTGATAAGTAATATTTAATAAAATTGCATTTATTAAGAAGACATTTCTTTAATCTATTCAGACTTCATATTTTTTTCATTATGGTTAAAAAGATTTATTACTCTTGCAATATTTAGATATGTTAGTAAACACAAAATATTGTGACTCACTACTTTTTCTTTCCATTTCTATGTAGATATCTATTTATTTGCTGTAATTTACTGGTAGAAATGTATATCCTGACCTCAAAATAGGAGACGAGTTTTCCATACAATTGCATCTCACTTTTAATGTAAATATTGACATGATTGCTTCGGTCGAATGGTGTAAACATACGATGATATAACTTAGCGCAGGGAAATAGCCATTCACTTCCCGCGATATTCTTCAAGTCTATGACAGGTGATCATTATCTCCAGAGGGAAAAAAAGTGAAATATATTCACCTCACAGCATCGACCATCGCTGCATTTTTTTTTCATCCAGAGGTTAAAAAGAAAATAAAGATTAATATTTGGAGAGTGGTGAAGTGTAGAAGAGAACAAACGGAACTCAGTTGAACTGTCATTACAAATGGCCATTTTGTTAATCAGACAAAAAAGACATATGCACAATTGAAACTAAGTTTATTGATTTTGAAATAGTGTCTTATCAGAGAATACTCAGTGAATATAAAATATATAATAATTACAACTACCAAATTTAAATAAAAATTAGAAGTTCATAAGCTCCAAGCCTGCAGTATATATTACTGAGCTTCTACAAAAAATTGTTAATAATCTGATAAGAGATTTAAGTCAAATTTACAATAAAAATTTATAAACGCAATTTACTTATTTTGGGAACTGTCATTTTAATGTAGTTTGTAGAATAAATTAATTTTTATGGTAATAATTTTTTTTATAAAAGTATTATATGAAATAAATTTTGTATTATAAGATATTTTATGTTTCTTGAGTTTGCTGTAACTTTCAGCGTTTTTATAGAACTAAAATTATTTAATATTATACAATAGAAATAAAACAAAAACTGTCGTTATCTAAATTTTAATAACTTATTATTATTATTATTATTACTGTTGTTGTTGTTGCTTAATTGTCATGCTATAATTATACATATAATAGTTTAAATGTTTATGATTTTTTTTTTTTTTATATATAATTTTGAATGTATATTTTAACGCATTGGTTTTTATTTTATTTTTTTAAATTTGAGTAACAATAATGTAGCAGATTTCATTTTATGTAGCAGCAATATTTATAACTAAAACTTGCTTCTGCTTTTATTAAAATTGTTCATTTATAGCATAATTCATTTAAAATTATTTAAATAGCTGGAAAAAAAGTAATAATATCAATTTTAGAAATGGAGCAAGGAATATGTAAAAAGTAGTATATAAGCATTACTGTTACATTAATTAAAAATAAGTTTAGAAATTAATAAAAACAATAAATTTATTTATTAAGATTAATAACATAACCATAACATCGAATATTTAGAATTGAAGTAAGTTTTATAGAAATTCAGATATTCATAAAATGAATAATGCGTATTTAGAAATGGTCGTAATGCGTGCACAATTGCAATGGGAGGTATATTGGATTCTTCGTGTTACTTAGAGTAGTAAGGAAATGCTTGTATTGCATGCACTGAGGTACAATTTATGGTAAGTTTTCTTGTGTGCTAATTTCAACATATTTTTTTTTTTCCAAAACACGCCCAGCGTTTTTACAACAAAAACACGAGGTCAAATAAAGATAGAACGGTGTTGCACCAAACCACTGGCTTGCAGAAGAATTGAGATCATTTTTTTGTTTGTTTGTTTAAAACTGACTACTGGTAGGTGTTTTGCCACTCGAATTCTTATCAAATAATTACATCAGCATCAACTTCCTCCGCGGCTTTACTGTTATTAGTTTTATTAGCATCAACAGCTTCGGTAGTTATTAGTAATAGTATACAGACGACCCATGACTACAATAATAACAGAATTTAAAAAGTTTATGTTCACTTGAACAACAAATACATTGTTTCTCAAACAAGCATCTTATCCCAAACACGACAACACCACATGATACTACTTGATCATTGTACAGTAAGGAAAATTTCTCAAGTGTTCCGTAACAGCGATGTTATCTCAGCGTCCGTTATTGCTTTTAGTTTATTTTGATGAAAATTGTAAATGGAGCAATACAATGGTGGATTAACTGAAATATAAGATTAATTTAATCATTAAAGTATGTATGGTGTGGAAAATAACAAAAATGTTCAGATAAAAAATTAAAGACATTTTTTAAGATTTTAAATTTTATTCCCGTTGACTTCACTATATAGATAGACTGTATGAAAGATAATAAATAATCATCTTTGTAGATACTATCCAGAGAAGTTCACTACATGTTCTATAGAAAAAATATCAGAAAGTAAAACATTCAATTAACAGATCAAGGTGCTTTGTAATCATGATATTGTTGTTATAAGTTCCCTACTCGTAGCGTTCGTAATATAGTAATAAACATTTAGAGACATAGAAATGAAATGTAAGGGAAAATACAAAGCTAGTAAACCTTCAGTTAATTTTACATTGCTTTTACAGTTTGATAATTATTTTGGTAACTTAAAACAATTTGAATAAGTAGAAAATGCGTATAAAACGTATTTTAAATATTGCTTTGATATTAAACTATCTTCGGACATACAAGCTTAAAATACGATACTGATACAAATCAAACAAAAAGAAAACTTGCATATACTTTTGTTTGTTTGTAATAAACTTGCTTACACAGCAGATGGACACAATAAAACAAACAGTAAAAACAAATATAATATTGATATTGCATTAAAAAAAAAAACTAACTTACGGATTCTTAGAAGATTCATCCTAGTAAATCATTGATAAAGTTAATCCAATATTATCCGAAAAACCTGCTGAAATATTAAACCAACCTCATCGGAAGTTGGTTCCGAGACATCAATAGGCCTCAGGTATGTTCGTATATGCGGGTGGATCGCGACCTTGTCGCCATACCTGTGCCCAAATGCCGAAGCACATCGGAGGGGGTGGTCAGACTATCATGTGACTGGAAAAGAACGCACCTGTTCTGAGTCAGGGTGCGGTCAGATAACCTGTCAGCGTTCGATAGCGCCCACGGAGACAAGGGCCACAGAGTGCACCACCTCTTGGGTGAGAGTTAAATATTATAGGCCTGGGAAAGAACGGTTACTGGGCTTGAGTTTTATGTCCTTTCACTTCCCGCTCTGTGTCTCCACCCACACGCTCCTAACAAAGATCCTCCTTGGTTCGGAGACTGATCAGCATCGCTACAACAACAGAAGTGCTTTAAAAGAACTCTCTTCGTCATTATTCCTGTCCAATGTCAAATAATATCCAATTCCAATCGAAATCACTATTTAAAAAAATGATTCAGCTCCATTTCATTATTAACTACGGTGTAGACAAACAAAATTCTAAAACAAAAACTACAAACATATATGTGAAATACTTTAATACTCAGTTATCTTTTAATATCGCATAAAAATTTGCGAAAATTAAATCAATTTTTTTCGTTTTAATAACAATAACTATCTCTTAGTATATAAACTTCAATGTCTTGTCGCCTTGCAGATTAAACTGATATAACAATGCAATTAAACTTAAAAAAATAACTTTCACAAAATAATCTTACTAAAAATATATCATATAATGATTAAAGTGAATTAATATGATTTTTTTTTTTTTTTAGTATCAAAAAGATTACAGCTAAATTACAGGAAATGAATAAAATACAATCACGCTTCATTACCTACAACATTTCTCGGACAACATAATTTCATTACAAAATAAAAATTGCTTACATCTTATGAATGGAAGACAAATGGATTTGACGCCCTTTTCAAAGGCTTAAACTTTAAGTAACAATTCAAAGTCTTTACTGAAACGTTCACAATGCAAACAATTACTTTTATTTTTGCCTAGGGCGGTTATCGACCCTGAAGTTCAGTCAACATTCACTTTGCATAACATTGTCTTAATTGAAAATTTCTACTGGGAGAAAAAATGCAATTCTTAGTACAATTATTATGTTTTCGTAAATTAGATTGATAAATCAAGGCCACGCGGGGGAAAAAAAAAAGGTATCAAGTTTTGACCTTTTCTTAAAGACCTCTATTTCCTTTTCTCGCATTTGCGATCAAGGATCACTATAGAAAGGGTTATCTGTCAAAACTGAATACAATACTCGACAGATGGCGCCCAAAGTCCAAGTTGTAGGACACCTGTTGGGAGCAGAGTGCGTGAATAATAAATGCCCGTGACCTCTGACCCGCGCAAAGAAAAATACGCGGGGAGAGGAAGAGAAATTAATAGACCCAGATAAACGAACGCCCAATAGTTTGTAACAACTTGTTTTTTCAAGGGTCCTGGCGCGAAAAAGAATGACATGAATTACACGGAGGGTGGATAAGTCCCACAATAGGTGAATACAATATGTGGAACGAATACAAGTTCACCTTCAGGACAATACAGTTCTTAAAAATACCATTACAGTTTTTTACTATAATAAATATAAGTGTATTTAAAACATCGTTTTCTGAGGTTAGTATTAAAACACCTGAATTCTTCAAAGTACATCATTTCACTTTCTATCTTTCACGAGAATTAATAATTCAGGAAAGGAATGATCAGTCCCTGTCTCCCTTTGGCAAATATCTTCTAAACTTAAAATTCATTTACGTTAGCTACTAAAAAATGTAGACTTGCAAAATAAAGTTTTAATAGATAAAATAAATAAGCTCCTAATAGATCCCCTTAATAACGATTACGATTTATTCAGTTGCAGACGTACTCCTTATGTAATACGATGTCTAATGATAGAGTGGGAAAGTTCAGTATATTTAAATAGTTTATGATGTATATCCATTTGAGCATATTTAAACCTGAAGGAAAACTTATCTATTTACATTTTCTTAAATTCTTAATTGGAATCTAAAGAAGATCATATACTTGAATTTCTTTAATGTAACAACATTTAACACAAATACTAGATTTTTGTTATTCTCATTAATTTTGTATTAAATAATAAAAAAAAATGAAATAGAAATTACAATAAATTTTTAACTTTTATGATTTTTCGCTATCAGTAGTAAATATCCTAAGTACAAAATAGTAAAACCAATAACAGGAGGGAACTCAGTTTTTTAGCATTATTAATTAGTTATGTATTGCATTGTTTTATGTCTAGCAATGCGGTGAAGCTGTTGATGTAAGTTCATTCCTATTTAGTTCTGAAATCAGTTACTGTATTGGAATAGATGTCAATAGTTCAGTTATTAAAACTAACGACGTACCTTCAAAAAATAAACAGAAGTAGCAATGGACCACTTGAGGTTTACGCCCCTATCGACGTCACGTATGACGTGTATCCCACATACGGCAAGAGCTAATGGGATAAACAAACATAAAACTTTGTGGGAATTACTTACAAAATCGTCGATATTTGATATTTCAAGACGATGGTTCAATACTGTGCAGATCCAGTACTGTAATAATTGTGTAAAAACGCTTGGAATATCCTTCTTTAATATAATATTTCTTCTGTATCTAAACCGGTTAAAACAAAGCACGTGGCTTTGTTTATCCCACATGCGAAGCAGTAGCGTGGTGGGATATTTTGTAACTACGAAGCCCCGCCTATCCTCAAGTGGTCCATTAAATTATATCCTTCTTTGAAAATATATTGCTGTCGCCTTCTTGAATAGGCGATAATCAACTCTATATCCAATCTGAAGATTTTGGAAGGCTTACAATCGTTGCATCCAAATCAAATCTATTAGTTCAGCCTCCATATCTATTAGGGTTAAAATGAAGCATATGGCTTTGTTTATCCCACATGCGAAGCAGTAGCGTGGTGGGATATTTTGGAACTACGAAGCCCCGCCTATCCTCAAGTGGTCCATTATGTCTCTAAATTCAGATGCCAAGTTTGCGATCTGTCGGAAAGCAAAAAATAGGCCTATTCCAAATGAAAAAGTCTAAGTTTTACAAAATGGGTTTATATAAACACTTATTTTATGATTATCAGATATGGTAGAAACTTTGTTTTTTTTCTCTTTAGTTTTGGAAGCATCAAAATTTTTTTTCGTGATTTACATTCTTACAGTAATAACTTTATTTCCAGGGCTTAAGTTTGACGTTGGTTTATCCTGATCGTAGACAACCACTCTTTGAATATCAAATAAATTCAACTGCATCTAATCCCATCTGGTTTACAAGGAGAAAATTCGTCGTCCTATTAACCTTTGGGCAGAGGCGAAACGGCGTCCATTAGATATGTAATAGGTTGGGCGCGTCCCCCCTGCTTTATCGGACCTCGAACGCTGGGTGATTATTTCAACCCTTTCATTCCGATAAGTAAGTCGCTCCCCTCGATTGGGTGGGAGATCCATTCAGATCGGACAGAGATATCGGATGACCGAATATACCTTCGCGCGCCACGAGATGCACGCAGTGGCCGTCTGCTCTTTTTAAGCGGGTGCACTTAATTACTTTGCAATTACGGAGACTGTACGGAATTTATAGTCAGAAAAATAGAGAGAGAATGTAGGCAAAGTCTCCTGGGTTTTTCAACTCGTTGGGAGGCCGTAATTGCCAAGATGAGGAATTGGTGGAGGTAAGCAATTCTGACGGAACCACAATTAAAATCTATATGATTACAGAACTCATTCTCCACGTCATAAATAAGTCACAACGACGTTATTTTAAAAGCATAAAAAGTGCCATTACTCGAATTTATGCACATTTGGGTAATTAAAAAAAAAAAAAGAAACTGCTTCAGAGATGAAAGGAAACTCAGTGAATTAATAGGACTTGACATTAATATTTATATATATATATTTTAATTTTGATTTAAAAGGTGCCAACAAAAGAAAATTAAAGCTTATAAATTGTATTATAAAATTAAATACTTAGCAATGGATTTTTGTTTGGTGATCTTTCGAATTCTAAAGTAGACATCAGTGTAAAGTAGAACCTAGGAAAATAAGTCCCGAATTTTATTCTAACATTTATATCAAGCTTTAAAATAGTGGAAAAAAAAAACTATAAAACAATACAGCTTCAGAATGTAATTTATAAGTAGAAATAAACGTTTTATCCATTTCTAGTTTTGAGGATGATAAATGTTTCATCGTAGAAAACTAAAGTTTTACTAAATCACCTAAATTTTTACTGACTTAGCTTTTTAGATAAGGATAACTCAATTCAAAAATGAGCATTGTTATAAAGTGGCTTTAATTATTATAACATGAAAACTTTTTATTTATGAACTCCCTACTGGCTTTCGTATAAATTGAGCTTGGCGTAGAATTTTGGGGTAAAAATTAAAAAGTTAAACTTAACCAACGTAAGCCAAAGTTACTGAAAAGATCTTAAATCACAGAAATCCACAAACACACATATCGATGTCATAAATAATATAATTTGGAAACACTTTAAAATATATTCTAGAACCAAAAACTTGAATTTCTATTAAAATCTGGACATGGCTAGTTTGCATAGACATCGTATACAATACTTCTGAAAAATTAAAAAGAATCATTATGAATACTACTAAACATATTTTATTTTGCAGATCATACTTAACATTCTTTCTCATTTCAATGCGAAAGTAAAAAAATCCCTACCAATCACATTTACTAATGCCATCCTATCCAATCATAGATAAAGTTCTTTGAAATTTAAAGATAATGAAAAGAAGAAGAAAAGAAGGCAAAAAGATAATCAGAATGCAAAGCGGATACAGGAAAAACCAAATAATAATAAACAATCGCGTCCTTGAAACTTCAATAATGTGCAATTAGCAAAATATATGCATTCGAATCCGACAGCATTTCGATAATATGGTTTAATAGCATTCTCATTGCATTGCCTCCCATAAAGAAAGGAAAGTTGAACTACAGTAATTATCTTCTGAGCAGCAATAACCTCTTCTTAAGAATTATTGTCTCTCGATTTGACGTAGCAATTATAGGTTCGAAACAGTTCGACGTATTGAGGCCACTTGTCATTGAGAAACGAGTCGTGCACACATATCCTGACTTACCGGTCCTTCAGGACACGATGTCAAACGCATCCCAACATCTTCCTCCACTGATTTCGAGTCATAATAACAGCAGCTTTTTTTTGCTTTAAAAACTGATCAAGCTTTTTTTCCATGAGTACCAGGCTGACATTTGAAGAAACGTAACGAACTTAGGATTATAATTTCAAAGAGATAAAATCAAAAAATTCGAAAATTCAAAATTTTATAATTTGGTACTTAGTAACTTTCTACTCTGATCGTTCGCGAGGCTTCTGCAAAAGTAAAACAAAGTTTCTGACTTCCAGAAGAAAGTTGAGATACGAATCTCCAAGATACAGCACAAATATACGCTTCTGTAATATATTCATTCTACTATTTCCGCAAAGGAAAGGTAGTCGCTTCGGAAGTTATTGTTTTGGACAAGTTAATATTCATAAGGTCCCGGAAACACAAATGGTACGGCGCTTTTCTATAGTCTGAATGAGTCGGATTCAACAGTATAGGCTAGCTGTTTTCTCTGGTTATACCTGCATTTGAGGATATAGGAGTGATCTTTTAACATAACCACTCATCGAAAGCAAGTAAAAGTTAGAATAACAATAATTTAGAATGCAATTTCACATAGACGAAAGGGTGACTTACGACTTCCTGAGAGTATAAAGCCTCAAATATCTAGGAGGCTGAAATTTTTAGCAAGGTTTAGGCTTATCAATGTGAATTTCTGTCGATTCTGATATTTAATTCGACTTTAGGTTAGAAATCTAAGGTCAGAAGCAAATATTATGTGGCATTATGCGACTACTCAACAAATACGTAACTGGAAAAGTTGGCATTTTAATGTAGCAAAATTTTAAAATTAGTATTAAAAAAATAGCTTAATACTTGCTTAAAACTGACCTAAGATGCCATCACCTTCATTTAAGATAATGCTTTAATATGGTTATGTAAAAGTTGATATATTAACTTCCATTTTCTAGCTTTGAATCTTTGAAAGCTAGAATCTTGTTTTTTATACTATCTTTATTTCATATAACTTTTAATGATGACCTGCAGGAAAAGAATAGGCTTATTACATAGAGGGTGTTCGTTAAAAGAAAAAAAAAATTGGATCCTAACGAGACATTGCACTTTAATAGAAGGCGAATAGCAATTTAGAAAAATTGCAGTTCATCGTTTAAGATTTTGATTGCGCCACAAGGAATGGGCTGCGCACTCAGTGAAGCATATCACACAGAGGGGGTCTAAGTTACGACCGCCATTTCGAACTTTAAATGTCATCTTAACAGCAATATATTACATTTAATATGGACATTCTAGAAAGTTCGATCTGCGAAAAGTTCGGCATTTTTTTTTCTTATTCGAATGATTTCAAATAGACCCTTTGGCGGTGTGGGCTTTGCGAGGAGGTATCGAAAGGTGCCTGTCCACTCTGGCGACCCGAAGGGGGAAGTGCTCAATATTAAAGATAGAGCAATGGCGATTGAAGCGCCTCGGGCGGCGGGTGGGATGCAACTGATTCGGAGCTCCGATTTGACGCAATTTAGGGAGAGTTCACTAGTGCCGTAGGGGGAGGTCAGGCAGGGTTAAGCCGCACAGATTATCATTCTCCTAGCTCATTTCCATTGATCGTCCTTTAGCAGTCGGGGAGCGGAGGAGGCTGTGTTTCTCCATTAATCATAGACTAACAAAGGTCAGAGGCAAAACAGACCTGCAACGACACCGCCGCCCCACCCGAAAAGAACGCGTCTTTAAGTGAGGCTCACCTGCAGCCAATCGCAGGACATTCAAAAGAGAATATTAACCAAGTCTCAGGTCACGATTAGAGCCGCAACAGTTCACTTGCACATTGGATACCAACGATCTAATCTAAGCTCAGTTTTTGATGCAAAGAAAAATGTTAATTGAGAAATGGGAAGGTCAAGCATTTCCTTACTGTATGAAGTATATTTCAAAATATTCTTGACTGAATTAAATACATTTAGATCAGAATATCGTAAATACAAAAGCAGTGAAACAATAGATTCAAAAGCAATCGGAGAGTAGCTACAAAAATACGTCTTCTATAGATAGTATAAGAGCAGTTGGAGAACTTCTGTTTATCGACAAAAAACTAAAGGATTGGTAAATACAAGCTTTCTCAAACAGGTTGTTGTCAGACCATACACAAATGTGAAAGGAAACATTTCATACCTGTAGCGTTTTTCTAAAAATAAAATCCGTTGTTTTCTAACCCCCCTCCCCCTCCCAATAGTTGATTAAGGGCTGAAATTCTCAGCTAAAATAAAAAGGTTTTTTTTTCCGAATTTTCTTTTTGGATTACCGAAGATGATATTTTGCTGGCTACAGGGGTTGAAATATGTGGCTGTAAATATGCTTTCATGTTGTTGTTTTCTGCATCTATATACCTTAGGATCATTTGATAGAGGTTTTATGTCTAAGACTCGGGAATTGACATTCCTTGCAAAAAATTCCTAAATTAGGAAAAATAGTACATATTTCGAAAGCTATGTTCAGTAAACACTGGCAATTAAATTAAAGTAGTTTTTCAAATAAGAACATTCAAAATAATAGAAGTATCGTTTTATTTCTCTAGTTATTTTCTGTGTAATGATAAAGCAAATAACAAAAGTTTTGGTACTGATCCTTAATCAAAGAAAAACCAGATAAAGACGGTAAGTCAACGATCAATCTCTTCCTCTTTTCTTTGAATTAAAAATGAAAGAAAAATAAATCACCCACACTTTCCTATATCTGATTTTTTTCTTTTATTGTAGATGATAATCAGCTGATGGTTAAAATTTGAAAATGGAATTATTCGACATAAAATACTAATGAATTAGAACAGATTTTCCAATCCAACTAAACTGGAAAAAAGAAATAGATAAATTCAAGTAGTGTATGTTGTAATGAATAATAATTATGTTATAATAATTTATCAATTTACTGAATTTTCACCATAATGTTAGTTTTGTCAATAAGATGAACTATCCAATATTGTATCCTGTTTTTGTTTTTTTTAGATCATAAGTTAAGAAAAAGAAAAGTTAATCTTCTTCTTTCTGATAACATAATTTTGTGAAGATTTCTCTTATTTAAACTTATATAAACTATCAGGAAATGTTAGAAATAAGTCCAGTTTCGTATTCCAATCCTATTCAATTTCCTCTAGTCATACAGGATATATTTTTAGTAACTGTCTATATTATAAAGATTTCGGATCAAATATTTCATAATCTATTGATTAAATAATAAATGCTCTTGTATCCATCAACTGTCCATTTTCATGGTATGAAAAACAATTTTGATTCTTGAAAACTCTTCAAAGAAATACGTTTCTAAGCCGATATTAATAATGCTACAAAAGCTAAAGAATTCTGTAACCCGACTAAAAGTAGACAAAAAAAAAAAATCAACTTCTTGGAGTAGGTTTTTAGTTAGATTTAAACAAATGGATTTAATGAATAAAACAAAGGAGTTGACTCTGGAATTCAAAGCATTTCAAATTTGCCAACCATTTGCATTTCAGTGCCGGTTCTACAATTTATAGATTCCCCCATCCACCCCCTTCCAAAGGTTGCCTTCTTCCAACTTTTCATATAATAAAATTTGTGTTCTCATGTTGCAGATGCCAAGGAAAAAAAAAAGTATGACGATAGACAGAAGGAAAAAAGAATAGTAGAACAAAACGGGGTAAGAAAATGACCTCGTCCAAAGGGCAAAGATCGCATCTCCGCCTCAAGGAAGAAAGCTTGCATAGACCAGTGCAGGGACAATGGTACCGTTCTGCGGCGGCATCAAAGGATTCGGCTTTACGGCGGCTAAAAAAACCGAAATGAGATCGTCCAACCTGCGAGTTATGTGTGGCAGTTCCTTCCTTCCCACCCCACTGGTCCCCTCCGCCCTCCACGTACAGTTTACGCTGATGCCTACAGTCACCATAACAATAAGAGAATTGCAGCACGAAAATGTAAGTAATTTAAATGGAAATCTACTCGTCTACAGTGACGAAGAATGGATTCTGTACAATGTAAAAATTCGTCAATGTACAAAGTACAGTTTCTTGATTGGAGTCGTCAGTTTGGATATTATCAGACTTCAATTCTATATCGATTTTTTTGTTAAAAAGATTATTCGGAGAAAGATCCATCGTTGAAAAGCAACTTAGTTTGGGAAAGTCGTTTTGTCTTTCGGTTGGTTTTAATACAATCAATAAATCAAAAATTCCTTCGGCTTAAGCTTAAAATAATTTATTACCTTATTTATTTATTTTCATATTGACTTGAATGAAATTTACGTAAAACAAAATGATTGACACATCGCGAAACCACTTAGTCACTTATTTTTTTTGTTAGTTTTACATTAGATAAAATTTGCAACCCGAGATCTTTAGCAGTAAATAAGTCGGCTTCTTCGTCTTTGAATATAAGAGATTTTCCTTGTTATTAGCCTCTAAGCGAATATTATTTTAGACTAGTAATGAAGTTCGAATCTTTTTTTTTTTTTGCTTCAAAACAAATGATATAAGCTATGGGAAAAGATAAATTCACTGACTTACATCTAAATGGGTTCTATGGAGTATATGTTCAATTATCTCGAAACCTTACGAAAATAGACGCAGAATTCTATGATTTGTTTTTTAATTCAAAATATTATACATTATTGCAAGACAAAATGAATCTGCTTTTGTAGAAGCTTGTAGTTATTCATTCGAAACGTGCCATTTTTTTATTCTTTGTAATTTTTATAAGAAAATTAATGTTGTCTTATTAATAATTTGATTTGGTTATTAAAGTATTTAATTTCATAAACGCTGTGAATTAAATTTAAAAATATTTGATGGCTAATTTAATATTTTGTTTAGGGAAAAACTAAGGCTATTTTGTTGAATGGTAAAAAGTTAATAAATTAAAATAAATACGGGAATTGATTAAAACTATTTAAAAAAAATAAGCCTAAGATATTAAGAAGACATTTAAAAAATGCTTAATCTTATTAATCTTAATCTTAATCTTATTAATCTTTGAAATACCATTAAAAAACTTATATAATTTAGATAGTTATTATTTCAGTTCATATGTTACTGAAATAATAACTGTAAAACAAAAATTCGCTTGTTTAAAATGTATTTTAAAATGTATTAATCATTCCACAATGTTTAAGTTTTGTACAATATTTAATTTTAATAATTTTCACTTATTATTGCTTACCAATCAATTATTGATCAGCTAATTCCTATTTGTTTATTTAATTTTTAAATTATTCGGGGAAATAAGATCACATTTACTTCGTTTTACCTGCAGATAAATGCGGTTCACGGTTAAGAACAAAATTATGATTACGTATAATTTGTGTTATCAATTCGAATTTTTGTAAGTGATTTTTTTTTTAATTGAAGTTAAATAACTTTTAAAGAAAAACGAAAACTGAAAACAAAAAATATGCAAGAAATATGTATTAACACAATAAAAATTAAATATGAGTAAATAAAGTAAAAGAGATAGGTCAGCTGATGAAGTTTTGAAAATCAACGTAGTAAGAGAAATGTAAAAAATGTCCAACGCTAAATATTAATAATAATAATAATAAAAGTAGAGTTCAGAGCCTCAACACAACCATAGACGGAGTTGTAATTCTAAGAAATGCCCGAATCAGATAAACAACGTTTCGAGAAATTCGGGCCGACTCGGCTTGGCAGGCAGGAAGGGAGGTGGGTGTCGTGGTTAGCAAACGGAAGTTCTGGAGTCCTGACCTTGCCGGGGCCAGTCGGCAACGGTGCAAAACTACACAATTACGCGATTTGGAAGGCCCCACTGCCTTCGGATAAAACGCATGCAATTAACGCATGCATGCCCTTCTGCCAATCACGAAACCACACTTAATGTCTACAGCACTTTCTTCTTCTTTCTCTCTTTCGGATCATCCTCTCTTCCCTTTCTTCGGCCTTCTCTTCTTTCTGTGTAGTCTTTGGTTTCGCGCACTGTTCTTTTATTTCCCGGCCTCCGACAAATAATGGTTCTCTTTAAAAGACCCTCTTTTTCTGGGTGCGTGGTTTTCAATCTTTTGTAGTAGGTTTAAAAACTGTGCTTGTTTATTTATTTTTAAATATCCATGACTCTTCAATTGGAGCTTGTTATATTTGACTATTCATTTTCCATGCTCCTCTCACACAAAAACATAACCCTCACAAAATTTGATAATAAATGTAATTGTTCATCAACAATAAAACTCAGATCGTCTATGGTAAAAAAACCTATTAAAATAGATAATGAAAACTTTGGAACAAATCTCAAGATTTAATATTTTTTTAAAAATGTCAAAACAAATACTTAATGAAATTCTGATTTTTGCTGTCAAATTGTCAACTCCATATAACTTGACGAAACTTTATGCATGAACGTAAAAAAAATAAAAATAAACAAACATTAGAGGCTACGAATTGACAGAAATAAAACTTAGAATGTTGATTTTGTTTAAATTAACTTACTGAACTCAATCTATCTAATGGTATTCAAACTCATAAAATATTCCTTTGAGATTTAAAAAATGTTACATTTGTAATTTTAAAGCAGTAAAAACAGCACCAAAAAATGTATTTTTTAACTATTTAATAACTGGATACAAAGAATCTATTCAGCTTTAAAATAGATAATATTTTTCGTATATTATAATAACAGGCGTACAGAATTATTTTTCTTTGGAAATAAGGCTAAAAAACTTAAATTTAATAGGCAAAGAAAAGAAAAAAGATAATTTGACTAATTATAATAACAGAGGTGAGAGATTTTAGTCAATTTGAACTAACATTAAAAAAAAAAAAGACTTAATAATTAAAGTTTAAAGAAAAATAACTTTTTCCCCCCTCTTTTGAACAAATAAAGAAAACAGTAGGATAAGATATAGGAAATACGTAAACTACTTAATTATAAATATATTATATTTATTTATTTATTTTATCTATACTAAACGTAACCAATAAATCATAACTGAAAAAGCAAATAAATTTGGAAAAGGATACTGAAATTTATGTAACATAAATATTTGTTCGAATTATTTGAATTGCGAATGCTTATTATACGCTTTTTCTCTTTTATATTTTTCTTCTTTTCTGAAGAAAAGGAATAAGAAAAAAAAAGAAGAAAAAGAAACTCCGTCTATTGTAATGAGGAAATACTTATGAAAATAGAATCTCGACTTTAAATGTGCATTCCTATGTCGCAGACATTGTCTATTATGGACAATCAAAGAGCGCTTCGAAATGCTCGCGACAGTTAAGTCATATTTATTGTCCGAATATATCTGCTCTGGAAAGACAAGCTTAGGAAGTTTGGCTTAACTGCCTTCAGACTCCATTTATGGACGGAGTTGGATAAAGAGACCGCTATCCATCTCCGAAATCACTCTGCATAATCTCATCTAAAATCCATTGCTGATGTCGGCAAATTTCTGCCTGCCTGGAAGACTTTGTATCTGGTGTAATCAGCAGAAATTGCAAATAAAACAGAGAGCGACCCCTCGGAGGACCCTACTTCAATGTATGATTAAGCAATGCCCATGCAGGTCATGCAATTCAGAGATAAAAAATAATAATAATAAAACAAACAAAACACAATTCGCGGTTCCCACGGCTGCCCAATGAAATTCAAATGGATTTTTACGACACATTAATATGAAATACGCTTCTGTGCTTGAGGAAGAATTGTAGCGTAGAAGCAATACCTGAGGATCTGAAGAAGTAGAAGGCATTCATCAGAGCCGCTTGTCGTTAAGCTATGTAAAAGGTTAGGGGAATTAGAATAGTAAAGGTCTTTGCATTTCCATACCCAGGAATGAATCTAATGTTTTAATCATGTGACCATCGAACGTCAAAAAGCGATGATGAAATGTCATTTAGAGAAATAGTACAGGATAAAGTATTAGCCAACAGGAATGCAGTCGGAAAGAAAAGGAAAACTAAAAAAAAAATTGAAAAAAATTAAAGTTTATTTTAATAGCTTCTTTCAGAAAACTTGTGATTTTTTTACAACGGAAAGAGCTTTTCAGTCCTACTCTGTAACTTATTTTAATTATTTTATTTTTATGTAAGTTGAAATTCTATATTTTGTTCAAATCAATACAACTGATTCAGAAAATTACGATTTCTTACTAGTAAATTGATTTTGCGGATTTATATATGTATATGTATATAAAGAATATATATTCTTTTAATATATTTATTAAAAGAATAAATTATATATATATATCGAGGG
>JAFIDM010000005.1:37596393-37769515 GCA_023159025.1 Thereuonema tuberculata | reverse complement strand
TATTCAGCATTGCCCTTATACCCTTGACCTCAATTTTACATAAAACTGGGCTTGGCTACCAAATTTCTACTCAGGTTGGAAAAGTCAACCATTTGCTTTACATGGATGACTTAAAACTTTATGCAAAAAGTCCAACTGAGTTAGAATCACTACTGAACACTGTGAGAATCTTCAGTGGAGATATAAAAATGAACTTTGGACTGGATAAATGTGCAATGCTGACAGTACAACGTGGAAAAGTTCAGAAAACAGAAGACATTGAACTGGCAAATGGAGATATAATAAGGTCACTTAATAAGGAAGACCCATACAAATATCTCGGTATTTTAGAAATGGACAACATCCTGCATGATAGGGTCAAAAACCTTACTAGATCAGAGTATTTGAAAAGAGTTCGAAAGATTCTAAAATCTAAACTCAATGCTGGAAACACTATTCGTGCAATAAATACATGGGCAGTGCCATTAATTCGATATCCAGCGGGAATTATTGACTGGACAACTGCTGAACTGGAGACACTCGATAAAAAAACACGAAAACTTCTAACTATACATCACTCATTACACCCTAAGAGTGACATTGATAGACTGTATTTGCCACGCACCATTGGAGGTCGTGGTTTATTACAGATACAACAAACTGTTGAAGAGGAAAAATGTGGCCTCCGTGACTACATCAACAACAGTAATGAAAAACTGCTAAAAGCAGTTAAAACTGAAAATTTCCTGAAAGCCACCAAATCCAAAATAGAGTACAAAAAAGACCAGTACAATACTCGACTAGAAGCTTGGAAAAATAAGCCCCTTCATGGGGCTTTCTTCAAAAAAATCGAACATAAACATGACAAAAATATCATCTGGACTTGGCTAAAAAATGGTACATTGAGAAAGGAGACTGAGGGTCTGCTCCTTGCTGCACAGGAACAGGCCCTTCAGACCAATGTTATGAAGGCCAAAATACAAGGCACAAGCACCAACAGCCTTTGCAGACTGTGTAACAACCGAGAAGAAACTGTAAATCATATAATCTGTGAGTGTTCTACAATTGCTAACACAGAATATAAAAAGCGACATGACGATGTAGCCAAGAAAATACATTGGGCACTATGTCGTAAATTTGGATTCCATACATCAGAAAAACCCTGGCATCACAGTATAGAAAAGGTCTTGGATAACGGGCAAGTTAAAATCCTCTGGGATTTTCGTATTCAAACAGACCAGCATGTAACAGCTAATACGCCTGATATTACATTAATTGAACAACAAAATGTGACCCTAATTGACATTGCCATCCCTGGGGACTGTAGAGTCCAGGAAAAAGAACTGGAAAAAATCAACAAATACAGGGCTCTGGCACTTGAAATTACACGAATATGGAATAAAACAACTACAGTGTTGCCAATCATCATTGGTGCACTAGGAACACTATCACTTAAATTTATGGACTATTACACCAGACTTGGAGCACCAGCAATAACAACAGCTGAATTACAAAAGACAGCCATCATTGGCACTGCGAACATTTTACGTCAATACCTTAGCAACACTTAGGCCCCTGGTTGAGGCCCGTCTTGCCTAAGAAAATGCCAGTGATTAAACGTGATTTTTTGTGTTTGTTTGGGTGAACGTTTACACTGTGTTTACACGTTTATTCTTTTCATCTTCATTTCATTTTATTGACTGTTGATCGAAGAAGTTTTTGTACACTTTTACTATAATACTCAGTCCCAGTGACTTGGAAGTTGCTGTTGTTTTGCTACCAACAAAAATATTAAAAGTTGGATTTGTGTTAAGGGTTCTGGTAAGACCTGCATTTCTTTGTATGAGTTTTTCTTCCAGGGAATTTTTCACAGCCTTAGAGAGAAGAATGCGAGAAAGATCCAAAGAAGAGCCGCCAGTAGGTTTTATTAGCAAGACTACAACAACCCTCATTTTTACCTTTTGTATTATGTTTTTACCAACTATTTTTTAAGTAAATCTTAAATCGAGCAACAGCTTCTATAACTCTTTGAAGCGTTTATTTACATTCAGTATCGATGATGCACAAGCTCCATAGCTAATGGTGGCAAATCAACTTGTGAGGTTGTAAATCTCGAATTGCAAAGAAATATTGTAAGGATGGGGCGTCATTTATGAGTCTTTTGTGCCATAAACGCTTTTCCACAATTACTTAACAATGGGCAGAAGAAACGGTGCTAGAAAGACAAGATAATTCGGAAAGTTGAAGATTTCTTCACAAAAGCGTGAAAAATTTTAACTTCTCTTCTTCTAATGAACTAATTCAGAAAGAAATAATGATATTCACTTTAATTCTTTATTTACACAAAAATATTTAGGAATCTTTTTTTAGTGCCATATGGAAATAAAGTTCTTACAGAGTAAAGGAACTTTGAATTCTGATGCTGTTTTTAACTCAACATTATACCGTAGCGAAACAAATGTCAAATCTTTAATTTAGGTCGAAAGAGGATTTCTATGATAGAAATAACTTCAAAATTATTTACATAAGTGAAATGGATTAGATTTAGCTTATTCAGCTTTAGGTACTCATTTCAGTATAGTTTCAATCAGCAAATAAAAAACAGAAATAAGAAACTTATGGGTCATAACTATTCAAAAACCTTGAGAAAACTTACAGTTAATGGAAATAGATAATGGAAATAGCTGCTTTAGATATCACTTGAGTCAGTAAAGTTGAAACTTCGACATAAAAGAAAAAGAAAAAAAATCAACCATTTTAAATAATGCTGTCCTTGGAGAGAGTTACCACGCCAACTACGTAAATTTTCTTGTTTCCTTTCTTGAATCCAATCTGGAATCTAGTTGAAAACTACTTTTAATCCTGTGTCTTATAACTATTTCTTAATTAATAAAAATAATAACTAGAACATAACATTCAATTAACCAATTAACAGCAACAATAATAAACTGCTTAATATAAAAATGTTTAGTCTTCTGAACATAATTAAAAAAAAAACAATGGATTTGGCAATCTCACAAAAGACGTACAAAATCAGTGCTTTGGATTATTGGTACATTCCATTTAATCGCTATTCTAATTCAGCTACATAGTCAATCAATCTCGTGCTCAAAGCTAAATTTGCAAATCTTTATTATGATTGAGCATAGTTCAAATTCTGTTGAAAGAGAAGAAAATTCGAAGTCACTTGAACCCCAGTTATTAATAATTTTGACTGGGCTGAAAGTTTTAACCTTCTTTGAAAGCGAACAAAAGAAAGAAAAAGAACAAAAAAAAAAAAAAAAAAAAAATATCTGAGGGAGGAAGAGGACGGAAGAAGAGCCTCTATGGGGGTGGGGAAGTGTCCGTGGTTTTGCTGCTTCGTTATTGTTTTCGCTCGACTGCTGCCATGATGGCAGGCTCCTGTGCCATAAGAGCAAGGCCGCGTAATGCGGGGTTCGCGAGGGTCACGCGCGCCAACACGGGCTCGTGAACATCACGCGCTGGTCGACACTAAAGAGCAGCGTCAGGAAGAATGGAGGCAGGGGAAGACGGTGGCAGGTGGGAGGCTGAGGGGAATAAGGGGAAGGAACGGGGGGCAGGAGGGGCGCGGGCGGCAGAAAACAGAAGGAAAGAAAAAAAATCCAAGAAGCTGTCACTGGTTCTGCACTTCGCTCAACCTACAATGAGTGATTTTCTCTGAACACGATCTCGTAAATAAGTCCTACAGCCGAACATCTCTTGTAATCTGCTAACAGCTGTGTTGGACCCAAATTCACTCCCAAGCTGGCGCCCAATATCCTTTCTTTAATTCTTTCTCTGTAATTCTAAAGTTTCGGGGTTTACATAAATCGGAATCTTCAGCCATTCACAAACAAACCAACGGAATGAAGATCATTCAATACTGGGATTGGAATTTGCACGATGAACACATTTTCTTCCCGGAGCTTCAATTTCATTTTTATATGGCTACAAATACTTCTGAGCTTATTCTGATTGAAATAATACGGTTTTAATGAATATACTTTCGTCATATTTTTGAATTTCTTAAGTCGAAAATGCACGCATACCGCTAAAAAACTTTAGATCATATAAAACCGATCTTATATTACTTTTCACTTTACTTTTTCTATAGCTCTGTCAAAAATCAACATTTTGTCGATAAACTCAAGGCAATAAACACTTCTTTAATGAACAGCAAAGTGACTATTCCAGAAAAAGGAAAAGATGTCAACACTAAAAGAAAAATCAAGGAAGTAATTTACAAAAACTGTTCTTAATTTTAAGCCTCTAACAGCAGTTCTAAAATCCCTGGAATTATATGTAACCTATTTTTCGAAAACTAACAGATTTTAAAGCATTTAGTAGTATCAAAGTTAGACAGTACTCGGTACTTTTCAGTTCATTTTACTTAAAAAAACATTACTACAAAGAAATATTCACAAATAATTAAAAAGAAGGAAATTACTCAGCAAATTTGAATAAAGCTAGAATTCTAATGTTTTTAAATTAAAACTGAAGTTTGGTAATTCAGCTACGAATTTCAAAAATAAATAGTTTAAGATACAAACAAAAAAAAGACAGAAAATCACTTAACTGATTCCAAACCTTAAAATTACATATATCAATATCATTATTATAAAGATGTTTTTTAACTTGTTTTATATTTGTAAATTCTCTTTTTTTTAAGAATGTTTCATACTTTCACTAAAACCGTGTCTGTGGCAGCTGCAAAGCCAACTGATATACTGCGAAACTAACCATTACAGAAGATTTAGCACCGAAGTTCCGAAGTGTTCTCAAAGGAAGATAAAATGTTTATTATATATGCTAGAGTTTAGTTTCGGTTTGATTTTTACCGTTTAAGTTTCTTTTCTTCTAGCCCCGAGCTGTGGTGAATCTGACTGATGAGCCTTATAAAAGAAGAAATGGCTGTACAAAGGTTAATTTTGCTTCTTTAAAAGCCTTTCAGACAAATTATTGTAAACTAATAATTACTATATTACAATTTACTTTTTCTAGCTACCATTTTATTTTCCTCATTATTTGCCTCTGCTTCCGCTGAAGTACGTTTTCTATGTGTGTGTGTGTTTTTTGGTTCACGACAAGCTTTGCCTCTACGAAGGAGGAGGAAACAGGATGGATTGGGTATTTTAGTATTCGTCGAGAACTCAAAGAACCAATGGAAATGAGACTCACCTGGATGACCTTCTTCCGTTGACGGACTTCCGGCCGAGTTGGGATCCAGGGACGAGGATCCTGTGGAGATCTCGGACTGGCCGCTCTCGCTGAGCGCCGACGACGTCACGCTGCCCTCGTGATCGTTCACGCTATCCCGAGAACTAGAGCTCACTTCGCGTCGCTCTTCGTTGCCTAAAAGAATTAAAAAAAAGACAATATATTAAAAATGCTTACAGAAAAGAACAGCTACAGAAAATATATAAAAAGTTATTATATTCATAAGTTCGTGCAAAAAACTGCAATTTTCTTTACATAAAAAACAGAAAGCAAAAAAACAAAAACAAAACATTGAAAATTTACCAAAAAATCTACTGACCACATCTGAACTAGTAATTAAAACCCATTCACTAATAATTGTCCAATTTTAAATTTTAGAAAGCTTTTTCCATACCACATTTCATCAAAATCTTAAATCTCAAAAGAGGAAAATTGGATGGAAACTAAAGAGTAAACATCATCTTATAAACCACAATATAATTTTAAAATATCAGCGAATGCCTAGAACGATAGAAGAAACCACATTGTTTCCCAGTTGCTGATGTTGTGGTGAGATGCAGTTGTTGAGTTAACGCACAATGGCTTTTATGAATTATTTGTTGACCTACAATGAAGATTCCTTCACTAGAAATAAAACACAGATTATAAGTATTTCCAAATGGTTTGGTTTACCAAGTGGCTACTGTGTTAAGTGCACTGTCCTAAAACGATGGTGAGTCCTTGAGATGCTGAACAACACACAAATTGAAGATGCTCCTATTAATGTAGGATGGGTGGAGGGTTCAACCTCAAAAGTGGCACTTGGCCTAAAGATGAACTTATCCCATTCCACCTTCTCTTATTATAAATATTTTTTAAGTCGAGAACGTAAATTTCATATTTTTTCCCAAGAAATACTTTCTATTCTATTCACTGCAAGATATCAATCATATGATAAATATCAGTTGATTTTAAAATTACATCTGGCGTTTAATATGATTTTTACAGTGCAATCCTGAAAATTAAAGGTTAAGGTCTTTTTGGATGTACACTAGGATAAATGTTTTGTATAATTAAAAATTCATCAGCCAAGGTTATTTAATTCCAAGGTTCTATGGAAGAAAGCGTATTACTGTCCAAACCTCTATATATACAAAATAAGAAGAAAACATTAACAGTCATGTACATTCTCAACCTCCATCATGAAGACGAAGCAAACAACAAATAAGTTGTTAGAAACTAAGTAGAAAAAAAGGACTAAAAGATATAAAAACTTAAATGTTATTTTGAACATTTTAAGCTTTTAACCGTTATTTAGAAATTGTAGAACAGTTATTTCGCGTTCTTTAAACAGTATTTACTCAAGGATTTATTTGTTCTAAAGTCAGGTGTAATATTTATTCAAATTTATATTTTTCTTATTTTCTCTCTGCAATGTAAATTAAGGCAAGACATTTGCAACCCGAGACCGATATTTCCGTGTGATAAAACCTCCAACTTGAAACGTTTCGCAGTGAAAATTCTATAGTGGCATCTTCCCCTAAGTCATGGATTCCAACCATTACGGATGTCCGAAAATTTTGAGGTTAGATTACATACAGAGATTAGATTATCGTGTTAAAAATGTAATAATCTTGAAAGAGTTTCGTCGAAAATGTTAGGAAGTGCTATGTTAAACCAAACTTTTGGCAACCGTGCTTACCATATCTAAGCCAATTATCATTTAAAGTGAAGGAAGTTAGATAATGTAGTCTTGCAGAAGATGGGCTCTCCTAGTTAAAGGACAATGTAAGTATTTTGCATTGATTAATGAGCAGACACTGAAAGTCCTTGTGCTGTACCAGAAAGATCTCGATGAGAACGCTAATAAAGAATTAGGAAGAAAAGAAAGAAAAAAACAAGGCCAAACAGAAGAAAAGGTGTAAGAAGTACAATAGAATTCAAGAGATCAGAAACAAAATAGTGATTCAAACAGCATGAAATTGGATTCCAAACCGGTGAAGCAACGCAGCAAAGAAACTGCAGACGGGAAACACCCTCCCCCCTTTCCTAATTTTCAAATCCTCTTTATTCATTCATGCGTCTGGTTGCTTTCGAATCAAAGAAGAAGAAAAAAAGAATAGATTCATCACAAAGACTTACCGTTTCATTTTTAACAATTGTAAAGTCTCAAAATATGTAAAGAATCTGTAAAAGATTTCAGAGTATTTTAAAAAGAAATGGATATCTGAAAACTAGATATAAATATAAGATATTTAGATGTCTCACGAATTCATACCATACTATTCATATTAAGAGCATTTAGAAGCATTTTTGAAATGAAGGGTTTTTTTTTTTTTTTCACAGTGCTTTTTCTTAGAAGTCAAAAACAAAATGTCCGAGATATCAAAAAATATGCTGACATCATCGAAACACACTAAGAAACTCAAATGTAATAGTGATTCAAATCAGCGTATAGGCTAGTGCACAATACGGTACCCACCATTCGGAGGTTTCGTAAGGATACATTGCCGACGGACCTCCTACCGCGAGTCGCGACCGGCTCCATATTGTTCTCAAGATCACAGTTAGCCAGATGAGGGTTAGTTTTTCTAGTAAAAGATCGTGCGAAACCATTTTTAAATAAGTTTCCCTGTAAACCTCATTCTATACACGAAATTTAAACATCCACCATCAACAACCGACTTCTTAAAAGTAGTCCCAAGGCAGCCATGTTCTCACAACTCGGAAAAACAGGTAAAAATCAGGGTACCGTAATGTGCACTTTTAACCGAAAACCTTCCCAGACAAATTTTAATTTGTCTGGGAAGGCACATTATAGATTGTGCTTGTTGTGCCAGATTGATATAGAAGGATCATTGGGAAATCTATCAAAAAATTTAAAATTAATGTTTTAATTAATGTTTTCTTAGATAGTAGTCTTGATTTTTAGAAATAAAGATAAATAACGCACTGTGGTGATTTTAACTTCTATATAAATAAGAAACAATAACCATTGATTGCCAGTCTAATATGTACCCATTGGTTAATATGGATGTTCTAAATAGTATTTCAATAGATTGGATTTTGGCAGAGCATAATTAATATTTTTCAGTGCGCTTTGTACTATGTCAAAATGAATTAGGTCTATTGATCAATAAAGAAACACTAAGACCGTTAGCATTTAAAAATAATGACATATAATCTAAGAACTTCTATATTTCCATTCCTTAATCCTTGCTGGAATAAATTATCTTTCAAATAAATAATCTTCAAAATTATCTAAAACTTATGATCATCTTCTAAAGATCAATTTCAGTTCAATGCAAGTGTGATCTTCATTTTGTAAAGCCGATTTTCTTAAGAATACAAATATTTCGCACATTACCTGCAGTAATTCTGTGTGTCGTAACTTGAATAGACATAATATCTATTATAAATTGAAAACTGAATTCAGGTCTGCTTGTTCAATTCTAGGAATTCAATTTAGGCCTAAAACTTTCTGCACCGATGAAAATACTTGTATTTTAAGAAAAATAAATATCACTCGGCATTATTTACTCTTCACTCCGAAGAATATATTTCTTTTCAATATTTCCTTAATTTCTTTAATCACTAAGAATCACTAAGTGAGACGATGCAGAACTCACGCCATCATCTCATTTACTCTATTCAATCACACTCCGACATTTTAACAATGTCCATATAAGATCTCACGTAATCTTAATCCACGGGCACCGCGTTGCAAGAATTTTAATCACATTTCATTGTTGGCTTACAACCCTTAAAAGAAAATATTTTTTTTTTTTAACTCCGATAATTATAATTAAAAATTGATTTATATTTACATTGATAGATTAATTATATCACCACAACATTAATTACATAAACGGATGAATTTAAAAAAGCTAACATATTTACTTAAAATCTTTTCTTTAAAAATTTTTAAAAAACTAAAAAATCTTTAAAAAACATGTAATAGCTAGGTTTCAACCTGTTAAAGAACTAGGTATGGTTTCTCTATTACAACATGTTTTTAAGAAAAGACTTTAAGCAAGTGTTAGCTTTTTTAAATTCATCCGCATCTGAATTCACACACGTTATTTTATTGCACAAGTTGTTACGGTGAACGGTGACTTCTTGCGCAGTCAACATGCAGTATGTAAAAAAAAAATATCCAACTATAATATATATTATATAGATAGATAAATATATAGTTGGACGATGTATTTTTTGATTGCCAACCCCTTAGAATTCTGTTAAGAAATTAATTATATTTAGTATTCGTTTCCTAACGTTTGAAAAATTTTATATTTAGATATTATGAGTTCAAATTGCAGGGATATCTTATATATTATATACGAATATATAATACTTGTCGATAATCCTGTAATTTGGACTCAATGTAAAATATGAAAATCATTTTCGAAAATAAACGAACTAGATGAATCTACAGAATTAAATTGCTAATTTTTTAATGAAAGATTTTTATTATATTCTAGTTTTATTAATGAACTAGATATGAAGATGTTAAACAGGTTTACTGTCATTAATTTGCGAGATGTTGCTTTGTAATAGATCTCGATAAAACCTTTCCCTGTAGGTATTTTATTAATATTCTGACCCTCCATTTCACGTGACGATCCATCATTTTCTCTTAGCTTCCGTCCAAATGATTGGCCTGCAAGGGTTCATTGTTCTACTCCTGGCAATCACTGGAAAGATCTCGAAAAAAAAATGATCAGTGTCACCTACAAAGTAATTACGGTAATAACTTTCATGAGCTAAGTTTCTATCTCGTCTTGTACCTTTTTGTAAGTCTTGAGGACAACAACTTTTGTTGTCGTTCAACTTTTGACAACTTTTAGTCGTTCTTTGATAGAATCTCAAGAATGCAAGATGTTTCACGTAAGTAAAGAATTTGGCATTTAGACAATTATCACTTTTGGTCTCCAATAATTTGAAGTAGATTGTTGATTATTGATTAGTGATGATATACATCTATTGAGTAAAGAAACAACAACCTCAGAGTAAGGTATTTGATGCATTACTCAGGTCCCAATCGTTTATTCTCAGATCACATTCAATTATTTTTAACTATAAAGACCAATAGGTTGCATATGTAAGTTTGCCACGATTTAACCATAATGAACAAGTTAGGAGCAGCAATCCCAGTAGCGATTGCATAATGCCCCACGGCTTCTATAGAGAGGAAATGTTAAAATTTGGGAAACTTTACAACTTCAAAACCCACCAGAAAAAAAATAGCACCTCTCCATAGATTTGGGAGATCCCGTTATAATAAAAATAGACCAATCAATGAATTTCTCGCGTACAGACAGACAGACAGAGCGGGGATATAATTTCTCCTTCTGTGAGCTACACTCTTTATAGAGAAATAAAACTACAATTATCATTTGTCAGAATCAGTCAAAATTTCAGTTTTCCTATCAGAAAAAGGCTAGACAGAATTTTTGGATTATATAGTATAGACGTATGATAGTACAGCAGACGGACATAGTTTTTTGAAATTTTCCTTTTATAATTTTGTGCTATGATTTAGATTCGAATTTTAATAATACAATGTGAAGGCGTGGAAGCAAATCTTATAGATTTAATTAATTTGTTGTTAATATTTTTACATAAGAAATTCTCTTCTATATTGAGTAGGTTTGTCTTTCCCATAGAATTATTTCTCTTTATAACCAACATCCGTGTTCATTTATTGATGTAATGGGTTCAGGTCTCGACCATGTCATTTAGGGTAAGAGACAGTCGCACTGCATTGCCATCTTGATCAAAGGAAGAAAAAAAAAGAATCATACAAAACCGTGAGCTCAAAAAAAATATCTAATAATAATGTCTCTGCTCTCTCTCTCTCTCTCTTCCCATTGAAAACTTTAACTCCACCCCCTATCAGTATTACTAAAAGAAATTCCGTGAGGACGCCCACACTATTCACACCTAGTTGACAACCCTTTTTCACCTCATTTGTCTCCCCCACCTACCCAACACCTATCAGCCATTAGCTTTTGTCAAAGGACACCTTTTTTTTGGACCATGTTTCTATCTATCTATCTTTCTTTCATTCCATTCTTCTTCTAAAGTTGTTCAGAAGGTCGTTCACTGGTGTTCAGAACAGTTTTGGATTCAGTTAAAAAGTTCCGTCTGATCCTTAATGAGCTTCATTCACACCTGATTTATGAACACCAAATGTTTACCGTCAAAGCATTCTGATATTCATCAACTGTCGTATCGGTGCATTTATCTCTTTATCGTAATGAATGAGAGAACCCCCTCCCCTCAAAATACAAAACAACGTCTTATTCTCCTCAGCCAATCAGTTACCAAATAGTGAAAGGAGCACACTGTGGATCTACAAACAAGTTGCTTCTGGATATGTTCACTTGAAAAAAATGTTAACACTTGCAAAGAAAAACGGAGTCCAATCTTTTGATATAACAATTGCTTTTGTCCTCTTGGATGTCTTATAGTAGCATGTGATTCCCAAAGAAAGTAAAAATTCTATATTATAATATTAAGAATCTTTTACATCGTTAAAGATTTTTTATAGATCTTAAAACAGCTTATGAACTAAAGTCTTCCGGAAGCAAATGATACGAACTTCCAGTAATGATGATTCAATCAGACATCTGATCAGATATCTAGTTTCAATCTCAAGAAAATATCTTTTAGTTTTCCCTTGTCTGAAAGAAACACTAAAGTTTTACAAAGTCATAGACTTTACTCAAACCAGATAACAGAATAAAACTTATATTATTATACATATTACTACACATGTAGAATCTATAATGGTTACCATTGTGTGTTGAGTATTAGTATGTACTTCATTTCTCATTGAAATGAATGTGAATTGCTTGTAAGCCGTTATTTATCGCGGATGAGATAACTAACTTAACACTTGTCAATAATAACAAACTCGTCTTTGAAGTCATACCTTGTCAGCAAATAAAACTGACAATGTTTCTCGAGTTTCATTCAAAATAGAAGGCTTTCGCTCTGAGGTCTTCAATCATCTGTCATTCGTTATGCACAACCACAAATTAACCGCAAAGCTGATGCTCTATTGTTGCTATTCTTTTTTTTTTTAACCTGATGGCAAAAGTTCATCCTCTTCTGCTTTCCATCAGGTACTAAGATGGATTGTCAGGGGCTGTTCGAGGTGATTCTTTCCTAGAATGACTTTTCCAAAAGGGAGTCACAAAAACAGTGGAACGGAGATGCATTGGCAGTGTTCCTGAACTTGGCCGCCAGCCATAGCGCCCACAGCGATGACAATCCAAATCCAAAAGGTCCAGTGAAGCGAGACATGACCGACTCGATAAACGACACCCACGACATGGAACCAACGGGGAGTCTTTCACCTCCTTCTGCCCAGAAGCGATGATGGTGACTGCTGCATCCGAGGCTCGGACCCATCTTTTACTGCCGGCGAAGCTCAAGACCCTCAATTTACTCATCTGTTTTGCAGCACCTGATCGCAACCCTCTCGTTGCTATTCCGTGAATACATTAGAAAAATGGCAGCTCCATAACCGCTCTTCAACATTCAAACCATTCAGTGTCCAAATCAATATCTATTTACTCACATTTAGTAATTCATTTTTATATTTTCATTATTCTGAATTTTGATAATAAAGCAATACTTATAATTATTTGTTTAATAATACAAGTTGCTTGAAGTACAAATGTATTTAATTGTATCAATGACTATATCAGTTTTATATCTTTAACAAGATATAAGCTAACTCAAATGCAAATACTATTAACGAAACTAATAATGAAATTTGATTGTGTACGGGTTCCTAAGGGAATTTACTGATTTATTTTGTCGTCTTAATTTCCTATAATTTATAATAAACTGATGTCAGCTGAGGTAATGGTAAACTTCTTTCGGTAGAGCAGGATCTGGACTTTGCTGGATAGCATTAAGTCCCTGGAGTTCAATGAAATATTAAATCGTACTTCAGTTTCATAAACAAATCATACTTTTAACATTTTTTGTTTATTTTTCCCATAAATATTATTATTAAAACACAGTAAAGCTCTTTATTTTTTTTATTATTAACTTTTAATGGTTTTTCGCAGAGCAAGATGCGATGTAGAAAACATTTAAACTTTATAAGTTTTCAGAAGTTTATAATTTTTTGCATCAACAATTATAAAATTACTCATAGCTCCTAATATCTACAAAATGTGGACCTCATTTTAGGCCTATTTTATTAATAATGGATGATATTTTTACTTAGGCAGATATTAAAACAATTTAGTTTCCATGTTTGTAAGAAGGAAGAACAGTTATAACAACAGTATTATTTATAATTTTAACAAATTAAAACAATTGTAATAATAATCAATAAAGATTCATTTTGAAATTGTAAATGTCAGAATTGTTGCAAGTAGTTTTTTTTTTTTTTTAAGTAATTCAAAACACTGTCACCTCAAACCAGGGGAATATGCCCCCCCCCCCCCCCCTCCTCATCTAAAAACATACCATTTGGCCAGATAATTTAGACAAAAAAAAAATGAAAGAAAGAAAGATATTAAGAAGAACTTCCAAACTTCAGCATTATTAATTTGCAACAGTTATTTTTTTTTATTTATAAAAAATTATTAAAACCATAAAAATAATTTGCTCAGGACCGATGTTAACTTTGCCTGTTAACTTACTCAGTGTTGAGGATTTCTCATCTCGTGTCTTCATACAATACTTGTGAAAACCTAATCGAATATCAACAAAGCCGATAGCTAGTGATGAAATGTTAAAATTAGTTTCTTCTTTCATCGTCTGAGCTGAAGCGTGTTGACCAATTATGATACAAAAGATACGGGAAGAGAAGTGGACTATCTCATTTTTTATATAAGGAATTTTCTGAGATCCTCACAATTTATAGAACTAGTTGGGAGACGAGTAATTAGACTCAACTCCCTCACGCTTATCTAATATTATTCCATTGACTGAATATCGACCCACATTTGACCTCTGATGTAGATGTGGGGTCGAAGATCACAACCAATAAAGTCAGGCAACGCTCTGATTTTAACAGATTCCTTTGAGAGATACCAATGGTTTGGATATCAGGACTATTAACTTCACCCACGCAGGTCAAACGAGCAATGCGACCTTGAGTTCAATAGAGCATTGCGCAACATCAAGTCACCCAAACCACACCCATACTCATGGCTACGGGCAATTCGAATCTATAGTTTATGAATAGTCTTCCTCCTCCCCCCCTCCAGATTTTTTTCTTTGGTTTCTTTTTTTTTTTCCTTCCTTGGTCCGCTCACCTCCCTATGCGAAGGTGGTATCATCCTTAGGGCTGAGAGGAAAGGCAACAGGGCGGGGAGGATTCTACAAGCAATAATAAGCCCAATCACAGGAATGATGGAGATCTGGACTGCGGTGTACACGAATGCGCTCATTGCGTATGCTGTTCAGGCAGATGGCGATGCGCTCCATTAAACATCCGAATATTGAGAGGATTTGATGCCGATGAGACGACTTGAGCCAACCGCAGAACCAGAGCAGGTTCGTTGAGCTGCAGAAAGAAAGCGACTTAATATAAGACAACTTTGCCTTCAGTTTCACTCCATAATTCACATCTCAAAAGGAATTCAACACTTCAATTGTGTTTTTGGCTTCAATAAGTAGGAAGGATAAAAGTTCATATTTGAAGGAAATGATTTGACCATTCTTTTTACTTTTGTTTTTTTCGCAATTTAACTGTTTCAGTAAATTTTATTGCTATTTCTAGTTCAGTGTATGATCAAACGCATTTATGCTTGCAAAAAGCAAGTATACTTGAATATTCTAATACTATAGGAACAAATATCTTTTGTTTTTTGTTTTTTTAACAATATCTCTCTCAAATAAAATCTAGAAAATTTTAATCTTGAATTAAAATTTTCTAAAGAAAAACAAACAAAAAAAAATTCTTATAATTATTATTAATTATTATAAAATAATAAGAAATAGTATTACTTTTGTTTGCTTATTTTATTTTCCCAACACATAAAGCTATGTTTTATTTTTAAACAAGATTTAACATTTCATTCTTAATTCTACTTTTTTATATATAAAGGAAACAGATAACACTTTCGTAAATATTACTGCAAAAAATTCAGCCAACATTTTTATAACCGTATAACACAAGTGTATACAACTTAGGAGCATTGTACATTTGAGCTACAATTATAATATCTATTTTAAGATGCATCGAAGCGCTTTAAAAAAAAAAAGATTTTTAGTTAATAAAGTTGTTAGTAATAATAATAAAGTTGAGAGTCAACACACACAACTCTCAAAGCATATATTTAAAAGCTTTTTAGATTTAAAGCATATATTTTATGTACAAATGTTGTACATAAAACCACCGGTTTCTCTCTCAACATTTAACCTGAAGAAGCCCGAAATGTTGAGGGCGAAACCGGTATTTTATAAGTTTAAAAAGCAATATTTACGCTTTTTAAACCTATGCTTTTTTAAATATATCCTTGGAGTCATTGTGTGTGTTGACTCCAATGACTTTTAAAACTAATTACACACACATAAAAAGTTTATTCAATATTAATTTTTAGTTGAATACTTAAATCCAGTTTGTTCATTAGATCAAGTTAATTCCAAAACGTTATATCCTAGGAATCTGAAATTTTAGAGTTCGGTTAAGATAACTATTAAGAAAAAGACTGATTGATTAGGTATTATCCGAACAATTGGTAAAGGAACTACGAACTTAAACTCTATGGATATTTACGTATTTTCGAAATATATATACATACTTAAATATATTCCAATGACATATGGCTTCGCAGTGATTTTTTTCTTGTTAAATCAAAGATTCATTTTTAGTTATTGCAGGGTAAAGTTTGAGAATCCTGCTCAAGTAAATTCAGCATTTGCATCAAATCAAGGCAAAATAAATAATCCTAAGAATTCTGACAGACAATTGGATGTTCCGGATGGAAGAAGTCTACAATTTGCAGATCAGTATCTATACTAGTTATGCAAAACAAAAATTACAACAGTAAACCAACTGCAATAGAACTGCTTGACATTGCTGTCTAGATCGTGATTGCAATATATTAAGAGATCATCATCTTTCTCCCACACGGGATTTTTTTTTTTCGCAGTGACCAAGGTAATTGCTCAATTATATTCAGACCTAAGATCTCTCTCTGCCAGAACTATGTCCAGATTGGCCAGAAAGATCAATACGTCCAGAAATGAAAACAACCCAGAAGGCTGCAGCTATATTTAGGACGAGGATTTAGAGATTACGGACGCTAACTGCCCAGTGACAGAGGGAAAAAAAGGGCGGGGGGGGGGGGGGGGGGGGAAGAAAAAAAAAAAGGAAATGTTGAATGACCCTCAACAGCTTGACAGAGCTTAAAGGAAAAATGTCAGTGTATTTCTGTGCTCTTTTAGAGAGTGTTCCTAAAAGACATAGCGGAAGATTAATTTGCTTCTTAGGTTTCTATGTTCATAGTCCTTAGAGGAGCTGAATAAAAAAATTTAAAAAAAAACGTAAAGAAACATAAATAGAAATCGGAACATAAAATTCGCAAAACTACACTTAAAAGAAAAGTTAATAGAAAAAATAATATAATTTTTACCTGTATCAAATTTAAGCCTTCACGGTAAATGACTATCCAAGCCCCTTTTTCTAAATATTATCAAGTTCCTATATGCTAATGACATTGATGAGGAGCCGTACACATGTTTAAATTTAAACACACATTTAATACATAAAAATAAAAATTACAACACGACTAGTTTCGCCAAAGACTCGAGAGAGGGCATTTATAAGACTTGTAAAGCCCTCTCAGGAGTCTTTGGCGAAACTAGTCGTGTTGTATTTTTTTATTTTTATGTATTAAGTGTGTGTTTAAATTTAAACAGGTGTACGGCTCCTAACCAATGTCATTAATACATCTCAGTACACGTAAATCTACTACTGAACTTCTTACACGCTACTTTTGAGGAGTAAAATTATTGTGATATACCCGTCGTACCTTGGAAAGTTACTCTTAGTCACTGAACCAAGGATGATTAAGAACATTTGACTTCCCAAGTAAAGGTTCAATTTGGGATTTCTACATTGTTTATAAAGTCCATCCTCACAAAGATAAAATGTTCTATCTAATATTCGTACAATCTGCTACCATTACCTTTAAATAGGCTATAATTAAGTCGAAATATCTACGAAATTTCTCAATATCTATTATATGTACAGTCATTTTATTATGTTTTTAATATATTCTGTTTTACAGTACAATATCAACGTGTATTGATATTAATAATCCACTAATGATATTTTCGTAGTAACTGGATTTACCACTAAGTAAATATTAAATGCATTTCGAATATAGTAGGATTAAAAGATAAAGCAACAATTTCAGATTTATTAAAACGGAGTTTCGAATAAATTCTTCAACTTGAATCCTTTTCTATCTTGATTGTGGTGAATGTGGGTAGCAGGGAAGCCAAGCACCGCGACCTGAAGGTCTATTCCTTTTCTATTTTAGTGTAAAAAAGAGGATTCTAAGAAGTAAAACCAAATTGTTGGACTTTAGAACAAGCAAATGTAAGATTTCTACTTTTTTTTTGTCAAAAAAAAAATGGAAATATTAATTTTATGAAGTAAAAATATTAATCAGTAATCAAAAAATAAACTCAAATATTTTACTTTAATATTTTTTTGAACAAACTTCTGAAATTTATAAACGACTAAGAATCTTTATTAGATAAGGATATTAAGAATTTCTATTGAATTATTCAATAAAATATTACTTTAAAACAAAAAATAACTCAACATTTCTGTAAAGCAAGAAATTCAAGTAACACAAGCTTCTTACCGGAAGCGCAGTGGTAATTCAAGATGATCATTCCGATCATCATTCATATTAGCTTTTGTTGTTTATTAATAATTCAAACAAGCTTCTTATGTTTTGCTTTTTTTTATTACAAGGATATTTCTTGTCTTAAGAACAAAAGCGAAAAAAAAATCACATTTACATTTTCGAGAATCTGTTCTTAGTAAGTTGAATCTAGCCTTCAGATTTCGTTGTTTCACGGCAGTTGCTTTGATAAAGGATAAATATTGGCCATGAAACGCTATCTGTCAACAGGATATAATGTACACTAATTAAATAGGCTACTAACCTCCCACGATAATCCTTTAATTCCAGATCTCGACGCGCTCAGTGAATTCCTAATTCAGTATATTCTCCATTGCGAATTTGTACAAGTAATGTGTAATAAAAGTCAGAAGAAATAGTCTATAAACAGAATTATTCATTGAGTTGTATCCACTTCATGGCAATATTAAATAAAAAACAGTTACTGAAGTATCTTGATGTGAAAGAAGCTAAATAAATACAGTATCATCTTTAATCTCCATACCATCATTTATTAGATAAAAATGTGATTTGGACATTGCATGAATTTTAAAAGTTGATTGAGTTCTTTTTAATGTATGAAATAAATTTAAGTTATTTGATAAAAATTTAATAGATATCGATGTTTAATTAAAATATATTAAAAAAAGTTTGCCGATCAAGAAGTTTCTGGGTAAACTTCAAAAAAATAAATAAAAAAAATAAAACAGTGTTGTGTTGAGGATAGAATATATCCTACTTCAAGGATATGATCATAGTAAAGTGCAAAGATTAATATGTCGTTATTGTTTTGAATATTTAATGGACAAATAGGTAGTATTTACAGAACAATTAAAAGTCGAAGGTTTGTTTTTCTTCACATGAGTTCTCCTTCGTTAATTGGGTAACTCTGATGATACTTTCAACCATTGAAACAGCTGTCCCATTATCCAGTGATATCAGTTCGTTGTATGTTTGTGAATGCGAGATTATTTTTCATTTGTAGTTATTGTAACCATCATTTCAAGTTCAGCAATACACATACACAAATCACACAAAGCAAGAAAAAAGCAAGAGTTAGTTACTCCTCTTGAGATATCTATGAATTATTGCTAGATAGGGTGTTGTATGCTTTCTTTCAATTAAGTCACAACAATGAAATTTGTTACTTCATTGATAAAGTGATCTAATAGGAAGAAAGAATGTATCAATGGAGTTACTTGCCATCTAGCAATCGTTCAGAGAAATCAGATGATGATGATCAAGATTAGATCAAAAAGTGTTCCTAATTTTTGATAGCCAATGCAATCTTTGGTAGTAATATATTTCTTCTGATAATTCAACATTATTTCAGTCTAAACTAAATATTATTGCTCTTTAATTGGTTGCTTCTCAAATAACAGATGTTGAATCAAAGGAACAACTAAAAACCGTTCCAAAATTTTCTATTAACTCAGATGAAAATATATATTTGTTTTTATTCCATCACAAAAAAAAAAAAAAAAAAGAATGAATCAGATTGTCTGTCCATCCCGTGACGGCAAAAACGGTGCAATCAGACAGAGGCAGGGGGTGGGGTTGATGTCTGGTCCCACCTGGACAAAAGCAGAGCGAAAGAAAATCGGGAGGAGAGGGCACACCGAGAAAAAGATAAGGTGAAGTCGCCCCCAGCGCCACGAAGGGACCCGACCTTGATCTCTCCTCAAGGACGGCTTCGCTACCTGGCGGACAGCGGACCTCGGAGCGCCACAGCCCCGACCCTGGCCGCGGATGGGCAAGGACAGGCCCAGACAGCTGCTGCTCTACACTTTGTCCTTCGAATAGACAAACCAACCTTAATGACCATATGCCCCTCGCAGATGCTTCCAGTGTCCCATGACCATAATTTAATGGTTCATCATCAAAAAAAAGAAAAAAAAATTGATTCTGGTCCATTTTATGAATGGACAGTAACTAAAGTTTTCTATCATCAATTTCAAAGAAAAGTTTCTTTATTAAAACTACAAGTTTTTTTGTTTGTTTGTTTGTTTTTTTCAAAAAAAAAAAATTAATAAAAAAGTTAATAAACCTTAGTATAATTTAATAGATATTATAGTTTATGCAACAGTCTGTAACGGGAGCATTTAAATAAATTCAGATGCTCTCGTAACAGAAATGCTTATCGAATCGAACATCGATACAAATTTATGACAAAAATTACGTTTAACAGAAGTTGCTGTATTTGGATACTCAGTTCTCTTTCTTTGTCAATCAAAGGAACCTAATCAGTGTTATGTACTTTTTTCTTTGTATATATAAAGAGCGGAAATATTTAGTCGCTTATGCCTTTGGCAAATACAATCTGCCTTGAGGACAAATAGCGCTGTCGAGTTTTTCCAGGAATTTTGCAGTACCATTTTTTTTTTCCCAATCCAATTCTGTAATAGCTACATCCTCGCCACTGAATGGAACCACTGCCATTGATAAAAGAATTTAAGGCGGGACAAATCCTTCGACTTCAAGCGGAGAACAGAAATGGCGGCGTTTTTTTTTATCTTTGCATTAATTTTAATGACATCTAATGATGTAAGAAAATAAATATTTTTTTTTGCTGATGACAGTTGTTGAATAAAACGGATTCTGTCCAGTTAAGTTGAGGAATTATTATATTAGATGCTTTTCAATTTTTTTCCCTCAGAGGGGGAAAAAAACCCTTCAAAGATCGATTTACATATCTTCTCTGAAACTTCATCGGCAAACAAAATATATTTTTTTAAATTTATAATACTACTAACAAATCTAACTTTAAAGATAAGAGTCAGTCTTTTTCCTCTTCAATAAAATAATTTTCAAGCTTTTTTTTTAAGCAATCTGATAAAGAATTTATGAATTTATATTGATATTTGTTACTGTAATTGTCTTTACAATCTCAAACAATATTGGCAATAAGCACTAATAATAATAATAACAATAGGAATAAAATTTATTTAAAATTTCAAAAGACAATCATCATTAATACTTGCTCAGGAAGTAGAAGCTATCGTTGTAGCACCTAACAGTGTAATACACTTTTAGCTTGATTTATTCTGCTCTATGTTAGAAACCTAATATTTAATCCGTAAACAGATTTTTTTTTACTTTTTATTTTAATATATTATTACAAAACATAGTCCTGTTAGGATTACAAAACTTACTAAAAATGATTTATATTTACTTAAAAATATATAGTGTTAGGAATCTTTAGAAAAATAAATATTTAATACTTAACTATATTTTTGTTGAAACTTCACCAAAACGTTTAAGAATAGCTTGTAGCTTGTAGTTAAAATAAATAGTTACGAATTGATTGGCATAGATTTTTGAATTGTTTTATTATTGTATTATTCTGCATTTATTATTTGTCATTTCTTTACTTTAATATTTCAAATAATGTGTGTTTTAAATTTTGGTCTAATTCATTTCTGAACAAATATTATTGCTACTAGAAAACGAAAAAAAATAAATTTGGTACTAATGTCTGCTTGTTTGTTTTTTCTCCACATAAATTAGTCTAAATTTCATTTCTCCAGTGGAACAATAGAGAATAGAACGTCCAAGTGACGATTCTCTGTCTTATAAGTTCGGCTAGAAGAAAATCCAAAGAGGGAGCGAAAACCACTCACCCGTGAGTTTGTTAACGGAAAAGCAATCAGATGGAAGAGACAAGTATAGATGATAATAATATGGCTTCTCGTCATAAGTATCCAGTGTTCTGGTTCTCTGATATGACATCAGTCTGGTGGCGAAATGTTAGGTTCCCGCCGTTTGATCAACAAGGGCGCATTTACTCCCTCAACGGACATTCCACGAGTAATAAATGAATGGCAACTGAAGGCCATGAACCTAGCAAATGTCTTCAAGAAATTTACTCTGATTAACAAAGACAATAGTGTCCGATCCGATGTAAGAACGCCTTTATGATATCAATTTATATAAGGAGGTACAGAATGCGGGGACTGTAAAATAATCTAAATAAGCAATATAACATGTAACAGTTGTAATAGACGAAATAAAAGGATATCTTTATGAAGAAAATTAGGATCTACTTAAATGCTAATTTTTAGATCTCAACTTAGAAACTGCTAATATTCTTATGTAAATGAATCTCGGTTTCAACAACTATTCACAAGAGAGCGTTTGAAATAAAGAGAAATTCTGCTTTGCTACATTTAATTATACTTTAAAAAAAAGGATAATAAAAACTGGTATAACAACTTAATAATTCTTAATGTTTAGAAAATTACAAACTCAATATAATTACCATAAATAGCATATTTTATTGTGTATTAAAATTTATATAAGCGATTAGAAATTTGGATAAATTATTCTTGATATGAAAAATATATCGACAACTCATAGTAGCTATAAAAGGTTTATTTATAGGTTTATTATAACATTACGGAAATAACTTCTTGTTGTTAAGTTCAATCTATGTTACAAGGTTTTGTGAAGTTTGCTAGTTTTAAAGAGTTACGTGTTTTGTTTTTTTTATAACAAAAATCTATTTAATAAAAAAAAAAAAAAGTTACATACGTAGGTTTGCTATAAGGTCGAACTGACAAGAGTATTAATATTAATGAGTTTCATTTCTTAAAGCTATGACACAAAGAAAAAAGCAAAAAAAGGACATAGTAATTGTTTGTAACGGTTATTTCCAATTTCTTTTTCGACTTTTCCTTCTCCATGATTTTGGAGAGAATCTATGGCATATATTAATAATTATACACCAGACATCAGTGCAGCTTTCTTTGCCGTGTTGTCGATTCCTCCCCTTCCCAGCAGCCACCACTCCTATTTCCTATACCCGCCGGCTGAGGGCGTCAGCAGCGGAAGAGGCCATCTCACCCCCTCTTTCTCCCCTACGTTTATAATATAATATACCAAACCCATCTCAACTTCTACGAAATTGCTCACAGCTGACAAGACCTTGGAAGGATGGGCCGATAGGAAAAGCACCTTTCACCCGCCATAACCTTTGTAAGCAGCAATGGCCAAAAATGCTCTGGGCCCCCACGGGTCATTCGACGACGGAGACGTTTGTCTGGGGTGATGCTTAGCACAGGGAGCAAAATATCTCAGGTCATCCTTGCACAGAGCAACGCAACAACCATTTTCTCGACAAATAAAATCCACTAACCCCTTTGACATCCAAGCAAAACTTTTTTCTAATGGAAATTCAATAAAAATAGTAACATCTGGTTTCTTTCCAAATTGCAATTCTTTTAGAAATTAAGTTACCCGAAAGAAAGAATAAAGATTTTAGCAAGTTCTAGGTTAATATCAAAGTCTTCTGTCATTTCAAGGAAATTTGATTATTCATAAGTATTAAGTATTTATTCAAATACAATTTTAATAAGGATTTAGTAAAAATGATTTAGATTTCGCTACAAATATTTTCAGCAAAAATGATCACAAATGGAACAGAATTTTCAAGCCAAAGTCAATAATACACATCAGAACTTTGCAATCTGTAAATGGTTAAACTCAATTTCATAGAATAATTTCTAATATTGCCAGCAAATTATAGCATTTATAATATGTTATTATATATTGTAATCAGGACCAAACTGTATTATTGTTTATTTAGTTGTTTAATATTGTTAAAAAAAGTAATGTTTATTCCTAGTACGAAATTACCAGGGATATACTTGTAATTCATTGTTTATTCAATTCTTTGAATTTCCATTTCTTTTAATTAGCCTTAAAAAGTTTGTTTAAAAAAATATAAAAATATGTTTATCACTGTTAGTAGAGAACATGTAGCTTCTTGCAATTACTTATAATATTAACAATACTGTTTTATATTCTGTAAGTAAAAGTGGCCTTAAGCATTTAATAATTACAGGCTCTCAGTAGAGCGTACGAAATTGGTGCTGCTTAATTGAAGACATCTGAGACCAAATTCGAAAGGGGTTAAACCCTATAGCAAAATGTTATCTTTTAATCTATCTGTAGATTATTATGGAAAAAAAAAATGAATGGAAATTTTGTGAAGAATAACTGTGAAAAGCGGAGCACATAAAATTGTTAAATTTAGGTTAATAGCCAAGGAGGATTATCTTCATGACGAAAGTTTGATTTATCTATCAGAGGAGTGGCAACGTCTGCCGAAGAGGCTACCACTCGTTAAGAGAAGTTGTGAAATGAGAAGGAGGAGATTTCTGGTAGCCAAAGGATGATGTGAGAGGAATTCCCTAAATCAAAACCACAATTTACCTTTCAGCTATTTTTCGAACATACGGAAAAACAGCAAGGGCTGGTCATGCAAAATAAAAAATGGAGATTGTTTATTTATTGATTGATTCAGAAAGCCCACAAGATAGAACTTAAAAGAGTCAAGGTGTAAAAGAAGAATTCTTACACTTTATTATTATTAAAACATTCTTAAAAAAAGTGAAAATATCTATCATATCATAATTAATAGATTTAGGCAACTGCTTCATGAATAACCAAAAGATTCCAACGCAATTATTTCAACTTATTAAAAAAAAAAGTAAATAAAACTAAACTGGAAAGAGATAGCAAGCACTATGGTCTTCAAAGCATTCATTTTTCCATTATGTATGCATTAACACCATTTTTAATCATCTAACAACGGTCTCAGGAATTTAAAATGAACTCTACATCCATTTAAAACTTATTGAAAGATAATCAGCAAATTAATATATGTAAACAATAATAACGACGGCATTATTATTGCTTCTTCATTCTTCGTCCGAGAAAGAATTTGTAAGGTTTGCCTGAAACATGCAACGGTTTTTTGAAATTTAATATATGTTAATATTAATTTAAGTGTGTGAGTTTTATGTTTGATAATTTATTAAAAGTTTTGATTAAAAGCTGAAAACTCAAATAAATATATATTTTCAAAATAATCTAGTTAGTAAATTTTAAAATTTGTCTTCTCTTTACACCAAATGTTAGTATTTTATTTAAATTATGCATTTATAAACATTTTATATTGACCTGTTATTGTTGCTAAAGCGTTAGTTATTCTCTTTAATAATAATTATTACAAAAGGCGCTAAAGAAAGCACGTTGTGAACACGAAAGACTACTTTTCAAAGTCATAATTCAATATTTATGAAAGAAGGTGTTAATTTATATATCCTCTCAGCACAATAAAACTAAAAATTATATATTTCTCCTCGGGAACAATCAATTTTTTTTCTATTAGATGAAATCTTTTTTTTTTTTTTCTTTACGGCCAGACTCCGAGGGCAGTGATGGAACCCAACTCAGACCAAAAGTGGACCGTTAATGTGATCTGCTCGATAAGTTATAGAGCACTTATACCGCCCCCGTTTCCAATGTAGGTCCAGTGGCCATTTTCGAAAGAAAGAGGTGGGCAACAGACCCATCCGGGGTCAAGAAGTATGTAATGGGAATTGTCTGCAATCGGAAGAAGGGTTGGGATCTTGGAGCCCTATCTCGTGCCGGGTTAACTCCAGGTCGCCGGATGGAATGCGCTCAGTTCAAATCCTTCTCTGTCCGTTGTGCTCCAAGCAGACTATTTGTAAACAGCGGAGAAAACGCCGGTATTCTTCGCGTTAAAAAATGCGAGATTGTAACATGCGAACAGCTCCTGGATCGGTGACTTTCTACATTTGCGATAAATTGCAACTAACACAAGAATTTTCTGTTAGCGTCGACTGAACCACTACATGAAGGAGACTTGGTTTTCAGTTTTCAAAAGAAAAAAAAAACCCAAACCCAAACAAACAAACAACCAAATGTGAGACTTCTTAAGAAATAACCAAAAGAAATCAGGTAACATTATAAAGGATTTTCAGTCAATTCCAGCGAGATTATTACCTTACTCAGTGTAAAAAGGCATCTGTAATTTGTCTTTTCTTTTTTGTTTTAAGCATTTATGCAAGTCAAATAAAATAATACTCATGAATATTTTAGAATGAGAAAGTTTCCAAACTTTACTTCGGATATTTGCAACTTATTTTAACTCACAAACAACACATTATACACCCTATAATAATAATAATAACAAAGAGCTTTAAAAATTTATTCTGGTAAGAAAGTTGGTAAACAAACCAATATCTACTACATTACTTATTAGTTACCAATAGTTAGAGGTATTTGATTATACTGATAGTAATACTGTTTTTTATTTAAGTTTTAGCAACTTGAATTTTTGAACTAAGTTGATAGTACTCATATAGGATAATATGTTATTTTTTAAGTTTTAATTTATAAAGAATTAAGTGCAAATATAACAGATCGTATATATAAGATAAATTGAAACCCTCTTTATCAAAACGAGATCTATGAAAAATCAGATACTTTAACCTATAGCATTAATGAATTACTAAGTACTTTGTCAATTTTAAGCAGGGTTCCTGAAATTCCCTCAATTTTAGGTTTCTTTTTTGTTTCCTCCCACAACATTTTCTTGTGCTTAATCTTCAAAAAAAAATGCTTTAGAAAGGTCAAAAACAAAAAGTGTTTGTAATTTTTTTTACTGTAATCTTAAAAAAAATGAAGAACAATATCGTAGATGATTTCAGAATCAACAAAAAAAAAAAAAAAAATATAGAATGATATTTAAACTAACTAATTAATTAGTTTTATCGTATAGTTTTCAAAACTCGAGTATGGCTTTCTGCCAGAACTGTAAGAAATCCAAACTCCAAATTTGTATAAAAAAAAAAAAAACCCCCGCTGTAAACGGACCGCAACGAAGACTTTTCATTGTTGCTTATTCTTCGATTACCAGATCCGGTATCTCTGTCATTTATGTTTGCTATTACATTTTTTTTAAATCACTTAAACAATTCAAACATCAAAGCAGAACAACAGTAAGACAGGGAAAAGTATATTTAGAAAATGAAACATTGTGATTCGTAACGAGAAATTATTTCCTTTGTATTTTTTATGATCTCTTGCAAAAGCCGTAATTTCTTCTTAATCACTTTATGTTGAAGGCAAATCTTTTAAAAAGACTATTTACAGGATCCCAAATAAAATTTAATGATCTCTTTTCATAATTGCGTGCCCTTTATTAATAAAGGTGCGATCCGTAATTATAAAATTATACTAAAATTGCTGTGGCTAATATTTTTGGCGAAATATTTACATAACGATGATTTTAACACCTTTTAAAATATTTAGATAATGAGTTTAATTGTATTCAGAGGCCACTTGGTCATAATTTGGATGTTAATAATGCTATCTGACAATGTGGGAAAAAAAAACCGTTCGTCTCATATATTAGCAAGTCCTATTATTATTCTTACAAGGTATCATTAAAAAAAGGTAAGAAATACAAATTCGAGAGTTAGTGGGCGATTGTAAAACAAGTGTTTTCCAGACATATTTTCACGTACATCAATATTCCTAACTTTTTACGATATTAAGGACCAAAAAAAAAAAGACAAACTGCACAGCGTATCTTAGGGCAAACTTAGTTGCCTAACCGGAGGCCTTTCTTTTCTGTTATGAGATGAGAGGAACCGCTTAATGTAGAATTCCATCTTATTTAATTTATGATGCTTAATGAGGTAGTTCGAAGAAAGAAGCAAAGTTCAGTTTTCTGGCCTCACCCTTCCTTTGGTCGCGATTCAAAATACAATGTCCCAACCATGTCACTAAAGGATTTCTAAAAAAAACAAAAAACAAGGGCTACATACAGACGCACAGTTAATTTACAACTACTGAAGTTTAGAAAAGGTAACAAGACAATCGTAATTAAAAAAGAAAAAAAAAAACAGTATTAGAAATTAACAAATTACAGTAACAAGTAATGATTAAATTTAATATAAAAAAAAATAGGAAAGATAGATGGCAAAATTAAGATGGTTAATGTTGATGCTAATCATAAACGTTTGCTTTAATTCATATCTATCAACACAAGGGACATTGTTTGATGGTTATTCCATTAAAATGGTTATGACCCTTAGAAATGTAGCTATGGCTGACCATTAAGTTCTACCTTTTCTTTAAATTTCCTGTCGCAAGGTCTTGCAGTTTCTCCATTTAAAATTAAACAAGCAGGAATGAAAATAATCTAGAAACGTTATTTTTTTGGTTGTAAAGTCTTAAAAAAAAGATTACTTAACTTTCATTAGAAATGATCAAAATAATTCACTTGTTTTAACCAATCTAAATGTTATCGATATGTTTCTGAAAAATAATAAATAAATAGTTCCATGAACATTCAACCATTAAGAGCAGACTGGTTCCACATGGCCAACACCATTAAGAGACTGAACTTCTCTTGAAAATAAACGTACCAACTCTAATTTCCTTGTTTAAAGGGTTGCTTATAATTGTTTAATATTTAAAATTGATATTTTCTGATTTAAAAACCTCCATTTAAATTTGGATAATCCTAGAATTCAAAATCAACAATTTTTGAAAACCCGGAAAATTCAGACAAACAATAAAATTAAGACTGCAAAGAAGATTCTGAGTAGGTGAGCTGATCTCCTTGATCTCAGTTGAGGCCAAGGCGAATCTAATATGGTCTAGTATATGCCAACCATCATCACAAGGAAGGTAATGGACAATCCACCCACTATCTGGACAGTAGTCAAATACGGTAGAATGACAAATACCGAATGTAAACAAATGGAGAGTAAACATTTCCAATCAAGGCTTATCTTATATTATTCATAAATTCAATTGCTAAATATTTAGAAGTCTTCTGGAGAAACTCAAAATTACTGCTTAACTGTCTTTCTAGCAGTTGATTAATTTCTAAAAATGTCTTCCGGTCGAAGACAGAGGTGTCAACCAGACTTTGTAATCTATTACAGTCAATTAGTTTCTTAAACATGAAAAATTTCTTTTATTTCAAATTCAAGCTTCTGATTTTCTTCCACTACCTTTCAAGTTTATCAAACAATTTCTATCAGTTATCAGTACCTTTTTTTTAATAGTTTTCGGATGCACGAAAAAGGAGGAGATTTGCACAATGAAAATAAGTCAGATATTCAATAATATGCAATAAGTGTTAATCTTAATTATTAAGTGTTCCCATTTCTAATAATAAAGTCCTGAACAAAAGAAAACCAAAAGGTATTCCAGTGAATTCAGCTTAAAACAAAGTTAAAACTTAGAACCCAAAAGTTTGTGCAAATCCTTGACAATCGTTGCGCATGATACTCATCTGGTGAACTCTCCTTGACTGGTAATTACACTTAAGAAGAATGCCAAGCCGGAAATTTTGATCTTAATCAGATTATTTGAACTAGGTCTATTATAGGCACACAAAAAAGTTTGTTACCATGTTTACTTTAACATTTAAGTAAATTTCAAGCTTAAAAAGATTGGATTTTTTTTTTAAAAAAAAGCTTTAAATTTGTTTAAAAATGTTTTAATACTGGAAAACTTCGACTAATCACGAAAACTTAACAATAAAAATTGAAAAAAAAAAAGTTTTTATTATTATATTCTTTGTCATGTATCATTAATCTTTACCGAAGCAAGTAACATTATTCATATAAAACGACTTTTTTGTAAAACCATTATTACATTCTTTAGCTACTCAAAGTTACACATTGTTGTGCAGGTTTGAAGAAGTTTTAAGAAAACCCCTTGCATACTAGTCTTTGATCAACAAATATTAGTTTGTGTCTCTGCCACCTGATGACGCTCTGTCTTTGATTTTATTGTGAAGTGTATGTGAATCTTTCTATAGTTTAGGTGTTGACTACAGTAATATTGTGGTTTAAAACCAAAAAAAAAGTATGTTCTAGGAGTACAATCGCGAATTTAAGAATGTAATAAGTACAATTAATAGGAATGTTACAATTTCACAGAAAATTTCCATAAGAATTTACTATGATTAAAACATCTACAGGTTTCTAAATTTAGTAACAGTCTTTAGCAAAGTAATTACCATCTTAATGTATTTTTAGAATAAGTGTCTTGGTTCTAATGAAATTGTATAAAAAATTTACATTTGCTGCCCTGCAGGTGGCAGCAAAATACAACATCCATTTTCTTTAATTAATAGCCTATTCATTAATCATAGAAAAAAAAAGATAGTCAGTCCTCAGTTAAGGTTTTGGTTAACGCCTTCTAAAACGTCTGCATCCTTAAAAAAAAAGCAGCAAATCAGATCGGCGGATAAAAACGAAGCTACGGTTCAGTATAAAAGCAGCCATCCGAAGAGAAGTGCAGCTGCTTTTGTACGAGGAATGTCCCCAAAGCAATGTCGGTTTACGGAAGCCTGGCGCCCGCATCCCGTGAAGAAGGCCGCTGTCTCTCGGCTGCATTGGTGAGTGACTGGCGAACGTCTGATGAACAACTGCAGCTGCCAGCGGAATTAGTGAAGAAGTGTGCTACGCATGACCTACATGTCATACGGATGCAGGGGAAAAAAAAAGAACTTAATATTGAAAGTGATAAACAACGTTGAGGAATGCACCAGTAACACGTTTTCACGGTTTCATAAACTAATAATTGGGTAGGTCCGCGCCTCAAAGATGCGTCAGAAAAAGGCATGATGTAAATGAGAACAGGTAAAATGAAGGCACTGGTTAGGATTCAAAGGAGTTCTGGAACTACAATGAATTCCTTTAATTCAGTTTGGCAATATCCTTCCATATTTCCTTTGTTGTGTCTTCTAATGTATAAATTAATGGGGACAAGTTCTTCTATAAATACTTCCTGTAAGTAAAGTTATGTTAGAAAATTCTTTTGTGATATATTTAGCTTCTAAGACACTTTCTGTCTTAAAGACATTGTGTTCTATTCGTCTTTCATATTATCCAGACAACCATTAAATCATAAACATGGCGGAATAGTAACGACACAAAGATAGAGAAGAAAATCTTAATACCAAGGAATTAAGATTTTTTTGTAAAGTTTCTCAAGAAGCATTGATTCTGTATTGCAGATGTTTTCAATTTTCTCTTAGCACTTTGAAATAGCAAAATAAATGGCGCAACATTCCTAAACACCATCTATTTATGGTTTGAATTTTATTTCAATATTCCTTGAAGAAAAAATGTCATTCTATAGAAATTTATAGTACCAAAACAAAGTTTTAAATAAGAGTACTAAGAAATGGAATAATTATGATTTATACAGTTTTTAAAGGCAATTGTATAAACATAATTCTAATGCTAGCTTCGAATCAAACTTCAGTATTTGAAGTGGTATTTTGTGACCTAGCATTTAGTTATTAATATTATTGTAAGATATTCAAGAGTAGAAGAAAATCTAAGTAGCAGACTTTAGAAAAAGCTACTTTCGGTAATATTTCGCTGAACACTAAAAGATTTTCTCTTTCAGAAGTACTGCTTTACTGGGTTGTTGAGAATAACATTTCTGCTTTTTCAAATATAAGAAACAGAACGTGTTTTACCATAAATAGCCCAATGATTTTCAAGGATGAAAGAGATATCAATAAAGCGGCGATGTTATTGGTTCTTGTCTCCACCAATCACAAGAGATTAATTCAAAATCCTGAATATAGATTAGTATCATACGAATGCCTTTCTGAACATATCGTGGAAAGAATATATCAAAGAAAACCAGAAGAGCTCGAAAGTTCCTCGTGTAGTTTGAGCTTAAGCGGATTTGCTTCTTTATTCTTTATCTGACCCGGGATGAATCTTAATCTTCTTTTCACTATTTAATTCCAAAAGATTTCAACAAGTAAACAACTTCTTAAAAACCGTCTACGTAATGAGATAGACCCAGGTTTCAAGGAAACGGTTTTACATTTTGCACCTTTACAAAATGAAGAAATATCTACCATATAATGTAAAATTCTATGTATTAAAGTTGCTGATCCATAACAGATGGCGATTAAGTTTCGACAAATTTATGTAAGCAACAAGTGATGGGCGTTCGCAACAGAATTGCCGAACAAAACAGTAAGTAAACTAATGTAAAAATGCTTTCTTCCTGGTTCACACACGAACTATATATAAAAAAAAAGACAAACATTCCGATTGAATAAAATATGATAATATCTTTAAGACGAATTGAATTTCATTCCAAAGCCATGCAGATAAAAGTAAAGATCCTATTATTCTGTTTCTTGAATGAATGAAGCAACAAAAATCATTCAAAGAGGATAACAGTTATTTAAATATTTCTTCCTTTTTTTTAATATTACTGTAAAATTGATTTATACTTCAATCTTTTGGAGTTTCAGATGTAATTTGTCTCAAACATTATGACAGATACTAAGTGGCTAACGAAAGGAGACACTACATGATAAGAAGAAAGATGCAGGTGAATTAAGCAGTGGAACATTTTTCAATATCCTAATTTTCTTATATTTTTGAAAGACTATCATGACAAAACTATTATTTACTTCTATTTAAAATACAATAAGACTCTACATTTAATGTAATATGTAATGTAAATCCGTGACTTTAGTGTATCTCAAGCTGTAAGATGACGCTTTGTATCACAGTAACTCGGGACTTCATTTAAGCATCACGTTATTTCTGTACATTGTAAATGAATACGATCTTTTATAAATAAATTTCCTCCTCAATTAATCTGTTTTTGCTAAGAGATTATTTTAGACTTTCTCAATACTTATGTTCTTAATTTATGGCGTCTTTATTCTCGAAGTACATTTAACTTCGCCACTTTAAATGTTGAGTAGCACAAACAGAAGAATATTGAAATGGCAAAATCCCTACAAGAAATTCAAAACTTAGTATATTTTCTGAAGTTTTCCTCTTGGAAATATAAATATTTTAATTTAAGTAATGCAGTGCAATATAATTTCAAAGTTTATGATTTAAGGTTTAAGTCCAAAACCTAAGTCTTAAAGCTTAATATAGAACTTAAATAAGGTAAGGCATTCAGTAATTACTATTACAACCATCTTCTTCTTCTGTCTTCATTGTCATCTACCAACTCAGTCGCCTGCTCATCCTGTTTCGTATTATCACTTCACGATGCCCTATATTTTTTTTTCCTTCCCCCTGTTGATGAGCGTTCTTGTCCCACCTGTTCGCCTCAACCCCTTCGTCTCCATTAGCATCCACCTATCTGTCCATCTGGTATGTTTGGAAATCCTTCACGTAGACATCATTAAAATGTGAAATCTGACCCTTAAGCACCAGTCACATTTCCCAGCCCAACTCAAAATGGCCACCAAGACCTCAAGTCTCCCGACAAAATCAGAATAAGCAGGTGTTCAAAATGTAAATCGTAAAAGTCTCAGAGAAATCAAAATTAAAACGCAGTGAGTTGAATATGACCCAAGACGACCCTGGACGAACTTCGAGCCAACCTGCTTCATAATATATAAACAATATTACATTATAATCACTATTTCGTTTTTCAAAACTGTATTAAAAGAATGAATATCATTGAAATTAGAAGTCAAATAAGTAAAATAATTTTTTAAAAATATTTGATATTAAAGGTATTATATAGAACGCCACGAGTTAAATTAGAATGGCACTCCAGATCACATCACTGTTTTTGAGCTAATTTCAACTGTAAAGTTAATTTTGACATATTTTTGTTCGTTGAAAATTAGTTTAATTCTAAATCCATTTGTTGAAATAGGAAATCTGTCTAAATCTACTTAAATCTTGAGATTTTTTGCTAATAATTTCCCAAATAAAAACGATGATGATTGATTCCATGTAAATAATCCACTAAGTCTTAACGAAATGAGACTTCAAATTACAAAAAAATCAAAAATAAAATAACAATGAAATTTCCAAATGAAACTGAGCGCCAGCAATCTACTGAGCACAAAAAGAACCTAAAGCATAAATTGGTTGAAAAGGTTGATCGTTTACTTTCAAAACTATCTGAGATCGGAAGATAAGAGAACATTAATTTATAGATCTATCTTTGAATTAGAAAATACATTAAAAAATGAGTTCTGATCACAGTCCTTTGATCCTCGGGAATCGGAACAGTGAGAGGGGGGAGGAAAAGGTCCATTTGTCATTCCCGATGGGTTGTATCTGTTTGCCTTGGTGGGAGCTGCCGGGGCTAAGAGGGCGGATCCCACGGGGAAGATACTTCTCTGGAGGGGAGAATTGGAAGGATAAATGAAGAGGGTGGAAGAAAAGAAATGGAAGAGAGAAAGAAAAAAAATAAAGATGATGATGATGTAGGGATCTTGATGAGAGCAATTAAGACCCAAAAGTGAATTTGATGCATTTGAAGTATTTTCTATTGCTTTCTTTTCTGATTAATAAAATTTTCCATCTGAGTGATTTTTTTGAAAAACAATTCTAAACAAATTTATTGATATGCAAAAAAAAAAAAAAATGAACAAGAAGTTATTGAAAGAATTTGGGACATAAAAGTTTTCAGATATAACGAGAAACAAACTTTTGTTCAGTAATATTTGTACTCAAATTCAAGAAGGTTCATTCATTGGTTCCTAAGCTTTTAGTGGGAGGAAACATGGACACGCATCCATTCAGACCTAACGATTCTATTAATAGCTGGTAAAGAAGACATCAAGGGTATTTTTATAAATTGGAATTTTATTTTATTTCAATCGTAGGTTACTAAGTTTTTTAAGTGAATTTATGAAAACAGTTTACGATGAAACTCTACGTCCAGCCCATCATCACTATTTAGAAAAAAACAACATTATCCAAAATAATAAACAAAAAAATAACGAACAAAATTTTAATTTTTTTTTTCCATTTTCTAACGAAGAACAGAGGTCATTCTGAATTGTTGTTAATAATTTCATGACAATAAGTATATTTATACAAAGGAACTGGAATTTTAATTGTGTCACCGGTTTTCTGTTGATTTTGTACAAATTCGACTTATAAGGATTCATATCAGAGCTTAAAGGGAGAGTTCGATCATTGACATGACAATTATGAACATTAGCAGCAAAAATAGTTGGAGATAATGGAAGAGAGATGTTAAATAATTTTCTTTATGTATCTTTAATCCATAAAATAATAGTGCAATGATTTACTTTCTATTTAAAACCAAACAAAAGCACTGAATTCGTTCACCATTCAGATTATATCAATATACGTAGAATAAATTACGTTTTCATGTACAAGTCTTGTGGATGTCTTCTGCAGAAAGTCCTTTAGTAGAAAGAACCTCTTAGAATAACATAGATTCGGACGTGCTTCAGTCGTGTTGGGAGGTGTGGGACGGCGATGTCTTCCTTTTCCACTTTCTCACACCCCGCCCCGGCGCTTAGAGCCCGCTCGCGAATGCGCACTTGGTGCTTACGTAACCCGGGCGGGAGCAAGGACGAGCCGGAGAAATAAATAAATGAAGAAGCTATTCAGAGGATGGGCGAGGTTCGACCCGACCTGACCGGACGCCAGCAACAAGGCGAGCGGCGGACGGCCCTTTGATCGGGGGAGGAGGGGAGGTGTCCATCCCGACCCAAACTGTCAGCCCTGAAACAATGGCTAAATTAGCAGCAACGATCATGTGGGCAAATGAGGACAGCTGTGTGTCTCTGGTCGATTACACGCCCTTCTACCAAAAGAAAAAGGAAAAAAAAAGGCCTTGTTTTTAATTATTTCACCCTTGGTGGAAAGATCGTGCTATAACCCACACAGCTTGTACCGACTCCAGCAGAGTTTGCCCGACCTTTGACATGGGACACATTCATTATTCGAGAAACCACATTTTACTCGCTCTTCATAACTTGAAAAAGTGTATCTGATGCAAATATTAGCAGAGCAAAGAGTTTCGTGATAATCTACTCCAAGTCCAAATATCGAAGCTACTCTTCTAACCATGCAGGAAATAAACTCAACTGATTTGGCGCGAAAATGGAAACTAAAAATTCTTAAGCCTAAACATGCGGCAAATGAATCTTTATGAAGTCATAATTAGAAAAGGTGCAATCACTGACTGACATTCATCACGAATTGTTTATGACTCGTCTTTGTAAAAAAATTAAAACAATTAGAAAGTATTCGGTCAGTGTCGCAATCCGATAATTTTAAGTATATTATGTATTTGATGTTATTATTATTAGCATTAATATGATAAACCATATTGGCTAAATATTCATAAATACTTATTTTCTAAGATATATACTCAAAATTCGGAAACTATACTTGAGCAGAAAAATGGCACAGTTGCATTTGTTTACTTTTTGTTTTATTTTCCTCGCAATTCGCAATTTTTTTGAATCAAAATAATGTCAATTTAAAGATCGTTTCATCATCTATCCAATGATACCACTTAAGTGTGTATTGCGTGTCAGCAGAGTGCTTTTTTTGGAGGAATCTCCTAGTTTACCAGAAAACCTCGTTTTCGTACAGCCTGGAAAATGGTGATTAAAACAAAATTCAATACTAATATTCATAAAACAATCATTATTAATAACGGGTATTCCCTCCTCTAGCCTTAATTATGGCCCTCATTCGATTTTTCATCAATCAATTTGGGGTGTTGTTCTATTGTTGTTCTTGTCTTGGTTTTTGAAGGTACAATATACACTTAAGTGGTATCATTGGATAGGTGATGAAACGATCTTTAAATTGACATTATTTTGATTTAAAAAAAAAATTAACTTCAAACTTTCAGATTTTCTTATAATTTCATATCATAATTTCATAATTTCATATTATTTTTTTTTCCGATTTCATCAATGTAATAGAAACAATATAAACTATTTAGTTACTGCTTTATACCAATTTTAGAATGTGACAATTTATCTTATCTTGTAATTTACATAGATTCAAATTAAAATACATATAAATTTGGGAATATCCTTCATAACAAATTCCGTTTTTTATTTTATACATATAAGTTTATAAATTTAAAAAAATGATAATTTTAGAAGAAAATAATTTTATCTTATTGAAATATTTTTTTTTTCAATATTACTATCTTATAATAGATATTAAAAGAAAAATATTTACAGCATCAGCTATAAAATAAAGAAATACACTGTTTTAAAACAATTATACAGTACTAAAAAAAATATCTTTTGTTAAAATTTCACTTAATGACAAAACAAATTAAATTCTAATTATGTCTAATTTAAGATAATTAATGTAGAAACAACAAAATAATCTTCTTTCGTAACATCCTTAAAGCATTAATAATACATTATTGTTTCATTCTCAACTTTTGGATTCTTTCGTTGAATTTTTCTTCTTAATTTTTACAGATAGAACTGCAACAGTTTGATTTTAGTTGATTGTCAAATGTATTGACTGCCTATTCGCTCAAAATATATTTAATTTTTTTAGATAATTCTTCTTGCTTTACATGCTATGTAAAAACCATTTCGACGTTTTCTAAAATAACCAGAGAGAGAAAACAATTACTCTAGATGTATTAAGTTATTTGTAAGATATATGGGAAAGGAACCATATCCTTACTTTTGTCGACCTATTCGCGGGATCATCAATAACTGTCTAATAACAAAATGTTAGTGCATGTATTTTTCTTTTCGAATATACCCACGGTATTTTTGGGGGGGGGGGAGCTGGAATGTTATTTTTTTCCCTTTAAAATTATTTATTTCGAATGATTCGACACAAATTTTGATTTATCAAAGAACTATGTTACCGGTGATTAAAAAAACAATTTATCATCTCTTAACCGTTGCCCTATCAGACAGTAAGCCTTGGAATTTGGTCTCGAATGATGCTGACCTCCTGATTGGGCGACTTGACCTCAATGACCTCGGGGTCAGAAGCCAAAGAACACAAGTCACTCTACATCACATGAACTGAAAGGAGATTTTTTTTTTAAATCAAACTTCACACCTACATTCCCTGCATAAAGGATTGTAAGTCTAAAAATTAAGCAAAAGTTCATTTTATTCGTTTTAATTGTATTTTAATATCGAATTGTAGAAATACCTTTGTTTTCAGACGCAAAGAATGTTTCAGTACTTCTTTGTGAATTCTAATTATGTAATTCTAAAATACGACTGTCGCTATAATAATATTTTCCAATTAAATTAAATTGAATAAATTTAAATTAAATAAATTAAAAAAATTATTAACAAAGTTTATTCCACAATAACCAAATCAGTCATCAGAAATAAATCAAAATTATATTTTATCTAATGTTATGTGCGCTGTATTTACGTTTGGGATAACTATTGTACATTTAGTATCATGTTTTCATGATTAACAACAAATACATTTTAAAAGCATATACAAACAATTACATAAAACTCTTTGAGAGCCACTGGTATGTTTCATTAAAACAACATTCAAAACAAAATATAAAAAAATCTAGAAAAAAATTATATAAATCTGTTAAATGATTTCATACTAATCTAATTTCTTAAAAATCAAAATATTTTAAGTTAATTTTCAGAATAAAAATTTCAAGAGGTTTAAAAATAATAAACTTGTTAATGAGTTTTACAGCAAAGCTTCTGATACTAAGGTTAGTTTGAAGAGGAGCAATTTTTTTCATGTATTTTTTTTCAAGAAAATAAAGAGATTTGAAAGACAGTTTCAGGGCAATTCGCTGCGTCATGTCCGTCCGTCCGTCTATCCACAAGAATAACTCTACTTTTAATGATATGATTTTCATGAAATCTACAGCAAAGCGTTTTACATAAACTCGTAGATTAATTCAAATTCGTTTAATATTCTTCAATACTTCATACAGTCATAATGAAACCGTTTTTTGCATTTTAATTAATCTGTTATATAAGAAATTTCATGAAAATTCGAATAAACGTTCATGATAAAACTGTAGGCAAAAGTGGAAAGATATTTATATTCGATTTAATATTGTTAAAATATTTTTTTCCAGGTTCAGTTGAAGTCTGAATACAATATCTTCAATATGAATCCAATGCAACTATTATGTTTTATATGCATTCTATTTTCACAGAAGCTAAAAAAAATTCTGAAGCTTTACAATATGTAAATTGAACGATTACTTGACATTATTATTATACTATTATTATTGTTATTAAAATGTAAAAATTACAGAAGCATTAACGAAGATTCATTACATCAAAACCTTAAGACATCGTCTTCTTGAAGTAAAAAAACAACCCTAAAACTTTTGCCAATGTTTAGATCAAGACAATGACGTAGACTATCTTTCTCTAAAATCTCGTAATCCCTATTTATTCAGCTGCTAGAAGACTCCATGCACATGCATGAAGGTAGACAATATATGGGAGATGCGTAGATGCGATATTTCGTAACCCTTCTTCTCTCACCATATCCCTGAACTATGAGGTCAAAAAGAGCTGCGCCAGCATCAGTATTAATACGATGCTCATATTTTACGCAACTAACCTACTTTCTATCAGCGAATTCGCATTCTTCGTGGCCGGGATCAGCTAAGAGTCAATCGATTCACAACAAAGACATTTCTTGGCTTGCAAATACTTCTAGCATTCTTCTGTTTCTCAAATGTTAGGCCTGGATTTCATTCAACTGCGATATGGCCACAATTCCAATTTCATCGTATTTTACGGGATCTTTTTTTTAATTAGAACTAAAGTAAAAACATTACAATAAAATCGAAATACCTTTAACGAAATCTATTATTGCGATAAGGTCTACACACAAATGTAATCTTGTAACAGACAGCTTGAAATCCCTATTAACTTTTGCATGTTAAGTATGATCAAAGTACTACAAAATGTTAAATAGACTAACTTTATTGTGAAAGTAGTTGGAATGATTGACTGACAAAGTTTGTGATTCATCTATTTTTTTTAAAAAAAAAAAACATTGTTAAGTCATAAAATCATTAAAAAAAAAGTCTTGCTGATTCTAAATGCAAATCCAATTTAAATAACTGATAAAATCAAGTATTGTTTTTCAGAGCAAAAAAAGTTATGTTGTAAAGTTTTAAATTTCATTTTTAATTCCAAAATAATTCTATATATGCTTGTATGTTTGTTTTTCATTTTATAAAGTACTTTTATACAATCTGAATTATTGTTCGTTTAATTCTTTCTGTATTTTTTCTAATGTTAAAAACTATTTATTGTACTATTTGTTTTAATGGAGCATTTCTTCAACGTTATTCGAAAATTTCGTTATAACTCAAATTAGCAAATTTGACAAATTAACCCCCCGCCCTTTCATAATCTTAAGAAAATGAAGATATAGAACATAGTTTTAAATTATTTCTGTTGTAGCAGTCATTATTTCTTTAATAATTTCAAGACGAAAATAACTTCAAGTCGAAAAAAATGTGTTCTTTTTTTGTGATAACTAAAATGAATAGTTTTGTTATTGCTAACTGAATTTTTAGTGAAATCACTTCACTAAACGTCATTTATATGTAAACGTTTTCAATATTCTAAAATTAGTTCACTACTATAATTTTCTTATTAAAGTCACTGCTTCGTACTGCTTGCCAGTAACTTTAAATCTTATTTTATTTTTTCATTCTTAGAACAGCGATTCAACTTAGAGGTTTTATAAATAAATCTAAATTAAAAATTAAGGAACTTTACGAGGCATTTGTATAGAGGACAGTGTACATGACATTTAAAGAGGACACTACTATTATGTCTCCATCTGACCTCCATCAACCCTTCGAGTGGTCAAAAGGTTAAAATTGCTAAACTATTCGAATCTTCAATCAGGAAGGAATTCTTAGCAACATTTTGTTTAGAATGTCTCGTGAATATATGCAGTGGATTAGGAATAGTCTTCTTCTGTCGAAATCGAATCCTTTTAAATAAAAACTTCAACGTCTTCTATCTGATATGAAATTGTCAATGTCTTAACCGAAATTACTAATTTATCTTACAACATTAAATAATGGAAAACAAGCAAATAAAACTGAGGTTGCCATGGCAACTGTCGAATAAGAATGTGAAAGATCCAAGTGAAGATATCTAAGCTAACAAGTTAAAAATAAATAAGATGCTATATTTATAGAATATACATATGTAGTTTTGTAGATAATTCAACTTAATCTCAAATATTATTGCTATTTTTTTTTTCTAAGCAGTTCCTTCCTTTTCTAAATTCGTTCCAATTACATTTAAATCAATATAAGCTCGTATTTCATCATGTGAAAACAATTTTTAGCTTTCTAGGGTAAGTAGTTATTGAAGTTTTTAAGCTCTAGGCGGACTTATGGTTCAAGTTGTACAAATCCCTTTAAAATTTCATTCATTCTTATTTTTAATTTATTTATTTATTTATTTATTTATACAACTAATTATTTTAAAGTTATTTAAAACTTGAAGATAGAATTCGTGAAATATGCTAAAAGAAAAAAAAAAAAACCAATTGCAAAAGTCACAAGAATAACATATCATGACTCAAATTCTTTCAAGATATTAGCAAATAATTATCTTCAATGGCAAAGGTTCCTTTCAATTAACTTTTCCTCTGAAGCCGGAGTCCAGCTAAAGTATAGAGGAGGTTTCCAAGTCATTTCACTATGAATTACTCATATAAATAAATCCTAACCCATATATGACGTCAAATGCCATTCCATATAAACAAACAAAAAATCATTAAAAAAAACAAGGAATGATAAAAGTATTTTATAAATATTTTTAAAAATTCTTTAATATAATAATAATTATATCGAGACCTCGATCTTTACTGGTGACTGCTCCTAGCTGATGATTGCCAAAGAGCGCGAAACAGCTGTTCTAGGATGTCACTTTGTAAACACTTGGTCTCACCCATTGATATCTATTAATAATAATAATTCAGTACATTATTTTTTTTTATTAATAATCGTTGTAAAAGAATATATTTATATATTTGGAGGTCTCCAACATATATGTATGTTTATATAAGTTCACTGTAGAATTCAACAGCAATAAACAAATTAACCTCCAATTACTTCCTATTTTTAAAAACTTTTTTTTTACTACATTAATCGTCACCGTTAAATCTTATGTTACAAACAGTTTACTTTTGATAATGATCAAGTATTGTATTTTTAACATTTGTTAAAAATCAGTTTTTTTTATATATATAGTTTAAAAAACTTTTACTCTTATTGCTATTTTTAACATTTCAAAAACAACAATTTTTTGCAATAAAAATCCTGCATTATTAAAGGCATTCCGGTGTAGCCTTTCAGGCTTACTAGCAATCAGCTGAATTTACTTTATCCAAAATACATCAAAAAAAAAAAAAAATCATCATTCAAATGTTGAAGATGAAACGTTTTCGCTGAAAGTGAAGCCAAACAAACTGAGTTGTATGTATACACGTGATTTTTGGCGAAAGCTCTTTTTTCACAATTGTTATTTCTATTCTGACTTCAATAAAACTACAAAACTTTGAAACTTGTGTTGTCTTTTTTTTTTTTTTTCTTCTTGGATAACAAATGGACTTGATGCACTTGTAAGGGAACATCTTTACAGGTAGAGTAATTCGGTATGACAGGTAGAAAAGGGAGACGTGGAGACCGCGACCTCCCAACCCTGTGACGAAGCTGGGCTGAATCGAACTGTAAACGTGTTCGGTGCTAAGGTTGCTTTTTCGCGGTCTGTCTTGCGCGGCATTCCTGCATATTGTCTCTCGGAAAAGCGTCTTCAATTAAAACAGTCCTCGGGGTGACGTGACACTGGCGTTGCAGGAGCGTGGGAACACAGGCGTCCGCCCTCCTGCTGCTCCCTTCGACCGAAGGCCAAGAACTGCAGCGCCCCGAGAAAAATCGGGGGTGTCAAGCGGCGAAAGAGTTTCACTGAAGGAAGATAAAGGAGAAGAAGAAGAAAAAAAGTGAGAGAGAGAAAGAAAGAAAGAGGAAAAAAAAAGCCTCATTCTAATGCCGCTTCCTAATGACAAGACAGAAACCGTCTTGTGAATGTTGAAGATGGAATTCCAAACTCAATGTCATTGGATTAACACAACTTCCATTACAAGTCCATTTCCTTTTTTTTTTCTGTTTCTACAACTAATTTACTATAGTTTGTTATTTTTTATTTTTTTTTAACATTTTTTTTTTTTTAAATATTTTATAAAATAATATATTTTTTTTTTTCACAGAGATTTACCATACCTCAATTTCTATTATGACAATAGACAGATGGAGTCAAGTCTTAAGACCAGAATTTAAGCCAGAATGTCTATTAAGGAGTATTAGATCAATTATGTTTAGACTTTCATTTTCTTGTGGATATAAAAACATCAAAATTTATTTCTCTGTGAGAAACACTTGTTGAAGAAATTCTCTTTTGAGTTTAAATCAAAAGAGTTTCCAAAGAGATATTTTATTCTTTTTCATCATATGAAAACTGATACCTTAATTAAAGTTAACTTAAAAATTATACATTTCACGTAAGTTTGGTTATGAAGGAGGAGTGGGGCATGATAATTGGATATACTTTTCTATGAGAGATTTTCTCCTTCCGGGTGAGGTTCACTCAATATTTCGGCCCTGTTCCTTGCATTACAGGGCCAAATCAAGGAGATTTTGAGCATTACATTAAGTTGACTATTTTTCTTCGTCAGTAGACTACATATTTGTAGAACAACAACTAATAAAACTATTATACATAGCAGAAACTATTATTTTTATTTTTTGGGAGGGTGCAGAGGCCGAATTTTAAGCTACAATTTGGCTTTTTTGCCCAAAAGCGAATAGAAATGTAAGGTTGTGAGCATACAATACATTAATGTGAATTTACTACAATCATTACTGTTTTCGGTGTTTTCCCCTAAAAATGAATTGTAAAATCAAAAAGCACCATTAAACTGATATTTAAATCAAATGATGCACAGTCAGTGTATGAAGACAGAAAACCTCTTTCAGAAGCATTTTACTGCAGAGATCAACCTTAGCACCCTTCCAACCCAGAAAACACCTCTCCTTCGTTGCAACAGAATCCTCTCCACCTGTAAATTGCCTTCAACCTTTATTTTTAATTCGATTCAATTCGTCATTGCGTTCTATTCATCGTGACAGACCGTGGCCACAGCTTTAATCACTGCTAATGGAGAACGACTCCCAGGAGGTGACTTAAGTGAGTCCGTAATTAAGAAGAGGAATAGGGATGGCTCAGCTGGTATTGAAAGAAAGCTGCAGGTCAAATAAGAAGTCTCAAGAACTTCTGTTTCTTCTTGTATTGGCTTGTTAGCACTGGATGATACAGTCATTCTTTTACTCGAGACATGAAAACCAAAATCATCAAAATTATAATTGGTGTAGCAGCTTTTGAAAGTTTCACCTACATCAAGAATTCTTATTTAACAGTCAAATGTTAGCTAACAAGAGTGTTTACATTGAGGTAATCTAAACCTATCATTGAATTTCAGTTGGTTGAAAAGAACAAATTCAAATGCACAAGAATTTTAAAGGAGTTTCTACATCACTAACCTTCAAATGAACAAGATCATTTTAAGTTGGAATTTTTGAGTTTCTTCTTCTCTTGCCTGAACATGAATGGATTTTTCTTCCAAGTTTCTTTGCTGATGATTTTGCAGCAAAAGTGAATGGATTTCATCTTACAAGAACCAAACAGCTTCTTTTTTTTTGTAAATTACTTAGGTTTAATATTAGCTTTGTAGAGAGCAAGCTTTTTAAATATAAAATTGTTTTTTTTCTTTCTATCTTTCTTTTTTTGTGTATGTGTTTGTGGCTTATATTCTGTAAAGCACGGGTTTTTAATCAGGATTAAGGGAACCAAATGATGGGGGTAAGATACTGGAAAAAAGGACATGATTTTTTTTATATTTCGTTATTTATTTTTGGTTGGACGTCTACGACCAACATTACATTTCAACGGTATTTCGGGCAATTCATTGGGGATCTTTAATGGTTAAAAAAAACCTCCTGTATGGACATAATAATTTCCTTTTTCGACGAATTATAACTTTTTCTTTGGAGGGTAATGAAATTCGAACGATTTTACATTTCTATTGAGGCTTGAACTACTTTAACAACTTTCTTAGACTAAATAACTGTCGATCTACCTTGAATCAAGAAGAAACATTTATTTCGCCTTCAAGTTGACATTCTTCCATTAAGAATTATTAACTTTAAGCCCAAATTATGTCCTAAATTCTTTAGAGGATCGTTTCCAAATAGGGGCCAATAAATTATTAATTAAGTCCAAATGTTTTGCTGTTCAATACATAAACGTAAAGACTAGAAATCTTTAAGAAAATTTTCAAATAAAAAATTTCAATTATCCAGTTCTCGAAGAGGATACAATGTTTTCTCAATGGAAGTTTGGCTACCGCTTCTCAAATCAAAAACTGATAAAATTCCTTTAAATTCCTCAAGCCAAATAAGAGGTGAAATTTATTAATGTATATCAGCATGAAACAACTGTCCTCGAATCTTGTGGTAATTTATAGTTATGACTGTAAGGTTGATGCAACTTAAAATTACTATTGATTTAAAACAATACTATTCACTGATATATAATTTTATAATATTTGTTGTAAACCATTTGAATATTAGTTAAGAAAATGAAGCTTTGAAAGCATTATTAAATTAATTAATTTAAACGGCTAGCATTAAAATAATATTCACAAAATTAGAGATACTAATAGTAGTAGTATTAAAAAAATTTTGAAAAAAATGGAAAATAAGAAACTTAAAAAAGTTAAATTACTGAACGAAATGAAATGTAGTCTGAAAAATATCTTTATCTTTGCTTGACTTTTTTTTCAAAATTTTTTTTAAAATCGATATTGTTGTTTATTTACATAAATTAGTTTTAAAAATTTGATTAAAGCTCAAGTTACTTTTGTTTTGAAACATTCAATTGTTTTTTAATAATCTTTCTTTCTTTTTTTTTTTTCGTGACTTCAATTGTCATGACATTTGTAAAAAACGCGAATAAAATCACATTACTTTTATTGAAAATTGATCAAGAAAATTAGAGGTTCTCGTCCTTGTAGCAATAAACATTCGGAGTCTGTTTCAGTAATTTAGACAAACTTGTAAGAAAGAGACAGTCTCAATACAAAAAAAATTCCGTTGCTCCCTCACTTGGAATGTGAACTTGGTTGACCCTTGCTCTACGTAGTCGTCAATTCAAATGGTGATCGTTTTTTTTTTTTTTTTTTTTTTGCCGTTGTTGTGGCCTTCGATGCTGTCATAGGCGAAGCTTCGTCTTTCTGATTACAGCTCCCGAGCCGTCTTCCCATACTAATCCCAAAGATTTTCCAATAGGAAAGTCGAACTGCCATACAATGCCGCCTTTTGCAGCGATCTGTGCATGGGGATGCCCGTCCTGTGACCCTCCTCCGAAGAAGATAGTGGCATTCCGGAGGTAGTTGGATGTGATTATAAATATCTCGCCGAACTCAAAAAGACAATGAAGGCTTTTAACAATACCCGCAGAAAGAAAAACTACATGGCTAGGAATTATTCTGCTTTACCAATTCTTCTTCGGAAATAAGAACCTAATCTTAAACTACATTATTTAAACTGAAGGACACAAATGTCGATTTCTTTATATTAGTATCCGCATAGAAACAAATCAGTGAAATAAAGTGGATCACTTTACATAAAACAAAACCTCAATTCTCCAATTTAATACTTTAATTAAAATTGTCAAAAGGGAAAATATGAATTTTGTAATCACCACTGAGTTACAATGTTTGTTAGATTACCTTCTCGTAACTAATACGCAACAAAATATTCAAAACTACTTATCTTTTTTTCCTTTGATAGTTTGTTACCCACTTAAATATAACCAAAAAAGAAAAAAAGCTTTTTCCTTTTCTTTTGCTTTTTCCACAGCAATATAGAATAAAAATAAAATTGCTAAAAAACGATAATTTCTTTCTTCTTTTTTCCCATATATTTGGATATGTATTTGTGTATACATGTGTATAAATAAAAAATTAAAAATAAAGTTTGTTAAAATACAAGTATTTTTTAATGTTAATATATTCGATACTAAGTTGGATCATTAGGCTCAACTACATTGAAATACTATTTAATATATTGCGACTTAATGTAGTGAAATTTGTAACTTAAGGATAAGAAAGTAGATATATTTAATGATGCTTCCTTTTTCTCTGGTTCCTTAGACCTTCATAATGGTCGCCACACTCATATGCAACAGCGATGTCAGAATATAATATATAACAAGGCAACTCATTTCATAATAGTGAAAGTTTCGACAGTTCATAATCAAACGTTGAAAATTAATGACAAACTATTCAATAAGTCTGATGATTATAATTCTAAACTGTTACTGAATGTTTAGATTTATTAAAATTGGACGACCCTGTTATATAGTAATAAAATAAAATAAAATAAAAATCTGTAAATGTACTTCAGTAACTTTATCAAAATTCTATAACAGTAGTTTATGTAAAACAAAGCCACAAATACCTTACAAAAGGTATAAACAAATACCAAAAAAAGTGTTTCTAATTTATAAAAAAAGTTTTTTTTTTCTTTTTTTTTTTTTTTTGTAGTTAAAATAAATGTAAAAAAAAATTGTATCTTATTATTCAGAACTATTTTTTTTGTTTGTTTGTTTAAGCTTATGTGCCCACAATAATGGAGAAATATATCTTTAAATGAGTCAAAATTAGAAATATCTTAACAGTTATTGAGATTCTTCTATTCAAAAAAATGCAAAAAACAAAACAAACAAGAAATTACACAAAATTCAATCAGAAATATTTAATAACTAAAAAAAGAGGTTTTTAATTCAACCAAGATAGTTTGAAAGCGTTTCACTAGGGCCTTGTAAAGAGAAAGTACGTTTTGTTTGAATACAAGATATATTGATGAGTGGTTCTGCCAAGATCCTAATGAAATGTAACTCACGACAAAGCAGGGTGTAAATGAGTCCATGTCAGTCTCTGAAAAACGGGGTGGTAGCAAGTTTTCCTGGTTATTCATAAGGGTAATCACTTGTTCCCTGACTGCTAGTTTTTCTTATTCTGGGCGCGTAAAAAAATTAATAAAGAAAGTGGAAAAAGAAGGTGGAGGTGGAAGGAGAGGAAACTTCCATTATAACTTCCATAACTATGCTTTGATTGGCAGGTCTATCTTAGAAAGAATGCTAATAGGACTATCACAGAACAACAGAGAAGCGTCCAAAGCAAAACAGATTAGGTTAAATTATTTTCTTTCCTTTGTTGGAACCATGTTACTGATTGCACACTTTTTTTTTCCTTTTCTCAATACAGCTGCTGCTGCTGCTGTTTTTTTTTTCAAGATAATATGCAATTTCTAAAGTCAATTTCAGTCTCCCAGTGAAAGAAAGAAAGAAAGTTGTAATTCCATAGATTCTAACATGTATTGGATTGCATAAGGCTGGGCATAAATTTTAATCACAATATATGCATAACCAAAGAAATATCAAGAACTTCCTGTAAGAACTAAAAGCCTTCTTTTAGTTTATTATATGTGTACAAATAGTATAAATTTTTTAATTTTCTGCAAAAAAAAGTAATTAAGCAATCCGCATTGCTTATTTAAGCTGCCTAAATCCAATTCTTTTTTTAATCTGTTAAAAGTCAGCGGACAAGGATTGCTAAACGGATTTGGTAGACATTGATAGAATGGATTCGTTGTTTCATTTCTAATGATTTTCTAAGGACATTTTTAACTTTACCCACAAATATCTTAGCAAGGTATTCACATGGAAAAATTTTTCATAAAAAATATTTTTTTCAAAAAAGTACACCATCTTTTATCGTTAAACATGCATCAAAGTTTCAGGAAGATATGCCATTCATGGGCGTCCGACCATACGGTCAAGAAGGGACACTTACGAATGTGAAAAACTAATATAATTCAAATAATTTCCTTCTCGTAAGAGAACTAACAAGATATTTAGAAAATGGTAAATTTTATTTAAGATTTCATCTTCTTACTTCGCTTATTTTATGGAATTTGGCAGGTATAAAATACATTGCCAAAGTATTTTGCCTCCCTCCTCCCTGGAAGAATGTCTGCGGGCGCCCAATGGCTGTATCTCATTGTTATTCTTCCACATAATGGTTAGAAAAGCTATCTGAGAAAGTAGAGAGATATCTTAAACCCGACTATGAACATATTAATTGGTAATACAATGGCTCTGAAACAACTGTGACAATTTATTCTACAAACTTACATGAAAAAAATTTCTTTCCGAAAAACATATTTAATAGTATATAATAAAGAAAAGAGCAAAAAATGAAATATCTTAATACATTTAATAACTTGTTTTTTTATTTGACCAATATACATTATGCTGAATGTTAGATGACCAAGTGAAATAAATATCATAGTAGTACGAATTTCAGCATTCTTTATAATATTTTCATATGTTAAAATTGAGTGGGTTAAAAATCAAAGTATTCTGTGTCTCCCACTTTTCTTTTAAAGAAAAAAAAGTTTGAAGCTTGTGCACACGAAACTTCCATTTAAATTTATTCCAAGACATTCAATAATACGTGGCATCCGAAACTCCATTAAAAAAACATTTTGGTAAATGCGCGGAGGCGCAGCCATGCTGTCGTTGGGAGGGGGTGGGAGAAGAAGTGGGAGGCAGAGGCAAAGTGAATCTGAGTTGCTCTTCTTTTTACGTTCTCAATTATTCTGACAACGATGTTGCTTCAGTGAGAAAGAACACCTGGACACACAAGGCACACTGTGTACACAAACCGACCCCACCACGCCAGACCTCTGTACCTGAGCTCAAACACAAGACCAGGAAACACACAAAGTTCACGTTTTCTTAATTAATTTTTTTTTTCTCTATCTTACCGCTTTGTTTTTAATCTATCGACAAATTTACCACCCATTGGAGCTGGGGAGAGGGGTTGGAGGGAAAAAGAGAAGCTACACAAGCAGAATCAAATTACATTAACACTATAAATTAAACAATTGGAAAGACTGGAATTGTTAGTTACAACCATCAAAATACTGGTGGCGGAACTTCTAAAAGAGATTTCTTTAGTTCATTTCATTTCTCAGGGAAAAACAAGCTTTCATTATTTCTGACAAATTACTAATTAGTAATAAAAAAATAAACAATTATAACTTTTTCCGTGTTTTTTGCGTTGAGAAATTTGAACCCGACAAGTGAAATAAGAGAATAAAAACTCTAGAAACTACGACAAATAGTTTTCCTTTAATCAGAGAAGGAAAAAAATTAATTAAGGTTTGACTACCTTGATTTAATTCAGTAATTATAATGTTTCTTACTTTGTTACTGGTTTGTTTTTTTTTACAGGAAAAGAAAGAACAAAGAAAAAGCCGAAGCCAAAGACACTGATTTTCTTGCATTGTATTGAAATTTATCATGAAATAACATAATTGCAATTATGTTATTATAAAAAAAAATAATCAACTTGGCAACGCATCTTTGTTTTTATTAAATCGTCTTTCTTATCCACCCCCACCATCCAAAGAATGGTGTAATAATTAGGAGTATTTATTTTTTGTATATATTTAAAAAGAATTATTTACCCTTACGGAAAGGTAAGTACTTCTTTAGGTTTTGGGAGGAAAAATGGAAAAGTTCTCTATTAGAAGCCTTGGAAACTTTGGCCTACATTTGTACTTTATTTGCAATTTGTTTATTTCTTTTAACCTCCAGTATTTTTAACTAGCAGCAAAAACAACAGAACTTACATTGAAGCCTAACTAATATCAAATTCAGAAATAGTTTATAATTATTGCGAATACTCTAATAGAAAGACTAAATTGTTGATTTTTATTTAAAATTACATTTTGAATAAAATTTAGTTTTGTTGATGATCTACAATTTTTTTTATCTTAAAAGTGGAATGTTAATCCTTGTGTGGTCTTGGGAAAGCATTTTTTAAAAGCACTGTCCAAAGCTACTTCCGATTTATTTGAAATATAAACTAAATAAGAGTTAAGACGGTCGAACTATCAGTTTCATCAATTGATATCATTAATGTCAAGAATGCATTACATCCTAAAAATGACTGAACAGCAGACAACAATATGGTCTTGCCTGCACTCAATGCCTGTCCACAATGAATCATTGGAATATAGCGTTGGATTTTCCTTCAACTGTTTTGCGAATGGTAAATTCTTATCTTTACGTTCTTTTATCATAGTATTCTTTGCTCTTATTATTTCATAATTTAAAAATAAATACACGAAAATATATATTTTAAAAGATATTTATTTTTGCCTCCTAAGTTACAATACTTCGCTTTTTATTTAAAACGGTTTGAAAAAGCGGGAAGATGGTATTCTCCGCGAAATATCACCAGTAATAAAATGAAATTTATCCGTAGATGGAGTTTCTAATTTAATTTAATAGTACAAGATAGAATATGAAGTACTTCGCTTTTATTTTTCAGAATAGGGAGAAGAGTCTCCTCTTAACTCCCCTTCCCCCCATACACATGTACATAGTTTGGTAATTTTCTACATCTCTCCAGAGGTCATATGAAGCCATCTTCTTCTTCCTATTGGGCAGCTGCTACTTTTATGTGTGTGTGTTGTTTTTTTTATTCCTCTTCATAATTAAAGATAAGTCCGAATTGCTAAGGAATGTCGCTGCGTGGGTCTGAGTAACTATCACTCAGGCAAACATGCACGTGCTGCCAATGGTTGGAGGGGACCTATTTGACTGATTACGATCGATTATTTAGTGTTAATAACAGGCTCCGGTGCATGGCAGAAACCTCGTCCACACTGCGATGGCATCTCTACAGAGTAGAAAAAAGAGCCCAAGACGAAAACATCATTGTATAATCAATGGTTAGCTTAGATTGAAAAGGAACAGATATTAAAAAGTCGTAATAGTCATCCAAAACACCCACGAATCTCAACTGGAGTAAGTATATGAAAAGGGACACAGAAACATCTCTAACTTACTATAAACAAAAAAGTTATTATAGTTTTTTCTGTATTTAAATTATTGAATTCCATTAATCTGTATTGATTGGAAATTATGGAAATAACGAAAAAAAAACTAAAATGCAAAAAGAAATCTGAAAAAACTTCATGAAAAATGTAAAATATAATTAATTAAACGTTAAATTTTTAAAAAAATCTAAAAAGTTTTAATACAAAAAAAACTCCAAAGATATACGTATCAAAGTTGAAGAGTTTTCGCTAAAAAAGATACACCTGGACTTAAAAGTGAAAAATAAGACGAATATAGATATTCTGAAAAATAGTTTTAACAAATAAAAAAAATTAGCTAAAACATGACAAGAAAGTTTAAAAAGAAAGCAAAGCCGATCTCGTTATTTAACTGATGATGGCCAAAAGAGTGAAACAGCTGCACTAGGATTTCAAATAAGGAACAGAACTTCTTATTCATTGATTTTTATTATTTATTTATTTTCATTTTTTTCGTTTACATTATTTCAAAATTCGTAGAATTTATACTAAAAGTTAAAATACTTTTAGACTTTCTTAAAACCATTGATGGTTTTAACTAACTTTCAAAATAAGTAAATTTAAGTGAATCTTAAAAATATAAAATTTTATTCAAAACTCCGAGAAACTAACAGTTGTTGCACGTGATCGGTCGGATAATCAGACGCAGAGAAATTAATAAGTGCTTTTCGTAACTGATCGCGTCTAAATATGCTAATTTTTCTTTTCAATTTTTAGTAAGAAACAAGTATTTGCTTTATCTTATTCTTAACGGTTAAGGTTTTCTAAAGATTTATTTATCGCTTGGGAAAGAAATGATTTACAGAAAGACTGTCCAAAAAACTATTATATTTCCTGGCTCTGTTTTACTTCAGTGGCAATAAGAAATGATAACCAATGAATAAGTTATCCAACGAAGCATTTTGTATCGGAGTTAAGCAATATCAATGAAATATTGGAACCGTAAAAGTAAAGGCTAAGTATTTGTTTGTTTGTTTTTTAAATTTACATACACTAATATATCTGTCCACTCCTCCGCTTTTTTTTCTCTTCTCTTTCTTAATTTTGGTCAGCTACGAGTTAGCTAATGCTACAGAGGCAATCACGTGTGCCAGGGGCAAAGTGGGCAGGGCCATCTGAGTCAATAGGGCGATGCACTCGAACCTGAACCCGGCGACAACGCCGTGACCCCGGCCATAACCTTGTAATGACCGTCCTGTGATACACCACCCCGCTCCTATAGTTCAATAGGATCGGACACATATCCACAAATGTCTCACTCATATACAAGGGTATTTCAATCGAAAGAAGAATGAATACAGAAATACTTCTTACTAAATATATCACTATTATTTACAATTAGATTTCTTTAAAATTACATTTTAGTACATTTCTTATTATATAACTAATAAGCTTTAAAACTGCAAAATATAAAAGCATTATACTGTAAATGAAATTATAAAATAATTATAAAAGTTTACAAATTAAAATCTGAGTATTCCAACTGAATTTGAGTAAATTTTACATCAAAAATTGGTTAAATATTTTTAAAATATTCATCTCTAAAAAACAAATGTAAATGTTAAAGCATATTTTATGAGATAATAATCAAAAATATAAATAAGTCAAAGAATTTTATTATTATTTAAAATTAGGTTCTTTTAAACTAAAATAACCAATTTAGATGAAATCAAGTCAAAATCGGCTTTTTTTTTCGTCGTAAAATTAAAAAAAAATTGAAAAAAATTAGTGATGATTTCACTTCTGATAAGAACTGTGATGAATGGAGTTTCTCTTTATTTTGAACCAGGTAATTATTTGGTAAAAACTTTAAAATTAAATAGTGTTGGTTTCATGTTATTAAAAGTTTCAAAATTATCAGTAAAAACTGATATGAATTTCATATTACAGTTTGCTTGTTTTTTTATGAAAACAAAAACAAAAAATCTTTTTTATTACTTAACAATTATTATTATTATTAAAATAATTCCTTGAAAATAGTAGAATTGAAACTAAACATTACAAAGAAAAATATATTTATAACTAGTAATAAAAAATAATTAAAGAAATTTAAGATAATAAAGGTCTTTTATACAAAATGTTAGCTTACGATTTTTTTCTTAATGATTCTTGTTTAAGCATTTTAAAAGTAAACATGATTTAAAGTCAGTATGATTACGGTTGTTATAAGGGTTATTTTAGTAATTAAAATTACCTTCCGCGTAAATCCAATGTTTTTTCATTCAGGTGTCGTGCACAAATATGATTACCATGAAATATAAGTTGTTTCAGATTCCGGAAATGGCTGTGCTGACAGATCACAAATTACACTGGAACTTAAACGATGATCTTCAGCATTTCATAAGGAGTTGGCGCAACTTTTTAAGTATAATAAATGGCAAACTTAACAGCTACAACAAAGATGTTGTATCTTTTATTCAACACGAGCCGATTTATAACAGAAGAAAATGGGAAAAAAAAAAACGCGGATTGTCATTTTCAAATGCCTTAATTTTGTCGATTGACTTTTGAGTTTTAACTGATGGAAATGAAAATAAAATAAAAACCGAATTAATAAATAAGATTAAAATATCGAAGAAACGTTTAGGTTTTTGTTTTCCCTTACACTTTCCCCAGAAATTCTTTAATATCGAAAAAAGTCCATAAAAAGAAAATGAAATCTTATTTTTTTCCCTCATAGCAATCACATAAGTAATTGTGACAATGATATATTTAACTCTTTTAAAAATGTTCGATAAATTATTTTTTCTTCATGGCTAATTGAGATTCTGGTAAGTCTTTTCTGTATTTAACTTTCTATTACTTTCCTGCAAGATTATTTAAGAAAAAATATTTCAACTCTGCTATATTCCATCAAAATTAACTATAACAAAATTAACTATCAGCTTTACCTTTGACCTATTACCACGCAGGATGCAGCCGTACTTCTTATCTTTCGATTTACTGAATTTTATCAAAGAAACTTGGAATTAATGGTGTTTGTAAGACTCAAGAGGGGGTGGGGAGGGTGTCTGCAGTGAAGTGAGATTGTGCTGGGGGTGGCAGTCGCGTGCACTCAGTTCGGCCACTCGAGAATTGCACGAAGTCGAATTCGGGGCCGTGGATTGCCTGCCTCCCGTGGGATTGGCTCCACGCGCATTAACAGAAGTAATGGATGAGAGGATTTTTTTTTCTCTCTCTCTTTCCTTTCTTTTCTCTTCTTCTTGTCTACTAAGAAAGAGACAAACAAGAGGAGGAGAAGCCATCAACCCTCATTTTCACTATCAAATACACCCCCACTTGAAGTCACTTCTTCCGTTGCAAAGGTCATCAGGGTGAATCGTCCCGACCTTAATTGATCTCCCACGACCTTCCCGTGACCGCAGTTCATCCGTTACCAAGACAACATTAAAGTCTCACAGACACAATCGCAAAGGCTTCCTGTCTGTGAAGGCCATTTTCATGTAATCCAAAGATTTAGGCTTTTAATTACTGTTTATCATTTCTTCTCAAGAGATTGCTCGTGATGTCATCAGTTCCAACGGTAATTATCTTCAGAATTTATTAAAGCTTTATTTCAAGGTACAATTATGAAATTCATTGAAAAAAAAAATAAACAAATAAAGTAAACAAAAGTATAATTAGTAGCGATAAAGATACTTAAGAAAAACATTGAACGTCGAAGCTTAACTCAGAGTATTTATAAACTTCAACCAATTCAAAATTTCCTCCCAATTATCTGGATTTTAATTATTATACAGATGAGTTATTAAGACATAATAAAATGCAATAAAATGTTTCGATTTTATTGAGTATATTAATATTGTTACTTATTACCTATTACCACTCATTATTCATCTGGCTTTATTTTTTTACTGAATAACATTACTGTCAAAAAATTTGTAATATTTCAGCACAAAATAGCCACATCACAGATAGTTTATGTATGTAAATACAATGTTATTTATATCTTAGTATTTAATGCTAATAAACTAATTTAAAAATATATTGAAAGTTTATTTTATCATTTTTGGAGCATAACCCTGGGAATAACCTCTACTACATCAAAATTTGTCAAGGGGTTATTTTACAACATATGCCAAACAGATACATTCAGAACCATTTCTTTAAAATGTTAAGTTTGAAATGTATTTTTTTTTTCCTAATCTTCTTATCTATGTTTGGTTTTAATTATGAAAATAAAATACAATTTGCTTTATTTCATTTTTTTAGAAAAAAATAATTCGGGATAAATCCCCGAAAAACTTCTTTTTGGAAAAAAAATATTTTAATCAAGAGTGGTAAAACTAAATGAAGCCAAATGCAACAAAATGGATACATTTAACAGAAATACTGAAAAAAAAAAAAATCAATGTAGGAATATGTTAATAAAAAGAAGTATTTCTCCAAAAATGTTATTGCATAATAAAATTTGTATGTATATACAAATATATGTATGTATGTATGTATGTATGTACACTGTATATAATATATATAATTATGTATCAGGTATTATGTATCTATGTATGCTTTATATTGTATGTTTTATATTTTGTGTGTATGTTTGGCCATTCTCGAGTTACAAAAAGGATTAATAGTATTAAATAGTGAGTATGTAAACTGCTAAATCTCTAGCATAGATAATAAATAGATCACTTTATTTTTAGGTTAAAAGAAATATCACATAACAACAAAAGAAATCCAAAAGGAATCACTAATTACACAATACACTGTTTGGCGATAAATTTTCCCAGCAATATCCTGTGAGGATTTGTCGACCGGGCAGCTATTCTGTCCTCGTGAACTTTAAAACGAAGAAAAAAAGGGAAAAGAAAAAGAAAAAAAAACACTAGAGTATCGGAATCCTTCTCAAGAAGTCTTTCAAACACAGATCATCCCCAAAAGTAGACAAATGTCTGTGCATTGGGATTGGAAGCCTGATTGCCCGAAAAGAAAGGATTAACATGTTTACCACAGTCGGCTGCAGACGAAAGCTCAAGTCCAACCAGGCGCAAATTGACTACATCTAATACGACAAAGACACAAGTAAATATCGAAACTTTACATCGACCAATCAATGAGGTCGTGAGTTCATCGTCCCGAATAGTTACCAAGAACAGCAAGAGATTAGAAGCAAAAAAACTCTGTATTGTTAAGTTTAACAATTTCACTCAGAGTTGAATACACCGTTTGTTAGTCATGATTGTTAGATTGGCAGCTGGATACTTTAGGAAATTTTCTCTTTTTTTTTTCCTTTGTAAGCTGCTAAATTAGTGCTTTTAACTTCTGTAAAGTTCAGTTTATCGGTTTTGTGTAGGTTTCCAGTCTTTTGTATAAAAAAGCAGCATTTCACCTTCAAAGTTAAAATTTCAAAAAAAACACAATGAAAATTTTTTCATCAAGGAAACAAGAACTAAAAAAGTAGTTGTATAAAAAGGCACTTTTCCATCTTATAAATTACATGTAGAATTTTCATTATTATATCTAATTAATTACTAGTTAAAATTAAACATCAACGCCATTAATCGCTATCAAGACTTACATCTACCATCAGTTATTCATTTTTTGTTAAATGTAGATGAATCTTTCAATGTTGTAATCAATTATTGACTGCCATTGAAGTAGAACTGTGTAAGACAGTTTAAGGTGACAAGAACAGAACTAAATGCTCCTCTCACTCCGAAAGTGATTAAGTACGCATCAACTAAATGAATTAAGCTTTTGGTTTATGCATTACACTATTACAACGCTTCAAATGCACGTCAAAAACTTCGTGTAATAAGACTAACTACAGTCATACTACGATAACGTTATGTTCCATATAGTTAAATAGCTGTATAACGTAACATTTCAAGTTTATAATTAGACGGTATTGTTACAGCTTCCTTTCTTACTTAATACTATCATATCGTAAGTCCTAAATATCGAATCTTAAGACTGGACTTAAGTAGACCACAACAACGACAAGAAAAAAAGTCATTCAATTTCTTCATTTTTATTATTTTTTTTCCTTCCATTACTCCATATCGGACCTGTCCCGTGCACTTTCGGTTGTGACACTATTAATCAGCTGAGGGTGGGGCATTTCCGCCTTGAGTTTGGAACCTCCTTTCATGTCAAAAAGAGCTGAAACCCTGCCACCGCAGCCTTTGAGAATTTGTGACCCACTTTAATCAATGCAAAATAATTTGACCATAAACAACACTTGAAAGGGGGAAAAGAAAGCATTCAGTAGTAGATACTAATATCTATTGTATTGCTGGTGTTCCATAATCATAAACCATAGACGATTGGCAAGTGGTATTGCATTGATAGGCTTGTATGGAGGTCCTTTTCGCAACCCTTTACCCGGAGGTTTGTTTGATGTCATTATCCTCTGAAGTTGTAACAGTTCCCATACAGTAAAGCTCCAACTTGTCGCAGAAAAGTTATGGCTTTCTCTTATTGCTCCACCTTCTGATATAGAGCCAATAATGAAGAAATCAATTTCGGGTCATTTAAGTGGACGTAGATTTCTACATACGACAAGAGAAAAGTTCCTAATATATTCCAGATTCACAAAATACTCACTTAATAGGTCAGCATTAAATATTGGGTATAAAGAGGAGAATTATAAATTATTGCTTTTATTGTTACTATCCTAATCAGTAATATTACAATAACAGAACTGAAAAAAAAAATAAACCCAGTATACATGAGAATAATATCTTACTGTCACAATTTGGATTTGTTTCTTATTATTTTGTGAAATTGGTGAATAAATAATACTACTACTTATTAATATTATAATATTAATAATACTACTAATAATAAAATAGGTAGTTGGCATATCAAGTTTTGAATACACACTTTACGTGTTGGTCGAATTTATGTAAAAATCAACTAAAATTTCAGTTTCTAGGATATGAAGTTTTTAAGTTACCTTGATACCCTTGGACGATATGCGTGTTTACACTTAAAACTACATTTATTTTTCCCTAACTCTCTCTACGATCCATATTAAGAATAAAGTAAATGCTACACTAAATATATAATATCCTGTGATAGCAATCTATAATATTATCGTTCTATATATAATTGCATAGAGCGAGTGAATTTTGATCGCAATCAGGATTAACATTACGCATCAGAAATTGCAATAACATTCCTTTACACTATACTCATATTTAAATTTGGTCAAAAACATCCAGAACAATTTTTTTCAAATTTTGCAGGTTATGATAAAGAAAAAAAAAAAATCACTAAATCAAAACACTTAGTAAACAGCTTTTAAAAAATAAAGGACTGCCTTCGCAGTTCCTGACCTCTACTCAATCTTAGCCGTTGTAAATATCTCTAGATCTATTATACTTTCGAGCTAAAAAAAAAAAAAACCCTCCTCAGTAAGGGAAGCCGATTTGCATGGCCGTATTCAGAAGGCGGCCTAACAGATTTTATTACCGTATTCTTATTTATGACACTCTTGATACAGAAAGCTCCAACGAGGAATTGAAGCTTCGGGTTAAAACGGTAGATAAAAAAAAAATGGAGGCATTCGTCTCCCCCCTCTCGCTTCCCGCATGATAGGGGAGAGTCCCCGGGGCTTCTGTCAGTCATCAGTCGTGTATTCGCCAGATACTTTATTTATTTGAAATCTGGAACTTTTCACTAGAGGCAATGCCGTGACGCAAGGGATCACAAAACCCTTTTCCCAGGAAATAAAAATCTTTCCTGATAATGATGAAGAAGTGGGAAAAAAAAAACCACGCATATTTTATGGGTCAAATTAATTACGACAAGGCTCCTGCAGCGTTCAGGCGAATTGTGTGCCCTTGGTTTTCGGTGGGCCGAGCCAGGTCCAACACTACCCAAATTAATCATAAACTGGGAAATGTGCTAGTTAATGACTATTTTTTTATTAGGAAATATAATAACAATGTTTCCTAGGCAAATTTATGGTCCATAAACTCAAAGTCGTTAATGGCTTGGGTACATTATTTACAAAAAAAAAAAAAACAAAACGCGATCTCGCGCTTAAAGTTTTACTTAGAATTCATTTTTAATCATAAAATCTCGAAGTCTAATCTAAGAAGAATTTGTCAAGCAGTAATTTCAAAGTTATTTTTTACGAACGAATATTTTGTTTGTCTTTGATATCCTGTATGTTATTTATTACCGTTCATGACTTTTGTTAAGTTTTACAAATATTGATTTAATCGCTCAGAGAATTAACTTAAAGATATTACATCTTGATAAATCTAACGAAAGATACTTACAAAATTTAATGTTTGATTCCGGCTGCGAAACTAGATGTAAGAGGGCATTTCTTTTTCAGTGGTTTCCAATTGTTTGTTTAAAGATTGTTGCCAGAAAAAAAAAAATCAAAATTTCAGGATACAATTGTTTCTTCAGTGCTTCAATGTGTATTAAGTTTATATAAATTTCTGAACAACAAAATTAGTATCGTGCTGTAGCTTATAGAAATTGAAGGTCAGCACAAAATGATGTTCAAAGATGAGCTATTTTTCAAATATATGCAGATTCGAAAATCGTCTCCTAAGTTCAGGAAGGTATTCAGGAATATTCAAATTAAAAATTATTAAAACAAAATACTTCTGTTACAATACATTAAACTTGTATCTATTGATATACATATTTTTTTTTTATTGTCACTTCGATACTGATTACTATACGCAATGATTGCAGTTAACTAAGTTGTATTGTAGGTATCCAAGAACTAAAACTATCTATTTGGAATTATGATGAAATATTCCTATGTATGTAATGTATGTATATATTCCTATGTAAGTTTTCATTAGATTTTTTATCAAAGTAAATTAGCGAAATTAATTGAGATTCATGTATAGTTCAACATTGACTTATTTAAAGAACAATGTATCTTTGAAGAAGTTGTACGAAATAGAAATATTACTGAAGTATTTTTCTTTATATATATTACTTTCATCAAAAACTCACTCAGAATGATTTTTACAAGTGCCTTTCAAAGATTTTCAGCAATTGGCCGCCAAGCGTAATTCCCATTACTTCTAACCGAATTGCTTCGAGCAGTTTAAGGAAATTGCCTCCTTTTACGTATTTTTGCCTTGTGTTTTCGCTCAATAAAATTAGTAATCTTTTAAGGACTCGAATTAGAAGCTCCCAGTGCAATGTTAAAACAGAAATGAATCCTATTTCGTCCCCCAACTTCAATTTCGCTGCTGTTCAAGGTGGCATCGAGGGGTGATCTTGTGAGAACATCTCCTAGACGGAGGTAACTCATTCTCTGTTACTTTTGGTGCAGATTAGGGTGCAAATCGATGAGAGAATAAGGCATATAACAGAACGTGCCTTGCAGCAGTTGCGAGACCTCGGATCATCTGCTACATCGATTGAGGAGATTTTGTCGCAAGGACTGTGGAACGAGCCATTGCAAATAATTTCATCAAAAGCACGAGTGTGCGTGTTCACCATAAAATAAGGATGTCCTTATACTTCCGTAGCGGTCGAGACAATCCACTTTCTCGGTGACCCTACAGTGCTTCAACGCAACTTTGTAACAAAGAAACTATTCCAAAAAAAAAATTTCGGATTGAGATGTTTTAGATATCTTTTTTTCGTTACTAATCCATTTGTAAATTGGACAATTCTAGTTGACATAAGTATTAACAAACACTTCTTTTAAGGAAATATAGCTCCGAACGAATCTATATAAATCTATCAGATTAACACTAGTATTTCAAAGAATGTTTTCATAGTATTAGCTGGAACTTTTGGAAAGGCAATACCTACCTAAATAAAATAGCTTGAAATGTAAAGGTTTTTTAGCATTCAATGTATAAATATTAAAGATGCTTGCATTTTAATTTGTTGTCTTAAACATAAGAAATGACTTTTCAAGTTTTCTAAGATCTTTCTCCGATTCTGAGCTGCTAATATTTGCGTATTGATATAAGCATAAGAGTTGCACAATACATGAAAAACTAATAAATGATTATCTTGAATTATTGATGCCTCTAAGTTGGTTGTTTGTTTGCCGCCTTTCACTAACTGGGCAACATCTAAATTATAAGCAATGTGTCACTCATTTTATCAAGGGATCTAAATGGTGGCGATGTGATTAGCTGTTTGTACCAGGCTAATTAGCGATGCCACGTTTTGTGGAACCATCATGGCGGCATTGCTCATTTCCCTTGGCTGCTAATAAAAGCATCCTTGTTCAAATTCCCCTAATAACTGACGGGGAAGAGCGTCGGACTACAGTGGCTGCAGATCGGTAGAACAACACTCATAAAATTGACACAAGCAACAGATGACCAGAGCAAGATGAGCATTAGACGGGCAAATGAATCGAGGAATGGGCAGTAAAAGTCAAATCGAAATCTCTAATAACAGGCAGGAATAAAGCAGGTGAGAAACAACTAATTGAGATGAACATAAAACCACCCAATAAGCAACAACGACACATCACCCATTCGGCCAATGACATCCAATTCAAATTCCACAAAAATTCATTAGTATTGCCTAATTATTTGAAATATCCTATAAATATTAAAAAAAAAATACAATAAACAGTTAAAGCTTCAATTGCCACAGGGTTTTTGTAAGATTGTACAGAAACAAGGCGAAGAAACAATTCTAGAAATATTGTCAAGTTAATAATGCCGATCCCAACAGCTCAAATAGTAAAAAAGCCGGATTTAATCTCAGGTAATGTCACAATAACTTACCTTTGTCCAAATACTGCAAATAACTTAAAGATAAACTTTTTAATTATTAAAAATCTCCTTAAATTTCTTCGTAAGTCAGTGTACAATTCAGTTCATTTTTTTTTTTTTCCAGTTATCTAATTTTAAGGATTCCTCTACATGCAATAAGTTTAACTAATCTTGCTCAATCGAAGGCTCCCCATGCTGATGATAGTTAAGGAGCTCAAAACAGCTGTCCCAGAATCCCATAAAAATTCAAAACAAAGTTTCAGATGTGCAGAAGTGCACTTTATCTTTTGTACCCTAAATTAATAAAAGAAACGTACAAATTTCCTCTGGGAAAAATATATATAGAAAAAGAAAATCTGTCCACAAAGTTGAAACGAGTCTAGTAATCAAGGAGATGTCGTCGCTCGGCACAAAATCTTAATTTTTATCCCAATCTCTTTTAGACCCCATTTGGCTGCCGATGTAAGAGGTTTCTGCTTCTCGTGGAGTAACTAAATGACGGCCATTCTACACGCAAATCCAGGCGCGCGAGAGGCCCTCCCGGTGAGTTTCTTTTCCTCGTTCCCGGCATTAGCATTACCGACGAGATTAGAAAGGATTCTCGGCCCCACTAAAGACGTGCCTGCAATTACCTGCTAATGCAGACATTATGCAAGGACATACGAGAGTTAGAATTTTAAGTTAGGATGGCGAGGGGAGGCAAGCAGATGGAAACAGTTGGACAGGAGGAAGAAAAAAACGCATGCTGGCTACAGTAACGATAGCTCCGAAAAATTAATTGCGCAGAAAACGCATTTCAACTTCCTCGTTTCGAAACTCATCAGTTGGACGTGTGGTTAGACGAGGGTAATGGGGTGGAGATGGGGGGAAAAACTATTAATTGTATTTCGAAAAAAAATAAAATAAAAACATATAAATAAAATATTTATTCGTTATTCGAAGTTAACACAAATAATTTTCTTCACGCGAATATGCCCTGATTTTTATTCGAATTAATTTTTATTAAAAAACTTTTTAATTTAGAAACTAGAAATGTAAATTAAGGAATGAGTTCCATAAATTCTCAGTGATCGCGGAACGTTTTTTTTTTCCCTGTCATCGAATTGAAGTATAAAATTATAATTTTTTTTTAATAATTATAACCATTTTTTTTCTCTGCATCCATATCCTTAAGCTTATTCTGATTATTTCATTAATTAACAATATTTTAGTATGGTTACCAAAGTAGAAAAACAATTCTTAATTTGCGGTTCTACACAGATTCTCGCCGGACGGTTGCGAATCTCTGCAAAAAAGAATCTTTTTTCCAAATACAACGTATCACTGCTTTAAAAAATACATCGAAAAAGAAAACATAATACACGATTTCTAATAATAACAAATATTTACTATTAATATTACTAGTTATGTTTATGTAGACCGTATCTTTAATTATTATTTAGTGTTAGTTAGAGAAAGGAACCATAATAAAATTTTCGAAATGTTAAATGTAATATTTACATTAAAAAAAAATAACATTGTAGTTTTCTTAATTTATTTTTTAAATAACATTCTGCTTCAGATTTCTAGGGATACCTTTTTATTTTCTATGATACTAACAGTGACATTAATTTCGTTCTATTAAGTCATCGTAATTTTAATCAGCTCCATATATTGTTGAAGAAAATTAGTACATTATCATTTTGTAGCCACTTAATAATGTTCTAGAGAATTCTGAAACAATTGTAAATAATTATGTACGACCAATACCTATATAAGTATTCTAAATACTATTCCTTATTATAATGAATGGTTTTGGCACAATATGGTTTTCTTCTTAATCGGAATCGCTTTTATTGAAAGAATCAGAAGCCATTTCTCTTATTTCTGAGAATCAATAAGTAAAAAGCAGTTTTTTTTTAAGGGTATATTATACATTCTCAAACTTTCTGCTCTTTCTAATTTTACAAAAAAAAATTATAATTACTCTTAGATTTCATAGAATACTGACTGAATGCCTTTCATCAAATGAAACTAACTTCATTACGAACCAAATAAATATTGATTTTTTTTTAATCTCCTTTTTAATGAACATCCGCTGGCACTATCTGTTGGCGGGAAGCGGCTTCATAATATTATACGGAAAAAAATAGAGGTATTTGAATTATGCAGTTTCTTTCTTTTGATGAGAGAAGGTTTTAACCTTAGTTTTAAATGCACTGTAGATTTATTTTCCCTATTGTTTCCTTCTATAAGAAAGAGTGAATAGAAAGGACAAAAAAAAAGAAAGGAAATGGGGAAAAAAAAAAAAGAAACCCACGACACATCTCCCCCTCATAACTTCCCCCCTTTCTTGCGAGAGTGGAACGGGTCTGGTTCCGTGCATACTTTTAATATGCAGACGAGTGTGTCTCCGTCCCACCGATTCGGGCTCGAATATATTGATTTTTCGTACGTGGTGCTAAAATAAACAGGCAGCGTCAACCACAGCTCGGAATTAGGGAGGAATATTTTTTATATGCGGGGGAGATGTTTTGTAGGAAGTGCTTCCAAGTTCCCTGACCCCAAAACCCGCGGGACACAAAAGAGATGCTTCGTCGAAACCAGAGGAAAGAAGAAAACCCGCAGATCTTTAGACTTGGCGATGGATCTCAAGACTTGGCGGTTTTGTGACATCGCAAAACGTGGCCCCTAAAACTGCGCGCTCCCCCTCGCCAGCAAAAATGGTTCCGTCCTGCCGTGCCTCTTCCGATAAGCTTAAACCAATGAAGGTGGGGGGACCTGGGAGACAGGGTAGGGGGAGGGAAAATGCAATATAAACGATCCAAAAAGAGAAAGTAGTAGGGGAAGGGGAATACATTCAACCAATCGAAACCCCTTTGGATAGTGAGGAGGGATTTGGGTTATGGCCGAATTAAAGGGATATGGTCACCACAACCCTTTTCTTTTCTTTCTTATTTCACCCGTTCCACACGCACAAAATACTCTAAAACTGTCGGGGTTGGGGGAGAATTAAAGGGAAATTTAAAACCCTCTCCCTACGCCATAAATTCCCCCCTCACTTTCTCTTTCTCTCACGTAAAGCCGAGAATAACGAAAGTTGGTGCAAATTCAATTCGGGTCTAAATTCAATTTTTTTCTCCCCTTCCATCCAGTCGCCATTCAATCGTCACTAACGACGGTGAATCGGAAGCAAACTCAGGCGGAGGCAGTCGACTCGATTCCGGCAGAAAAACGCGCGGAAAATGCGATAGTAAACATAGGATTAGCGGCTGTTCAACCATACCTCCACTGTAACAAAAGCAGTCAAGGGCGATAACAAAATAATGAATCCGGATTTATCCCAACTAAAACAGGAGAAAAGAGAGAGAAACTTCGGATTATTTTATCTCGAGCTTTACACGATTATTTAATAATCCAGCGAATGTATATTCTGATTCTTTCGTGCTTGAGTTAATCTTTGTATTCTTTTAAATTAGACTATCAATATATTTATTTCAGCCCAACAAGTAGAGGGCAATTTATTCACATAAAAAATCGTTCTTTTTTATTTATATTTTAGAGGTACTCCATAATTCCAACGATTATAATAGCAGTTGGGGATTTTTTTTCCCTTTACCATGTGTGCCCTAAAATTATCCAAGTTTCTGTAAAATGTGAATCTGATTTTTTTTTTTTTTTTCTGGAGTTAAGGCTGGAAGGGTTTTCTGATCTTAAACAATCATCCTTGCTGATGGGTCATTTACCAAACCTAAATGAGAATAAGGTATATCTCTATCAGTGTCTCGAAGGAAAAATTAAAACTACGAAAAACTTTGATTATTAGTGTCAATTTTTCATAATCGCGACGACTGGACATCACTTACGAATAAGCTGACTAAATATGAATACACACAATGCTGTTATGAAGAATTTTAAGAGAATAATCAGATTCATCTGAATATCGTAGGGAAAAAAATATATTTTTTTTGTTTTGACTCTTCCTGATGCAATTATAATTCTTCTTTCCTTTTTTATTTTTAATCCTTAAATATTCTGAAAGATGAATACATCCTTCAAAATGCTGGAAGAACACCAAGAAATAAATAAACCAATAAATAAATACATCATTTAATCAAGTCCATTCCAAGACATTATAATGAGGTTTCATTATAAATGCGTATCAGCTAAAAGCATTTCTTTTCAGGAAACCGCTTCCTTCTATAACATTTCCAATTCAATGTAAAAAAGTTACCTTAAAGTAGCTATTAAATTACCTTTTGTCTTTACTACTAAATCCCGGAGCTAGTTACTTCGCACACCAAAATTTATTACTATCATTTTTGTGTATTTTTAGTTGTGTTTTCTTTTGTGGGTCCCACTTCCGGACGCGAGTGTGGGATTCGTGTATGTTCGCACTTTATGAGCCTTTCATCGGTGGAGTTTGTCTGGCTGATGAGTCCTAAAGAGGCCGAAACGGCCGTCCCAGATTCTCCCCCGAGACAGCTAAAGCTGCGAAATCTTGTTGGTTCCTTTGTGCCTTTAAGTTGCCATTTTGTGTAATTAGAAGTATTTCTAGCCAAAAAGATATTCTGTTAATTTCGTCTAACAAAATGAAAATTTAAGGTGGGAAAAAATGTGTTTAAAATGAAAATTTGTTTCTTCCAAACGAAATACAGTAAATAACGATATTACATCTTCATATTACAACTTAGTTGAACCAAATTAAATGATGTAAATTGTCTTATTGAAAATGTGAACGGTCTCAGCAGATTGTAAGAAACTTGAATATATGTTAATCTATCCTTATTTGTATATCAATGTTTAAAGTAGACTTATTAAATGTTTCTCAAATTATACAAGATGACACCAATACTTTCTCGATCAAGACTTACTTGGACATAAATTCAGCAAAATTTGTTATATACTGAATTTCTTTAGTATTATTTTTTTGCTTGGAGCATCGCTATAGATTTCTTAACATCGATCCATTTACTGAGAATAATTCTTTGAAGTCTCGAGATACACTTCCGGTGTCGAATCAACTTCAACAATAGTAATTAAGCTTCTTTTATTGTTCTAGTTCTTGTTTTAGCGTTTGTTTCATATTAAAGCTTTAAAAAAAAAAATCGACATTGTGCAAGCTGTGATGAAAGACCTATTTTCACATAAATGTACATTAATACACAAATACAATAACTTTTCTTTCTTTGATAAAAATTGATTGAGCCATTTTAAGATCAATAATATCTTTGATTTCCACAATGACGTCATTGCCTATAGGTGTATACTAAATATTTATTGGTACTATATGCAATTGAAGGCGTATCTCAAATGTCTTTTTCAGCGGTTTTTATAGGAGCAACAAATTTATCTTCAGCATTGGATTTTTTTCTATTCAAAAGTTTCCTCTTCCTTTTTTTTTTGGTATTTTATTACCAATATTTTGTTGTATTGCTTTCACTACAAAACACCATTTGGGAAAGAAAAAGAAAGAGTTCTTCTTTGAAGCGCCGTTCTTTGATCAAAAAGGCAAAGTTAGACCTTCTTGAACTCACAATCCGTCAAAAAATTGAAAATTCCCTTTTGAAACGTGAGATTCGAAACACAGAAACTGTAAACATCATTTCGAGATAGTGGAAAATTCAGACCTATAAGACTGGAAGAAAAGAAAAGAAAATATTAAGCAGAAAAAAAAAGAATAGTCGTCGATCGTGAATATATACATCTCTGTACCAGAAACAAACACCGGTCGTTTCTTTGCCTTCCATTTCTTATTCGAACCGTAATCAAATTTGGAGCTTAGGCTTTGCACTATCCATCAGTTGATAGCGAGCAGAGGCTGTCACGCTGCGTGGTGATGCCATTCAACATTTATACGGGCTGGATCTCGATGCACGAATAGGGAAAATGTTTGTGTAAGTCTTGGCATGTTTGATTTATACAATGAATGCCACTGCCATTTTCCGATGATGAAAAACAAACGGGTCTGCGTCGATGTATAAAGCCACCCCCTCCCCCAACGCCGCCGCCCCTTTACAGCGCCAACGACATATGACAGAATAAACTGCGTACGTTGCGCAAGTGACGTCTAAGTGCAGAGTTCGGATCTAGGAAGAGGTGGTGGGGTTGGGTTGGGAAAGCTTAATATGCACGCGAGAAGACATTATAGGACAGAAAGAAAACAAAACTAAAAAGAAACAGCAGCGAAATAAACCGTGGTAAGGTAAAGTGGTTGAGGTAAGATATGTCGAAGACGTTACATATACCTTGGTATGAAATACCTGAAATAACAAGGTTCGGAGGGAAAACACGTTTCATCAAAACTTGTATCATTACATTTTAATCGGTCCCTGCGTGAAACTTTTATAAACATACATGTACTTCTTAAGTCTATATTCAACATATAATTTCAAACCCAGATAAGTGGTTTAAAATAATAAAACCTAAATACTGTCCGAAAGCACTACACATCTAAGCTAATTTAGCATTTAAATAGCATTAAAATTAAGTAAAATATAACTATACTTTTTTTAACTGACAACATACCTTTATTAGAGAAGTAATCAAAAACACAACAGCAAATGTTTGTTTTTTACTTTACATGTAGCTCCATCTTTTAATATCTTATTTAAAAAAAATTATGAACCCAGTATCATTGGTAAGATTATTACCCTATTGTCTTATTCTGAGAATTATTTTTCCTTTAAAATTTAAATTATTAACTGCTACAAAAAAAAAAAAAAATAGTGAATTTTCCCAATAAAATACTATTTTTAAACGTAATAATTATTAACATTAATGTATTATTAACTTATGCTATTATATATTATTTAACATAAGATGAATATTTAAAGATTTATTTTTTTAATTTTAATTTTATGAAAGATTCAGTAATATAGCCTAGAGGCAGAGTGATAGTGGTTGAAGAAATATTGAAGATATAAAAATGAATCACAACATTTGACTAGGTTGAATAATTATATTTAAATGATATTCACAAAACTGCAATAACGTTGAAATAATTAAATAAATTCTAAAACACACTTTAACAGATCAATACATTTGGCGAAATCAGTTTATCTTAAAGCTTGACTTATTGGAATAAATTTAAGCCTATTGATCACGATGATTCGAATTCTGACTGTGTTAAACAAAGTTAATCTTTTCCATTCCAATCAGTCTTATTCATGAAACAACCATCTCTGGGATAGTTCCACAAATTACACAGTTTAAAATATTTCACTTATTCGATGATTATCGTATCTTTTTTATTACGAAGTCATAATTCATGATCCCACTTAAACTTACCTGCGTTCTTCATCACCATCTTTTTTCTTTTGCAACAATCAAACTGAGACATTGCACGTGCCTTTCACTTCTACTTTGTTTTTATTCTTACAATAATCTTGCACGTGGATTCATTATCTCGTGATGAATTATTTTTGTAGACTTGAAATCTGAATTTGACTTTTCATTTTATTATCTAAGAATTACTGTGAAGTTCAATAATAAACAAATTCCAATAAACTTCAGGCATTTAGGTTCTTTTCGTCCTAAAGATTAAAGTATGGTTATTATTATTCGAGTTAATTGTTTATTGTGCTGATGTTTATCCTTAAATTATACAAAATAAATTCCCACAAAACATTTTAGATATTTCTTACATCTAAGCTATTAGATAAAGCGAGCAATTCTTGTAAATTTATCTTGAAAATGGGCCTATTTTATTTTTTTATAAGGATTTTGATGAAATGGGGTGAATCTATCGTTTTCGGGTGAAAGAAAGCGATTTAGCTAGGTCTCGACTTTGGGAAAACTCATTTAGGGGTAAATGATTGACCTGGGTACCAGGTTATCAGGTTATTGGCTACAGTGTTCTTATTTTATTTTCGTTTTATTTTATTCTCAATAAATTCGTGTTTTGTGCTGTTTTACGTGTAATAAAATAATAATTTTATTTTCACATGTAATAAAATAATAATTTTATTTTCACATGTAATAAAATAATAACTTTACTTAATAATAGTTTTTAAAACTTTTTTAAAATTTTTCAACTTTGCGTGTATTCACTGCGGAGCTGTCCATTTCCCCGAAAGGGGGGTTAAATAACCAGGTGTTCTTACTTTATTTTCGTTTTATTCTACCGAGCAAAGCTCGGTCTTCCAAATGCTATAAAAACTATTAGACAAAAATTCACATCCCTGTAAAATTTGTATAAAGTTAAAATATTTTTAAAATGGTGATTTTTGACTTCAGTCCAAAAGTCATTAGACCACTGGAACCTTATACTATCTTAGTGAATTAATCGGATCAAAAGATAACCTACAATGGATACTGCAAGTAAATTTTCAACTCCTTAGGATAAGTAGTTACTCTGCAATTGGGACCAAATTGCGACAGATAAGTTTATTTTCATACAAAATTACATCATAGAACCATTGATAGAAATTGTTGTGCTGTACGGTATGTTAAGGGATATTATAAATGTAGGACCGAATTCTTAATAAATGTAGTGACAGGTTACATTACAGCCGTTGAGATTTTCACTCCATGATCTTAATAAACTGTAAAGAGGTTTTTTTTTTTTTTTTTTTTTTTGAAAGTTAATCAATGTACGAGTTCAAAAGATTTTCTTTTCATTCGTTTTCGTTGTAAATTACGTCTCAAGTTTATGCGGGTGTAATTTTACGATTCTTAACTAGATATCATAAAGTGCACTACGACACTGGCGAATTTCGTTCGCGTACAACTCGAAGCGTCTCAATCGGCGTTTCTTGTAGCGGCGCTGTCGGGGGCGTGTCATACCCGACAATAACTTCTGTGCAGCTGTCATCAAAGAAACCGGAATTAAGCGAGCATTTCTACTCGCGAGGAACGGCACAATAAATTAGAGGCGCAATATTGGCAAAAACCAAGAGGTACGAATACATTTGTCAGTCGAAAAAGACAGCTCAATCGCATACACTGATCCGTCCGACTTCGGCGAGTCAACACCCGGCCTTTCACCTTTTCCCCTCCCTTGCCCAAATTAGTCACACACCTATAGGCAGAAGGGTTCAAAATATAGTAATGAAGGCAGAAGGGTTCAAAATAGTTACCATTCGTAGTACCCTGATTAGATTGATTAGCTTAGATTATATTAACACACATGTATCGGAATAAAGTCTGCTACTAACCCAAAGATACTGTACTGCCTAATAAATTTTGGTCCTAGTATTAACTAGGTGAACTTTGCCACTACATTTGTGACGATATTAGTAAGGGAGTCAAATCTATTAAAAAAATGAAAAACATTAAAAAATAATAACTGCGCTTGTCTCTTCTGTCACGGTGGCGACGACTTTAGCTAAGACCGATGGCAAAAATCTGGGCTAATCTCAGACGGATAAAATTTTATATCGTTCCCCATTTATTTTTAAGAGGCAAAATCCCGCTTTCTGCTTCTATTCCGCGGTTCATATCTCACTCTTTATGGCCGCCGTAAATTATGGTCACGAGAGTAAAAATGTCACCACGACCCGGAGGAAGATCAGCGAGCGGTAGCGCGCAGGCGCAACACAACGACAATCGCCACCCTTAACCACAGCGCCTCCCATCCACCCCCGCCCGCATCACACGGTCTCTCTCTCTCTTTCTTTCAACGATGTCTAGCGACAACAGATCAGTCGACGGCAATGATGAGGCAACAGCAAAGAGAAAGAAAGAAAGAAAAAAAAAAGCACAAGGATTTTCTTCAATCTCCATTTGGTATGCAGATATACCAAGTGTTATCACGCTCTTGCATGTATAGAACTCACTCTTTCGGCATAGAAGTTTCCAGCAGTTTGACGATTTTAGGATTTTTTCTTTTTTTTTTTTTCAGATCCTCGACAAACAAACTTTCGAAAACTTTCTCCTAATGTGAACTTATTTTTATCAAGATGAGAAAGAAGAAAAGAAAAACAAAAAACAAAGGGAAAGGCTAGAAGAAAAAGGAAAAGAAAGTAAATAAAAAAATCGAAGGAAACTTTAACGAGTGTATCTTACAATATTATGTGTGGTGGCCTAATTATGTTTTTTATACATAAAAAAATGAAGGGACAAACTTTCTAATTTTCTTAAATTTCCTTTTAATATTTAAATTTAAGTTTTTAACACATTTTCTTTCTTTTTTTCAAGAAAACTTTTGGAAATTAGCAAATATTTTTTATATAGATTCTATAAATATTTGTTTAAGCTTTCTTAAAACTTTTAAGTACAAAAGTTTTTCTATTTTTTGTAACATTATATATATATATATTTTTTATGTGTCTTCATTTGTCAAAATTAGTTGAAAAACAAACCTTAAATGGACTTAAACAATTACTTTTTCTTTTAACTTAAATGCCTAAAAGTAATAAAATTAGGAAGGTAGTACAAAAATGTCTGTACTATTGTTGTTAGAAATGACAGACAAAAATAAGAAGATTCAGTTCTGCTTTGTTCATTGTATTTCAAATCATACTATCCTATTCTATATCTGTAAAAAAGGATTTCATTGAGATTCCCAATTTCAAAAAGAAAAAAAATCACCCAAAAGAGATTTTATCACATAATTTACAAAACTTTTTACTGACATTGCTTAAGAAAAAACGATCTGTTTTTAAAAGTTTTTTGTATCTCAATTTCTAGAGAGAGAAAAAAAAAATTATGAATACGAATGAACTTCTGCGTATTTCAACAATGACAGACAAAGATTTTATTTCATTTGTCGTTTTCTTTTCTTTTTCTCTCCAAGCAAAGAATAATATCAATCAAAAAAAAAAAAAAATCCGAAACACAATTCGCAATTCAAAATTTCCAACCAAGTTCCCATGGGTGTTGTAAGATCTTCAGAAATTCAGAATTCTTATCTTTGGTGAAATCGCCGATATTTTCCCTTCGATCTTCAGAAGCACCTGCACATGCATAAATCCACTGCCAAACCCGCCCCGGAAAAATTTGGCAATCATTTCATCGTGTAACCCTTTGGGGTACAGAGGCAGGGGAATCTCTCAATGAAAACCAGAATAAGTTATGAAAACTAAACGAGAAAGTTCCCGGGGGGTGTAAGAAAGAAAGTAAAAAATTATTATTCTTTGCTACTGTTGGCAGCTGCGGAGGCAGGGACTGGGAAGGTTGTTTATGTCCAGAACCTCCGTCAGGGGGTTGGCATTTCCCACTGTGACCAATTTCTGTCTCAATTCTGCTTCTGAATTAATGCGTTAAGAAATCCCCTGTAGTTTTTCCCGTTGACTTTCACGAACCAAAGAAATATTCAAGCTTTTCTCAAATGTAAAGTTACGCGAAATCTCACCTAGGGTCGAATGGTGGCAGTTCATCAACTTCAACAAAGTCAGCATCTCAAAGAGAAAAGATGTTAGTATTCTGGAAGCTTCGGGAAGAAAAGTTAAATAGACTTAACTTAAACAGAAGGCAATCCCGTTTAGCCCTGTTCTACTTTACCAAATCCACAGATGAATCGTAAATTGCTCATCAATAGATAATAATAAATTTATAATTCTCCAAAGCTAAAGAATTTGTTAATTTTTCCTTAATATTACATAACTTTTCTCTTTTTTTTTAATTAGTTAAGATTCGAAATTTAGATTACTTCGAACAAATACATTTTGTTCAATTTCATAAGTTTTCAGTTTATAGCTTTTCATTTAATGTTAGATATTCCAATGCTAATAAAATTAAATGATTACAACGATTTTTACGCATTTATTTTTATCCGCAATTCTATTTGCTGAAACAAAAAATAAAAATAAAATTACTTTAAAATGTATTTTAAATTAAACTCTATATTCCTTTAAAAGTTCACCGAAGGCTACATAATTGGGTTTTTTTTATAATAAAAAATTGTACTAATAAAATTTTAGCACTTATTGTAAATATTTATTTATAATATTTTCTTGTTATAAATATTTGTAGCAATTATAAATATAAAATTTTAATTAAATAAATATTGATATATTTAAATGGAATTACTTAATTGCTTTTAAGTGAATAGTAACATTATAAAATTAATTTTTTATTTTATTAAAATGTCTTGGGAGTGAATTTATGACACTTAGAATCTGTGGCGTTCTTTAGCGTTTTTCGTGATGAAAATTATATAAAAAAAAAAGAATTCATTTTTTATGTTTATTTTCTGCAAATCAAAATAACTTCAACAAGGACTAATTAATAAAATTCTAAAAATTCTAAATTTCTCGAAAGTTCATAATTTTTTTTTTGTCAGAATGGTATTTTTAGAAAATGGAAGTGGATAAGAAATATATGGGGCTTTTTCATGTAAAAATGGATGGTAAAAAAAAGTCGTCTCTTGTTTTTTTCCCACAGTCGAACGCGGCAACCCGTTGGTCATAACCTTGACACAGGGATTGTTTAAGTCCAATCTTACGTTAATGACTCAAATCTCACATCCGGTGCGTCTGTCCCACCGCCATCACCAATGATGCTCATGGATCTGGTACCCAGCGATTCTAGAAAAACAACTACCTTGACTCAGCACCTCAGATGCCCTCCCCCACCTCCACTTATCATCACATTCCAGTCCAGAATATTATTCACAACAATTGCAAAATAAATAGATGTAAAATAAGGATGGTATTTTTAATAAAATAAATAAATAAATATGAATTGAAGAACCTCAAGTCAATCTAAACACTAAAATTCTTAATTACAAGCAAAGAATTAATTTAACTAATATGACTTTGAATAATTCATAGTAATTGCTTTATTTAGTTTCATTTACATTACTCACTTTTCGTTTAGGGTATTTACAGCCTAATTATTTAATAAACAAGATACTTAATGTTTAATGATTATTTTATCATTAAGAAATTTTATTTTTAGTTAAATGATGAGAAATAGTTACTTTTTTTCGATTTATTCACTTAACTTATTTTAATTTATTATAATTTTTTTCATCATGATTTGGTTCAAGTTATTTGTTTTGATATCATAATTAGAAATCTATAATCTAAAAAATTACGTTTGAAGTTACCGGATTATTAATTTCTTATAAAATTTAAGTCAGATTTACAAAAGAAAAAAAAGTCTCTTCATTATTTCTAAATCCAGAAAAGTAAAATAGGGGGGGGGGGGGATTATTTTTTTTTATAATTTTTTCATTATAAATTTTCATTGAATCCTGAAAAAAAATGGAAAATATAAAATTGACAAAAATAAAATAATAATAATAATAATAAAAACCTAAGAAAATATGTTTATAAATTGAATGTAAATGATAATCAGATTTCAAATATGACCAATTCGAATTGAGGAATTGAAGTTAACAAATTAGTTACATTTCATTAATAACTCTGTGAAATTTGAAAAAGTTTCTCAACTTATATTTTGTGATGATATCAGATATTTGGAATGACTGAACTAAAAACCAAATCTGTGTCCAAGGAGAGAAGAAATCTTGTAAATTTGACTAAAAGTAGATAGTGAGCCACCAAAAATCCTTCCTCCCACGACCTGTTCACCGAAAAATGACCCTTAATATCATCCCCGGAAGGACTATTTACCTCCAAAGAGAAATCAGTGAGTCATGTTCCAAATTCTTATGATGACGTCATAGTCGCCTTTTGGGGAAACAAAGTAAAAAGATCAATTCCAGTGGAACAAACAAAAAGACAATCACAAGCAGAAGTTAAGCTATCAATTTATGAGAAAATTCGAGAAAGTTTATTAGAATTACAGAATCGGAAGAAAGGATAAGTTTTAAATGAAGATGACAAGGGAAGTAAAGATGAGGGGTGATAAGCATTTTTTCCCCCTTCTCCTTGTCACTAACACAAAAAAATATAAATTCCACAGTCTATTTGTCAAGAATAATACACGTCAAACATTGAGAGCGAATTTTCAAGAGGGGAGTGAAGATTTGAAATAAAGAAAAAAAAAAGTCTATACAATGCAAATTGGTTCAGTAAATTAGACATTTTCTACATTCTTTAGTGATTACTTTTCTTTGATCAATGAAGAGCTGTGAATGAATGAAAATTATCAGAATCTGTCCAGAAGGAAAGATGGATGAATGGATGTAGATGCCTATCGTTTGCGGTTATATTTAGAAGGCAGAAGTCATCGGCTTCCCACTCTTGAGACCCAAGGTGTATGACCCGAAATACAGAGTCTGTACTGGTAGCAGCATTTTTTGTTTCCCATATTCTTCATCAATCAGTCTTAATAATTTTTGAAGTTTCAAGTGCATTCATTGTTCAAGGTTGTGCAAACATCGCAACTCATCTTACCATCTACTAATTGAAGTTGGACAGATAGTAGAGATGGACTCCAGTATTACTGAAAACATCGTGTTCAGTTCCAAATCATTATCCTCTTTCTACTTATGGTAACAGAAAGTTAACTGCCTTTTCTCTTCTTAAAAAAAAAAATAAACCCAGGTTTTTTTAAGCTTTTTTTTTCAATTTCAAAGGCACTGTCTCCTTATATTCACGATTTTCCTCATGACTTTTAACCCGTTCCTTCATTAGATTCCAATCTATAATTCTTCTAATCCATCTTTCATATCTTATTACTCAAAGGCTACAAAAATTCCCTAACCTAAATGTACAGTAATATCACTTTGAAATATCCAAGCATAACCAATTACTGGGAATTTGAATCTGCGCAGTGAGAAGCGCAAAAAATTAAAGCGAGCGCATGTGCCGACTGTTGTTTCTTTTCCAAGTTTCATTCCTTCTTCAGCATTTCTTTATTTTCACTAAAGGTGTTATTACTTTAACTGAAAACAGCAACATACTCTACCTTACACCAAAGCATTACACCAAAACATTATCCACAGTTTATTTTAGAGGAAACTTTTCAAAAAAAGTTTCCTAAAAAAAAATCTCCTAAAAATGCTCCTATCATATACCTATCATCTCAATAACTATTTATCCTAAAAAGATGAAATTTTTCGTGATACGGATTTATGGGTACCAAATACCAAGTACTGATTATTTAGACTCTAAATTGAAAAGACTTACTAAACTGTTAGATCTGCGACTGTGGTTTTTCAAAGAGTTTCCGAAAATTAGCACGTCAACTCTTCTCGTTTTGTTTAGAGATCAACTGATAAACAATATCAGTTTTAAATATCTCTTCGAAGACATACAAACAATCAAAAATAACGCAATATATTCATTACAGTAGCTGCGATCATTCATAGTCTTCCATGTTCCACAGCACAAGAAGGCTACTTGAAGCTCGTATGTGATTTCGCAAAAAGGTCAGCAAGGGACTGGTCACAAGCAATTCGTCAAGTTTGTTTATTTATTTTTTTTCTTTGCTGTATTTTATCAACATCAGATTCTTTTTCTCTGAGGTAGGGAAGGATAGATTAGGTTTTAACTAAAAATAGAAAAGACTAAATTTGTTTCAAATGCATTTCCGTCCATTCAACCAGAATAAACGACTCACATATCCGGTGTTCTTAGGTCCGATGGTGGATATAAATTAGCCCCACTCTTTGCCTGCCAACCTGATTGTCGTCTTCAACTCTATCGTATATTTTACTCACCAGATGGCACCAATGTCTGCCAAGAATTCCTAAATACTTCTTCTAAAAACTTAACCGAAAAAACTAGTCATTAGACATCGGTTTAATTATTCGCAGACTAAAATCCGTCCTTGATGAAGAAGCAACTCAAAATTAGTGTTGAAACACGAAAGTCCTCTTCCCCTCTGTATCCATTTTCAATATTTTGTTTCCTGTTAAGAAAACTGATCCCTATTCAAGAAAGTAAGAAAAATACGCAGTTATAGAATTGTAATTAAATGATTAGTTTTAGAATTATGTGTGCTGATTGCTAATTTTTCCTTTTTTAAATTTCTTAAAAGTCGATTTTAAGGTTTTATATGTTGTAGTTTTATATATGTCCAGCCTAAATAGTAGATTAGGAAAAATTAACATTAAAAATCAATTTAACAAACAGCTAACAAAGGATGAGACCTTGTGTTTACTAAGTGACATCCTGGAACAGCTGTTTCACGCTGTTTGGCGATCCTCAGCTAGGAGCAGTCACCAGTAAACAGCGAGGTTTTTTGCTTTTGAGGCGCCACTGCGATTCCGATGATAAATAAATAGCTGTTTTGATAAGTATCGATTCATTTTATTAAATTCATATTTATTTATCATGAATGGCTGAGAAGTGAAGTTCGAGACTTTTTATTCAGGGGTTAAAACTGTCCGATCTTTCATTAGAATAAACATATCTTGACAAAACCTGCTAACTACACTAACACGATTTTTAAAATTTTTACGACCCAGTCTTTCGTAGCTTTGAAAGGCATCGAGGAACGACAAATAAGTTTTACAGTAAAATTTCTGCTATTCAGATCGCTACAGAGTTTGCATCAGCAATTTTAGGTAATAATGATCACCTGATAAGTGTTCACATTCCTTATTCAATGGTGAAAAGCCTATCAGAACTTTGTGGAATATATATTACATTGTAATATTTATTACATTATATTGCACTTCAAGAGAGTACAATTCAATCTTATGGTAAAGTTAAAAAGAAAAGTTAAAATAACAGAGACTTCTTTTCTCCTTATTTGGTTTTTGCTTTTAACTTTCCCTCCGTCTTTTTCGTAACGTATTAAGTTTGAAGATAATATGATAACATTTATTTTCAAGTTATCTTGAATTGAATGTTTTATACCTTTTTTTCCAGCATTCCCAATCTTTATATTTCTAAATAAGTTTATTTAAGGTTCATTTTTCAATAATATTTTAATCGTAATAAGGCGCACTCGTAAAACAAGTTTATTTATTTAAAAAATGCTTTCCATGTTGTATTCCTTTGAGCGAAGAGGAGGACTGCCATCAAATCAGGCCGGATATCCTAATAGCGACGGACGCGAAATTAAAACTGCAAGTAAATATGTGTGACTCAAAAACGCAAGCAGAAACTCAAACTGTTATCTCAGAGGGAGCTTCTAGAAAAATCTGCGTCCTAATGACTCGGGAGACCGCTAAATGTTGGCGGCTTCCTTTCGGTGGCCCTTTCGATAATTATCGAGGGTCAAAGGTCAAGCGAGAACACTGAAGCCCTGTTATTAGTCGAGGAAGACCGGGCTAGGCACCTAGGAAGACCTCTCCTTTCCCGCAAAAATGACAAATCATTTTTCATAATCACCCTTTCGCCATTCACTGACGTTCTTTTGGTCGTACTTTTGGGATTTTTTTTTCTTGTCCTATTCTTTCTTTCCTTTTTCTTTCTTCCAGCTGACCGAGCTACAAGGACTTCCCGAAAGCCATCTCCTCAGTTTTCATCTTTAAACAGTTTTAGAGACGAGGAAAAAATAAAATAAAGAAGCAGTTTAGAGTTCCGCATCTGGGTTTTTTTCTTTTTTTATTATTTGTGTGTAAGTGCATTGCAATGCCGTAATTCAGGAGTTATATTCGACACAGTTACGCATTTTGCTAAAAAAAAAAAAAAAAAGACTCAGCATTCTTTGATTCAACTCAAAACCTTGTATAAGATGATTGTTCTATTATTATTTATGTTAATATTTTAAATGTGAAAGAATAAATAACATTAGTTAAAAATGTTAATGGCAAATAATGATTGAAAAAGATAATAATGTAAAACAAAGTTAGGTGATTAACCACAGTGATCTAAAGTAGGAACAGGTATTTAAACAAGTTTGACACTATTTCAACGAGAGCAACTGCATAACATGTGAGAAAAACATTTTTATGGCAATAGTGAAAAGTTAAGTTAGTGATTTTGTTGTTACACAGATGATGTTAAAGAATTTCTGATGGCGGACAGATTCAGTAAAAATAATATTTCTCTAAAAAGCTACATTAATTAGAGAAATTAAGATGTTGAATAAAGCTTAAGAAAATATCTAGAAATGTAATAGATTACGTCTAAACGAAGTTTCCAGAATCCAAATGTTCTCCAAAAGTTTCCGACGCCAGGCAACAGATAAATAAGGGTTCCAGAATGGACAAACGGAGTTCACTAAATAGGTATTTAGTTAAAGAAAGTACGACATTCTACGAGTATAAACCATCGGAAATATTCATCGTAAGAAGAATTTAGGTAAAGAAAAGAAATATCCAATGTTTGTTTTCCGGAGGAAAATCTTGAATCTAAAGCAAAGCTGGAATACGAGTACAGTTTGTTTGTTCTATTATCTCTTACATTTTTTCTTCATTTAATAATTCAATAACTTTCTGCAGACATAAAGTTAGACAGATCTTACAAAGAAATGTCTACGATCCAGCTTCATTTCCGAGCACTTTAATTTTTCAAAAGATCTACATTTTACATCTGTGTTAGAGAACGATAAATCTTAAATGATACTCGTGAAACCATAGAAATAACACCAGGTTTGAAACCTAACTTTTAATTATCTGTATAAAACACGAATTCGAAATCTGTCTCAAATTCACGATGATTTATCCTGCCTCAAATCGGTGTTTAGAAGAAAAACTAATTTGTAGCCCCTACGGAACCTTCTGATATCATTTGTTATCTTAGCCATATAAAATTTATATCATGTCCGGAAGGTTAAAGCAGTGCTCTTAACTCGAAGAGAAGAGATTTTGTATGGGATATTTTATAACTTATCCAGTCAGTTCTTCTTTCTAATTTAATAGCTATAAAATGTACTGAAATTTGATCAGAAATGAAAACAAAATTATCGATGAGAAGAGGCAACTGAAAACGAAAGATTTTGGAGTATTGTTATAAGATGTGAAGGATGAAGTAATTTTTTGCTTTATTTACTTGAGGCCCACAAATGCACACCAACTTTGCGATCTCCGAAAAGTTTCCAAAAAATTTACAACAACTCATTTCTGCCCTTTAGCCACTGAAATAATTTTGAGATTCTGAATTAAAACATCTTTAAAATATTTCCTGCAAACGTATTTGACAACTTGTTTTACTCATATCTATAAATCTGGTGAACACTAATTTTAACGGTCAATAAAAGGTAATGTGGCTTTTTTTTTTTGCCTCTAAGTTAAATTAAACAATGTATCTTTAATCATTCTTATAGTAATATATAGTTTACAATACAATACAATGTAGTGGCAAAATACAATACATATCTCATTTTCTTTAAGAAAAGCAGGTCATCCAATGCTGTTGATTTAAGGTTAAAAATGTTCAATAAAATATATATATAAAAAATCTTCCTTGTTTATAATCCTTTAAGGTTTTTGGCCTAAATGAAGCCAAAAATTTCTAATTAGTGATTTTATTTTTGCTTTTGAATTCTAGTTGTACTGTTTGACGTAAAGTTTTTAGATTATTATTATTGTTTGTTTGTTTGCATTATTTGAATGCTGCTAATACATATCCCTATCTTGAAATTTAATAAATTTAATAGGAGGAGGATTTTTACAGAAGTGTGTTAGACTTTCTTGGAAATATGTTCATAATTCGGAGAAACACGAGCTTCTATACAGATATTGTCGTTACTGGATTAAAAATCTTGTACATTATTAATATTAGTATTATTATTATTGAAGATTCTTGTTTATTAGTTGTTGTCAGTCACAATTAGCGAGATCAAAATACACTTATCTCTTTATTTAGATTAATGTCACACTAATCCTTCAATGACTATGATGATTTATGCTAATCTTTAAATCTGAACTAAAGGGGGAAAAAAAAGCTTCCTTTGAGGTTCTATTTAAAGAAGATTCAGGAAGAATTTGCTGTCACGTTTAATTACACTGTTAAAATTGACATCGAAAGCCAAGAGGCAAAGACTTAAGGCTTTGAATAAGACAAGAGTGAACTGGGTTGAGTTTGTCTTTAATATTAAAGAAATAAAAAAAAAATACTTAAGATGTTACTGAAGACTTAAGTGCCTCTGAATCTCTGAAAGATGTAGGAAAGATATCCAAGAAAAAAGAAAATTAAAATGCTATTTCAAAGATGTAAATGCACTTTAAACTGTGTTTAAAACAATAAACTTATTACCCATTTTAAGCTTTTAATTGGACAGAAATAATGAAAACGGAATAATTTCTTAACCTCATTAGGAAAACAGTTTAAAAACCTTTAGAAAACACTTAAGAAACGTGAATACGACGTTGTTATGAAAGAACAATGTACCTCACCTTTGCATAAATATTTTGCCCTCTTGTGAGGAGTATGTGAAGTCAGTGAACGCTCCACTGGCAACCTCAAGGTAAGAGAGGACCAAAGGTGTAAAAGGGGAAAAAGTCTCTTCTCCTCTTTACCTATTTTTGCTGAAAACAAAGATGACCTCTACTAAGTACATCAAGAGGTCGTCTTCAGCTAAGCCTGGCACTTCTAGAAAGTGTTAAATGTTGCAGAAGACAGCTGTAATTAAGAAAGCTATAATTCTTGTCCCCCTCAATACCCTGATAGCTATAATCAAGTTCGTCATTAGTTGCGCCACCAAATTTCCCATCGCACTTCTGCAATTTCTGGCCGCCATTTATAATGTGTTGTTATCAAGAGCGAATTAATTTTAAAGATGACATTAAAATGACAAATCAATTTCGAATCGCTTTTTCACCTCCAATAAATAATCGTCAAAATACTTTTCTTTTCTTAACTCTGGCTAATGAAGAAATTCATTGATCCAATTAATCATTTTAGATCCATAAGACTTTTTCCTTCCTTTACACCAACTCAAAAAATTATCGTGTATCAGGAAAAATAATTTGGTGAGGGTTGAAAGAAATGCGAATTTGATCAATGGTTTTTGCTTTCCGTCATTCTTCTTCAGCATTGCCGCCATCCTCATCATCATCATCATCTCTTACTTTCTTCTCTCTCTCGTTCGGTGTCCGACACGAGGCTTCCAGGCTAATGAATACCGACGTACGATAGGTCATTACGCGCCTGCCGTGCGAAATATATTCTGCCATGTGAAAAATACGAAGTCTGCTCCACGACTTTATTTTAATTCCTTCTTAATTAGCACTTATAATTAACCTCGGGTCGGACAGGGGGTCTCCATGCTCTCCCTTCCCCCTCTCCTTCCCAAATACATTACCCGCCGGCGAATGTATTAACGACGGTGACCGTATCTGCACGCATATTCCCCTTCACCTTCCTCGAAAGCTAAACAAATACAAATCTTAGTAAATATAGCTGCAATAGGAAGCAAAACGTGAGAGTAATTATTAAAGCGAGAGGAGCCGGTAATTCCTCCCCTGATATCTCCTCTTTTTTTTATTCATGGTCGGGAGTTTCTCCCAATGGACCAATTCAATTCGAAATGGGAAGAAGTCAGTTCCTCTCTTCTCTCTCATAGTATACAGTCCTAGAGTTAATTTCTATTTCTTTTTTTCTGCGTTTATGATTGCGCGCTTAAATATTAAGTCTCGGGTGACTACAACAACTGGGTCAAAATAGTGCATCGATCCACATTGAAATGCATATTTGCCCACTAACCATGCAAGCGAAACGACTGCTATCAATTTACGCGAATTTCTCAGGTTAAAAATAAACAGAATTATGTCATCCAATACGTTGAAGGAAATGGATCCCAGGAAACGGCTAATAACACGAGGGAATTTAAAGATAGTGTATTGGAGAGTGTAATTTTATAAATTCGTATTTAAATGTGTTAATTTAATAACTATCATTTCACAAACTACAATTACGCTAAATCAATAACAAAACCTTAGAAAATATTTGATAAGTTAAGCACAGTTATTCTCTCGAAACTAAAATTAAATTAATAATCAACTTAACATTGAAATGTGTATTTTTATATTTTTTTTCAAAGTTTTATTTAAAACAGTAAATGTAAAAATGTCATGAAGTATATTGCTGAAAACAAACTCTCAGAAGAGAATAAGAGAGATTATTTTTGTGTTTTGTAAAATATTCTGTAAGTTTAAATTGAATAAATGATTAAATAGACATAATTAAAAGTTGCTACTAATTAGAATAAACTAACATATTTACAAAAAAAAAGGAAATTCATCGTCCACTCCTGACTCCTCTATTACGATTTTTATAAACAAAGATATTGAAAAACAAAATAAACTAAAAAAAAATCTAATTTAAAAAAAAAATAAAGACTGTTTAGACATTATGTAATTATTATTGTCATATAAATAATGTATTTAAAATATGTTATATTTCCAAATATTTACATTTACGTATATATGTGTACATAACTTCACAGAAGAGCTATTACAATATTATAAGTATTTCTGTTGTCTTATTTTTAAAACTTAATTTTTTTTTGATGTCTTAACTATCAGAGAAGGAATCAAAAAAAAAAAAAAATTCGCCCTAATTTATGAAGACTCGCAGGAGGTAATGAACACACCACTGTCTCGCGTGGGTGTGGCAACCGCACCAGTGAAGGCAAAGTGGCCCCACTCTGCACCAAGAAGCTTGTGCTGATGACTTGTAATATACTATTTTTTTATTTTCTCAGAAACACAATCTGTGATGAATACATGGCGTGCCTCTTTCGACAGCTTGACACGATTGAATGTGTTAGACCAATAACCAACGATGAAGGCCAACACCCTCACACGGTCTTGTAAATAATCAGTACAGTCTAGTTCCCAACATTAACACCTGGTCGCCTGAAAACATAAGACCAGACTTATCGCACGAGCTGCTCAGAAGGAAACCAACAATAATTAGTAACGACTGGAAACTGTTGCTAATTTATAGGACATTAACGACTTGCAAATGACATCAGTAAAAACAGACACTTCAAATATACGATGGGTGTTCCAAAAATAACAAGATTTTATCATCTTTTTTTTTAAGTCTTTCTTTTATTTGATTGGTCACTGTTAAGTTCGAGGATGTTGATTTATGTAGTAGATCATCTATAAATTTAAAAATACAGAGTTACGTCTAAAATAAGGTTGGAATTTTTTTTCCCCCCCAATGAAAAACTTTTTTTTTGTTTACGTGTCAAGATTGTAAGTTTATTATATGAACTATTATCATCAAGGAAAAAAATAAATAATATTCAGTGCAGTTGTTATTAGACAGAAAATAAAAATAGTTAGTACACCTTATATAAGAATTCTAAATTAAAGAAATTTAAAATTCTAGAATCCACAAATAACATCCTCAATCTAATCTTCGCTAACGTCAAACAAATGTCAAGCTCTAAAACACAAAATATCCTAAAAAAGATATAAAATGTTATTTCCAAGACAAAAAAAATAATTATATACAATCACTAAAAAGTTATTTTACTCTGCTAAATAAAAACGAATCTACAATATCCTATTTGACCAGAAGCAACTTTTATAACAAACTTTCAATCATCTCGAAATAACTACGGCTTAAGTACTCGTACTAAAAAGTAAGATAATTGTTAATATTTTTAATCAGCATGATGAAACAGTGATCAATATAAAAATTTTTAGAGACTTATTTTCTTACCAAACTTTCGCACCAAATGCCACCAACTTTTCTAACTATAAAACTGAACTAGGAAAGCTTAGCGATTAGTAATGTTTTAATTAATACATATCTTTACCACTAATCTTAACTTTCATGGAATTGATGCAGATATTGTGTATATCTGTAGTACGTGTATGCACGTATATATTCAAACTTCTCTGTCTATACTCTTGTGTGTGTATTACGCCATACATACACACGCATTTTCATGTATGCTACTTCGTATATAAGTGGATATATTTAGAAATATCAGTCTTTATATATAAAAGTCTTTTATAGATCAGTAGATTATAGATATGTAGATTATGTATCAGGTTGATAAAAACTAATCTCTAGAACCTACTAACAGGGAGAATTTTCCCTAGTATGGCAGTAAAGCATGAAATTGTTGTAAAAAAATCACAATGCATTTACATTCCGAGAAACTGCAAAGATTCCTTTGTAAAAAAAAAATAACATATTAAATAAAATGTTATTTTATTTTAATTTTTTTTCTTGTTTAAACACAGACACAATCATGTTTTACATTGAGACGGAAAAAAAAATAGCTTTTAATGTCAGTTGTAAGCAATAGATTTTGAAAATACAATTTAAAAAAAAAAACTTAAGTAACATTTTAAGCGTAATAAATTTTTAAACATACACAAATTTACATTAAATATTTTCTTAAATATTAAAAGTATTATAATTTAAATATTTAATTTATATTATATAAAAATCTTTCTTAATAAAGTTTATTAATTAATTCACTTATAACGGGCGTATAATATGTACAGAACTTTTATCTAGATTTCTAATGTTAATTTCTTTTTGTTTTCTAAGATAAGAATATTTTTGTTTATTTAAAATATCTTCAAATCTGTTACAGACTTTTTCGTTTATTCTGAAAACCCCATTTTTCAGCAATATCTATTATCATTTTTATTTTTTATTCTGTAGAAATGAAATGTAAAATTCATAAACTGCAAAAGGTATAGTGAGTCCGTTCTGCTCATCAATTACTTATTCTGATCGCTGAGAAGAAATGTTGTATTTGAGGTCACTTAATTAATATTAGCTGTCAGGTGATGCAACAGCGGTGATGTCATAAAAGCAAGTGTTAAGATCCATTCGATACACAGAGTAGCATCATGTACCTTTGTATATGTGTGAAGTTTCCATCTTATCTGATGGTCCCGCCATTCTTTTCAAGATATCACGTACTCAGCGCACTGATGTTGGGTTATGAAGAGGTCATCTGCATTCTTTCATCATCTCTCTATCATTAATCAACACCGTGTCCATTGTTTGTTTCTACGCTCTTCTCTTTTTTAATTCTTTGTCTCCTCCACTTCTGTTCAATCTGTTAGGCATTCTATTCATTTTCATTTCTCTTCCTTTTTTTTCTTCTTCTTCTACTATTCCTACTCTTCATAACCCTTTTCTTTCCTCTCCTAACTCTTGTCATGTTATTACTTCTGCTAATGGGCTTTTTTTTTCCCCTCTCTTCTTCTTCTCCAGTACAATTCCGCCATACTTTCACTCTATCATCTTTTTCTTCCACCCCCTCCGTTTCTTCCACTGGCCTGAGCTGAGGGGTCGTGAGAAGCCAGGCTCCGGGCGGCCTCCGACAATATTGACAGTGCGGGTGCTCAGACAAACAGCAACAGACGAGGGGATGCCAAAGCTGAAATGGAATGGCGAATCTCGGCGGGAAAGGCGAAGGTTACGGCGCCCCCTAGGACGACTGACCTCCTTCAAAGTTGCTATCAGTTAAGGAAGGCAAAGCTATCAATGCATTCTTTAAAGTTGATCTAGTTTTTTAATTTTTTTTTAGATAAACAAATTGAGAATTTGAAACAAAAACAATAAAGTTTCCTAACAAAATCCAAACTCTCCACAAGGAATATAATTATTGTATTTAAAAGAAAGCTTCACAGATGGTTACTTCATTTCTTATCTGATTATTTTAATACAACTTGTTTAGAAAATGCAATAAAAAGCAAAAATGATGCCTTTGTTTCTGGCAATTTATTTCTTGATCTTTTTTGCATTATTTCTATTTAGATACGACGATCTATAACCTGTCTTTATAATTTAAAAATTGATAGGAGTAAAGGTAATTTAGAAGTTTTCATTCAGAAAATTTTTCTGAATTAAACTCAATTAAATGGTCTCAATTAAATGGTTTCACTTTAATAATTCTTAGCATTAGCATTCCAGTTAGATTTCCTGTAATTTAGATTCATAGATGAAAGTTGAACCAAGCCAGTACTGGAAAGTGAAGATTAACAATAATTAAAAGTTTGTACATAATGTGATAGTAAGAAGATTCGGATTAAAACTTGCTTTTGGCAAACGACATAACAATGACATGGGTAAGAAAACCTTTAAATCTCTACTTTACAATGTCACTACGGGCGATCATATTCGCTTTTTAATTATATTGTTTTTAATTTAAAATCTTCTATGTAAAGTTAAGTTGTAATTAAGTTTCACATCAGCTGCTTATTTTTTTTTTTCTTTAATGGGTTTTGAATATAATTGGACATAATAGATGGTTTGGTGAATAAAATGAAATATAATAATGTAAGGTAAACATTACTTCACCACAATACATTGTGGTTTCGTTAATAAGGACTTTCGTGAAATGCAAATGGAATAGAATTCATTATATTTAATAAACTACTAAGTTGTATCACAGGTTCTAGCTATCATTATTTAGAGGCCATCTGTTTAGAAGCATGTGTCCGAAGTGTTGGGAGTCGTGACATCTTTGCCTATTAAAAGAACTTGATCTTCTCTAATTACTGGTGATTTGTAACAGGATCGCGTTAGATTTTCTCTTCAAGGATTCCATCACTAATTTACAACGTTGTAAATTGCGTTCATCGTGAATCAGATAATACGAAAGGAAAAAAAAGTTCCAGTAATAACTGCTCTGTAATGATAATGGAAATGGTGACTGTTTAACTCCTTTCTTTAGACATCTGCAATTGAAGGGCAACTCAGATGCACGAAAGGACACACGTTTGCTGGAATCGCTTTCAAATGGTCATTCAAATACTGGAACTTTTTCCAATGTCAAATGATAAATACACATGTATATTTAACTTATATAAAATCACTTTATTAGCAAAATCAAGTATTTCACTTGAATTCTGTGATAATTCATGATATTAATGGAAAACAGGACACAAATGCTATATTGTTTGTATGTTGCTTTTTCATTTTTTTTTTGATATGTTAATCTCAAAGTAACTAATAAAAAGTATAACAATTATATTAAGATAAAAAAAAAAATACAAATATTGTTTACTGTTTTTTTTTTTCTAGAAATAACGTTAGATATTTTGGTATCAGTGATGATAATTTTTTTTTTCGTTTTTGCTTTAAAAACTTGATAAAAAAATATATATAATATAAAGGCATTCAAAAAATTCTTACATTTGGTGATTTTTGTTACGCAACTAACACAATTCTTTATCGTCAAAATTAATAAGGTATCTTATTGATACGCCAGCTAGTAAACATCTGTGTGGTTCTGTTATAAATAGTTTGTAAATATCAGTTCTATTAATTTTTAAACTTACTAAAAAATATTTTTGAGTTATCACAAACGAACATTCGTTTGATCAACACTAAAATATTGAACTAAAAATTTAACGTGAGCCAATAATAAGAAGAATAGGAATGTGTGCACTCTAGAAAACAAAGTGAGACTTAAAAATTTAAAAACGCACTAGTTTCGGTATCTTTAACAGATATCCCTTTATCAATGCTAGAAGAATCCCAAATTTATAAAGAAATAAACCAATCAACGAACGGTTGATTCTTATAATATTGCGTTTTCATTAACTTTATTTATTAGTAACAAAACACTGCGATATTTTTATTGTTCTGCAAAGCATTTAATTTTTTAAAGAAAATCTAGTAATTTTTCTTCTATCTATTTTTACACTAAACCTTAAACTCACTTGTCTATAAACCTCTTAGTTCTCTCTTAAAGAATTTCTTAAGAAACTGAAAGTTTGACAAATAAGTCGATCAGAAAGAAGTCCGTTCCATTATTGCGTCAGTGTGACTGGACGCAGTGATCCGGCAAGCACTTTGGTGCCCCGTCCTCAGCAAATGGTTTGTTTACTGGTCAATGGGTTTTGGCCGCTGACGTCCAGTGAGTTATGGGCGTGGATGGCCGACTACACGATTCGAACAGCCACTGAGCCATCAGACAATTCATGCCAATTACTTGTTTACATCCAAGGAGAATGACCCTTCGCCAGTATTAATTAGAACGGGATTGAACACAAAAGAAACCAACGAATTTCCCCCATTTAATAGCGGCAAAGTGATGGACCATTGTTTGTCTACAACCCAACTTAAACACATACAAGTGAACAACAGCGATATTAAGAAGCGATCACTGCCAACAACAAACTTTGGATATATAAAATTGTTTATGGCAATAACATTGAAAACAAATTTACTTCAATTAAAAGCAGCGCTATTTAAATATTCTCTCATTCAATGAAGTTACAGTCGATTTTATTCCGTCGTAAAAATAACTTCCAAAAATATCAAACGCATAAAACTGTGGAATACGTTTCACTAAACATTCAACTTTTATATGTATCTGATTGCAGTTTTAAATTATACTTTAATATTCCTTTATACTATCTAATATTTAATATATTTTAGTTTCATAATGTATGAGATATTGATTTCTGTAGATTTACTTCTTTAATACTTAATCTATTTAAGAAAAAACAAAAACATTTGAACATTCCAAGCTCAATAATTTAAAGTAAATAAAATATTACACACAAAATAAGAAAATCTTAAAGTTTAAAACTAAAGTTCCATAGAATGCTACTAGTTTTGTCTGCAATTGCAGACATCATAAGGCACAATAACATTAAACACTGGTTTTTACATGGGGAAGCAAGGAGAGAGAAGCAAATTTTGTGTGTAATATTTTATTGACTTTAATTTTAATGAACACATGTTAAAACGCCTCTCAATAATTTGAAAATTTAAAATTTGTACCATCTTCGGTCTTTTGTATGTTAATAGACTAATCAAAATAAAACTTTCCAATTCTGCTTACCGATTTTGTCCCAGTTTTTTGTGATCAAAGTAATCTTATCAAATCTAAATTTCTGTCTGAGATTTGAGAATGAGTATTCTCAACTCGGCTACCGTTGAAAATAACGGAAATCGTAATTTGCAGGTAAGATGAGAGATTTCATTTAAGTGCTTCTCAATATTAATTCTAAGGAAGGTTTAAAGTTTTTAGTGAAGCTAACACTATCTAATTTCATATTAATAGGTTTCTTTTCCATATTAAAGTATAGTAAAAAAAATCCCTTTTAATTATTCAAGAAAATTGATCCTACAAAAGAGGTAGAATAATTTATAAAGCACTGTCTGCAGTGAAATGTCTTGAAATCATCTGGGATTGATGACTTAAAGAGACAGAAAATGTTTTAGTTGTGGTATTGTATTTCTACGCAATTTAATGTTCTCGAAGAATTACATATAATACAGATATTAAACAATATCTATTAATAATGTATTGTTTCGAGTTGTACTTTTTATTTTGTGCTTTTGCTAATTTATTTACAAAAAATTTCGGAAATGTCTCGCATCTGAAGATAGAATATTTTAAACTATAGTTGAAAATTCGTCAAATATTTTAATTGCTTTGCAGAAAATTCGTCATCAGACGCATCAATCTTGTAAACGAAACAATGCTTAGAGATCTAATGCCAACATAGTTCAATTCTAATTATACCATTGTAAGTAAAATACTAATAATAATAATAATAACTTTGTAAAAAATTGGCTGTAAAAAATAGCTTTTAAGTTTCTCTGCCTGTAGTTGTTGATTTGTCCACTTGTGAAATACATGAGAATTACACATTCTAGTCCCAGTGTGTAATTTGAAACTTGAAATGAGACAATTCTGCAGACCCAATTTCCTACCATCCAAGAAATCCCATCTACCCTTATTCCCGCTTTCATTCTGGGGAGGAGGTTATCTGGCTTTCTTTCAGACAGCGATTATTCTCTTGCCGTGTTTGGTCCGTTATCTGGCAGCCATCAGCAGCAGCCCAGGACCTGCTCCTGCAATGCCAGTTGGGCCTAACGATTAGCCGACCTGTCAGTGAGCGCTGCCTCCCTGGGGACGCAGGCGATTTATGCAAATGAGCTCGAGCCTGGCAGACCCCCTGAAGCGAGAGACTGACAGAAATGGAACCTGACGAAGAACGAAGAAGACTGGTAGTAGTCCCGAAGGAGAGGGCGGAAAGATTCAGAAAAGAAGAAGAGAAGATGAAAAAGAGCAGGATGGACAAGAGGGGAATCTGAGGAGGGAATTTTTGCACTTTCACCCTTCTAAACGATGTAGAAAAGAGATAACGGAGTTAATTACGATGTTTAATAATCAGTTGTCCACCAATAAAAGGGAAAAGAAAAGCAAAAACATGATAAATTAATTTACAAAAAATATAAACAACAACAACAACAATAACACGCAATTCGCTTATTTTGTGATAATAATTAATCATCACATTTATTAAAGAAAGGACCATGTAACATTTCAGTCATTGCACGGAAGTTTTTCCTAGTTCATAGCACAGCAAAATACTTTTAATAACTTTCTTACATAAAGGTCGAGAGTTTTAAACTACATTTAAATGTCAATGGCGGGAAGATTTATGCTCCGAGATAGCTCTTAAACATTGTACACTGGAAATCTTTGGAAGTTTCGTATCATCAAGACAAAAACAGCAAAAATAAAAAGAAGAAAATAATACTTAAAAGGTATTGTTTTTTTATTTGAATATACGTAAATACATATTTTTAAATTTTCTTTTATTATTACTATTCAACATTTTGCAGAAGAATTCTGATACCTTCCCTTAATACGCGAAAAGATGATCGTGTTGTGGATAGAACAGCATATATTGGGAGGAACAGCACAAATTTGAATAAGGTAAATAATAAGTTTTTTGCTTTACCATCTATTTGTATGAATTTTTTTTATATTTTAGCAGAATTTTAGGCTATCAGAAAATTCAAAAGCTATTAGTTTAATTTTAGAAATTTCCTCTTAGTGTTGTACCTCTCCAGCATTTAAATTTTATTTCCACATATATTCTTATTGCAATTTTTAAGAAGATTTAAACTATTCTTGCTTAGTCTATTACTCATATACTTATTTCAATAGACTTACTAGTGAAAAGTATTACATTCATCGAAATGTGTTGTCGAATCCTCTTTAACAGTCTGTGTACCAATTGCCGTTGCCTATGGTGAGGTGGTTCCCAATCTTCAGTTGGTGTCCACCTGTTTTCATCCTTTTATGGGACAATCGAAATGTCACTGAATAGTACGGAAGATTCTTAATCAATTATGACTCTCCTTCTACAGTCAAAAGTTGAATTAGTTCAAACACTGGACAGCCTTGATCTTGATTTATAATGAGCTAAAACCCATCCCCTTGTTACATTCAAGGAGGACCTGCCAATTATGAAATGCATCGCATTAGGACAGGCCCATAGGCCACTTCCGGCTCGCTAGTTGCTAACATCTAGAAGCCCTATTACTAAAAGTAATAAAAAATATAGTATCCAGAACCCAAGTAAGTTTTCCATAAAAAATAAAAAGAATTAGCAATTTGTTTAATTGACACATATTCCTTTATTCATTTACAATTATTCAACAACAAATATTCGTAATTTAATCTAATATTAAATAATAGCATAACATACTGTATACTATGTACTAATTAATTAATATCTAATATATATTACGATATTATTATCATAACATCGTCCGATTGAATATTTCAATTCCTCGTAGTGGTCTTCACAAAGCTTTGTGTTAGATTTACTTTGCTTCTTGAAGTAAGATCTGATTTAAAATTTTTTAAGATCTAATTAATTCCGCTATGAATTGAAATGGATCAACAGCTGCTTATTTTCAATGTTTTAAAACAATATCGAAACATTAATGGATTTTTTTAATATATCATTTTGATCAATAGATCAAAAAAATTTAAATATTGTTGTTGTTTTTTTTACTATTAAAAAGAAGACTTGATGATCTTCTTGACTTTTTGCATCATTTAAATATCTACAGATCAATGAATACTTTAATACAATTGAATACAATAAATAAGCCATACACCTGATTAAACAAAAATAATTCATATCTATAAATTATTTTTGTTTAATCAGGTGTATGGCTTATTTATTGTATTCAATGATATTCAGTACACGTAAATTCATCGTATTATCAATGAATACTTTAATTCTACGGAAAAAAATGAAGGATTATAGAATCTTTTAATGCATATGAAAATTGAAAGATACATTAAGAGATACAATAATCCTTAGAATTAAAGTATCTTTCAGTTGTCATATTCCTCTTCTTACATCTCTTTAAACAAAGAAAAGGAAAATGATTTTGGAAACTGATTTCACTAAAATAAGTAATATTTCCTTGACAAGTGCCTTTGAACTTGTTTGAGCAAATGAAACACCTCCAAAGAATTCAACGGCATTTGTACTCAAAACGCAAATGTGTTCAATAACAAAGATATTTTGACTCATAACAAGCTGTACTAAATTGAATCCCCGAAGAGCACGCCTGTGACCAGGCCAAACAAAGCCAAGCCAAAGCACAATTAACCCCCTGCAACACTTAAATGGAGGGGACGGGTAGGTCACTCGAGCTCTGATCTGTTCTTACTAAGTCTACTGCATACAGAACAGCTTCGTGCCGTCCTGCTCTCGAGTAGTTGCAGGGTGAGCCAATCACACATCGACAAGAGATTGATAATGACGGACCCACCCTGCTCGTTCTCATGCCTGTCATTGATGGCGACTAGGCCTATTACGTTTCAAAACAAACCGAGCATTGAACAAACCCGTTCAGTAAGTCTTAGGCGCGAACAGCTTTACCGATAGAACGACTTTATCAAAACATTACCTCGTGAGTTCATTATTCCGAGGTTTGGCGGGCAAAGAGTGGTGCACAAAAGGTGAAATTCCTCAATTAATTATGAGGCTATATATTAAAGTTTTTCATTGAATAGCGTCTGCCTTTTCTTATCTGCAATCTTATACAAGAATCTTTTCTAGTTAAAGTTTTCTTGTATTTCTTACTCTATATGAAAAATCTTGTTAATTTAATAAACTAAATCACGGCAAATAAATCTATTCAAATAATATTTTTTTAATTAATCTAATAATTTTCAAATACACCAAGGTATCAGTGTGTATAAAATATTTCAATCAAGAATCATTAAGTTTATATCCTACTGCTCATGAAAGGGGATTATCAGATTCTTCAAGTAGAATGTGAGCAAATTATCAGTATCACAGGGTGTAATAAAATCAATTCTATATATTTATTTATTTTTTTTTAAAAGTTTTATGTTTAAATCTTCCATACATTTGTTAATCCAATATTTAATGGCAAATCAACTTATAGTTTTGTAAGGTAACAATAGTAGTCCTCGAAAGTCCATTTTCATAAAATTAAATAGTGTTTCTTGATACTTGAAAGCCACAGTTGTGCTGATGCATTAAGGGAAACAAGATAATTTAACAAGCTAATGCTTGGAACTTGCTTGTCTCTGATCACAGCAGACTACTTAGAAATAACTTAAATGATTTAATTTTATAAGAGAAAATAAAAACCATAGTTGACTACACTTTGTCAATATACGATTAATTACTAATTAATGTGTAATATGATTAATGTTATAGTCTACAGCATTGATGAATAAAAGATCTTAGTAAAAATTCATTTCAAGTTACAGAAACAAAAGAAAGCACAGCTTACAATTCCAAACTCCGTTTTTCAAATTGGAATATTCTAAAGCACCTATTTATGTCTTTTGGGACGCTGATGAGAATGTGAGTGCCAAGAGGGAGGAGGGACATCAACTGTCGAATGTGGTAGAGTTCATTGGGCTCCGGAGAAAAGGGGTGACGGGTATGTCGGTTTATTTGCAGTTCCCTCTCTGTGTGTCCCAATCGAGCAATCAGCTGCCGACCATGCGCGAATCCTAATCTGAAATCGATTTCTTTAATTCTTCTGGCTCTGACAACGGTCTGGCAAGATCTCGTTATCCTTGCAGGCAGTCTTGTCAACAAATAGCCGACTCACCTCCTTGGGAGAGTGCAATTTGAGGGGGTGAAGAAGCGGGGGTTGCTGACAAAGGACTCCAAAGGAAGCCACATATAGCATCCACAAATGAGATCAACCTCTCTGATAGAAACCAAGAGAAATGAAAACGCAAATCATGAGGGAAAAGAAATAATAAAATCAACTGGGAAATGAAACACTCCGGAATAAGTTTTCAGATGATGAAAGCAGGAAAAAATCTCATCTCAACAAGCTTTCATGGATGGTCAAAAAAAGATGAAGTAAAGATTCCCAACATTTCAAAATATCTGTCTCTAGCGTCTGTAGTCGACTATAAACCTCGCAGCTACAGATTATTATTACTAGTACTTCCCTTGCAAGACGAAAGTAACATTTATTACATCGACATAATAATGAGTGGTAGGTTTAGAGAACTCATTCTTAGAGACCAAAAATGCCCTCAGTCGATTAAGTTCAAACAGTTAATGTATTTACCCTTATTACAGTAAGGGTAAATGCATTAATTGTTTGAACTTAATCGACTTAAGGGCATTTTTGGTCTCTCAGAATGAGTTCTGTAAACCTACCATTCATTACTATTTTTTTCAGCAAACTGATTTTAAAAGACTGCAGAGTTTTTGATGAAAATTGTTTTTAGTTTTTCACTTTTCGATTATTTTTTCAGTATATTGTAAAATTCTAACTTGTAAACAATAACAAACACATAAAATTTAGAAATTTGTTAATGATTTTACAAAATAATCTTTTATTTGCAAGGAAGGCGCAGTTTTGCTGTTGATGGTCTAACACTGTTAATGTTTTGGAAATAAATTGCAAAGTCAAGAATAGGTAATTACCATTTATCTCTATGTATAGTTTTAGATGTTTATTTCAAGAAACATCTTCATGCATTAATTTGGTAAGAGAATATCTGAACGAACCTTATTGTTCTGATAATAAAATTGCTGAGATCTTCTGATGGTAACTCTTCGGTAAAATGCTAAAGATAGAATGTAGAGCATTTATTAACACAAGACCTCTCAGCTATTATTGTACAATTTTATTAATTGAAGCAAGACCAGAAACTATTTAAATCAATGAATGAGTTTATTGTAATTTACAAATTAAGTGTTGTTAAATATTTAATATTTAGAAGATGCAGAATTACTTGTCAATTGTGTTTAAGTTGGAAAATGTAATTTATTTACACACACACAATTCATGCTACTTTTCTTTTTTTCTTTTTTTTCCAACTGGTAATGCTATATGGAAGAAAAAGGCCATCTGTTTGTGATATAACCCTTATCTAGTTGGAATGAGAATTTTTATTTTCTAATTAGTTTCTTGTGGTCCCCGACCCTGGCCGAGGACGTGCATTTTTCCAAGCTGAATTCACCTCCAGACGGTTTACTAGAATTCATCCAGCCCTCAGTTAAAGGTGTTCCGGATTTCTTTTCTGGGATCAAAGGCGGGCAGGCGTCAACCTGACCACCCGATCTAAACTTTGTTGCGTTGGTCACGAAGCATCTCCAGCGACCCCAATGGACTACAAAGACTATAAAGTTCCGAGTGGGAACTTTAACTTTAATTAGACCCTTGTTAATAAGATACTGAATAATTGGTATGAGGGTTTCTGTTTTTGATTTTTTTACTTAATGTTATGTATATCGAAAATATTCTATTTCTAAATTGATCTCTATTATAATTGTAATTTCGACCAATAGATAATTCTAGCTGAAGAGAATTGGTTGACAGGAAACATTTGTAACTAAATTCCGTTAAATAAAAGAGAAAGAAAGAGAGAGATCCGTATGCCCAGAAGTGTACTTTCTTTTGTATTCGGACATTCAGATATTTTATCTTAGCAAATTACATAAGAAAAACAAAATTTATTCAAGAGAAGCTTATACTTTTATACCCTATTGGAAACTTTAGCTTTAACACAATCCGGATTATTGGAGAGCATTAGCGAGGTTGGTGAGCACTCAGCAGGGGAACGGCAGGAATGGTCAGGTGTCGGAGATGGGTGCCTGGTGGCGCAGTGTTGAGAGGGCGTTGTATAGAGCTAGGCCCGGTCACTTCAGTCGCGATTAAAATGTATATGCTCACCTCCGACCTGTGACCTCAAGGGCTGAACCGTCCAAACCACCAATAGATGAGCGGGTTTGTGTTCGGAGCCCCCCGGCCATACAAGCAGCTGACCCGTAACTAATACAGGTCATTCCTCGGACGCTTTTGATCTGGGACAACCAATGCATCCATTCAAATGCACTAGTATAATCGCGGAACGACACGCAGAGGTGAGGAAAGCAGATACAGCGGAATGAATGGCAAAGAGCGAAAGAAGAGAAGAAAGACTTGTTTGATCACCCACTTCCTTCATTATTTATCACTCAAATTCCGCAAAAGAATGAAGAGAAGTTTTTGAAATAAAGAAATCTAAATAAATATTGAAGTAACGAAATGATTTAGCTAAAATGTCAATTTTGTTTAAGAATTTCTGACCAATTAATTTTGCTTCAATAGTAATAATAATAATAATAATAAAAATTAGCTGAATGAAATGGTTTCGTTAGTTTTGTCAATTACTCTTTGGTTTCCTATATTTTTATTTTAATAGCTTAGAGATAATTCTGAAATTATTAACATTTAATTAATTATTCAGTAAGTATAAAGTCCCGTTTACTCTTTAATACTAATTGTTCAAAAAACAAAAAATCGGAAAAAAATTTAAATATCCTAATATTTTAATTATTAAAAAAAAAAAATCAACATTTTATTGTTTCTTAAAATGTTTCTTGTTCGATATATCACAGAATTTCTTTTTTTTTTTTTTTTAACAATAATATTTACTAAAGATTTTGTTGAAAATTTAAGTTTCGACTGAAAACTGAACTTAAATTCACAAGAATTCCACAATTGTACATAACATATTTGAAGAAATATTGGGTATATTTATGTATATACCTATACATTTTATCTATAAGAAAAAAATGGCAATGGCTTCAATTAATTAGGAAAATTTAATAAAAAAAAAAAAAATCTTTCCTATCAAAATCTACTTTTTAGACAGGAAACGAACAACTGCTGTTGGGTCTATTAAGCAAGTTCTGATAACTTATCCTTTATGTGCAATTAAATACAGGATGACATTAGAGTAGTTGATTTATGAATTCCACTTCCACGAGAGATACTTCGATGGCAAACACGCAAGTGAAACTGTGTCCATTGACAGGAAGATGTTAGCATTAATGCAGACAGTTCAGTTCATAATGAAGCTTTTCAGAAACGAGAGTAATTTTAGAGTATTTCCAAGGACCAAAAGGCATTTTTCCTTTTCTCTTTCTGTTCGAATATTTCGCTAATCTATTAGTATTTGATTCTTTGTTTTCTTGAAGATTTATCGTCAATGTAGTTTGTTATGTTATTTGAAGTAATAATCATAAAAAAAACACAGAAGTGCGATCACGTTTTCCCCTACAAAGCTTCGAGAAGCCGCGGAGGACATTAACAACAACATCATTCAATTGCGTTGGACAGCCAAGTCGAAAATTTATAGTGGCTATTTGAGGCAGAGGCTGTTTTGTCGGTGGCAACCCAAGCGATGTGAAAGATGGGGCCATTACACGACACTCGAGTTAACTCACCTGATGCGAAAGACGAGACCGGGTCGGACTCCTTGCTTCCGCCAGTGGTCTTCCAATTAATCCTTCCCCTTTACCCTTCCCCCTTCGACCATTTCATCAGACTGTTCCAGAAAGTGAGTGTTAAATAGCGCTGTCTTCGTGTGATATTTTTTAGATGCATTCGTCCACGGGATCTAAGCATTTTTTCCATGCATGAGCATGTGTCTACAAACAATAGAGTAAGTTGGGGAATCCAACCTCGACATTACTGTGAAATACCCGTTACAACTAGAAGATTCTCCAAAGCTACCTCAAATTGTTTAAGTTTCTAATCAAAAGGAACTTAATTTATAATGCTATTACAACTTTCAGGCTTTCTTATATCCAAAGAGATGGTTTAATTGTAATTTTAATTCCATATATTTACACAATATTATGTAATCAGTTTATGTACAACAATGTACGTATATTTATAGTGAGTTATCACGTTAACCTAAATTTGATACGAGTATTATTACCCTTATTACACTGGTTATTGTTACTTGATATATCGAAGGAGGAATATCTTCCAACTGAGATTACATTTCATTCTTTCGAATAACTTTCTATTCCTGAAATGCAGTTCAAAAAATTCCCTAATTTGTTGCTACCTGGAACATAATTTAGACAAAAACTATTCTTAGATCTCGGAACAAATAAGATTGTGTTAGAACATCCAAAATTATACATCTGTAATCATAAGACAACGATGTCAATAAGCAATCAATTATGACATAATTGTTAATTAACTAACATTTAAAGAAAAGAAAGACAATTTATAAAAGACCAACTTGTAAAACTTTTGATGAAAAAAAGAAAAAAAGTTAATATCCAGATCAAAAGAATTCGACAAAATGGTTCTGTTCTAAAAATATTTCAACCCTAGTTATTACAATGAAGCTGAAGAAGAACTTAAGGGATCGAAACTCGCTTCAATGTCTTTCTAATGACCCTTTTCTTTATTAAAGTAAAAAGACAAAATTCTGTAAGATAATGAGAATGTTATATTATTGTTCATTCTTCCAACTATTTCGTTACTAAAATTATTTTCTTGTATTTGGAAGTTGTGAGAATTTAAACTCTTCCCCAAAATCAATAGAACTAGAAAGAAAGAAGAAAAAAAAGGTAGTTTACAAAATTAGAAACCGGATATCTTTTAGCAGACATTGTATCTTTGACAATTTATACTATATTTATTGAGTATTACATTTTTCAATAAACTATACTGAATAGTGAATCTCTTAATCTGACCTACCTGTGACGAATCTGAAGTCATAAAACTACAGCGATAACGATATATCCGATAAGGAAGTCACTCGAGCAGAAAATAATACAAAATTAGGTCCATAAAATGAGATCTCAATCATTGATTATTCAGTTCCGAGGGTGGTCTATTAATTTTGGAGGCAGAAATGTAGCGATCATTACTTTGAACACCGATGATGTTCTAATGTATCAAGCATTATTATTTATTGACATTGGATGTTTATTGCAAAATATTGTAAGAAACTTTAAATATTGTCTTATCTTTTCTTGTACGACTTAAAAAAAAAGTGTAGAATTAGTTTAAAGTTAATTAACCATAATGTACAGAGGGTTATTTCAAAAAATAAATTAAATAATCAACTTTATTTCTTACCACTTATTCATCTTAAATTTCAAGTAAACTGCGCTATAATAATGTAAAATATGTTATTATCACATTCTACTCTTCCGTACTTCATTATAATAAATACATTTTTTATTAACTTATGTCTCATGTAAAGAGCACGGATAACAATGTGATGTATTCATAAATGCACAAAAAAAAAAGAATCTATCATAATGAACAGTTAATTAAAATAACAACAAATATATATATATAAAAGGAAAACAAAATATTAGTACTCATACTGTAAAACAATACGTCTATTATTATTATAAAAAAAGAGGACCAATTTTAATAGGCCAATTAAAATGCATTTCATGTTGTAAATCCATGACAATAACTCTATTTTGATAATAACTCATTTCTTTATTTGAAATATTAAATTAAAATGTGAATTCATCAGAAGTGATACTAGACATGATATCTTAAAAAACACGAAACGATTCATGGAATTCTGAAGCAACATTTATTTAGTCGTGATTGCTACGGTCCAGCGTTTTCAAAGCCAGCAAAGACAGTAACTGCCAATAATTTTCAAAGCAAACATTCACGCGTGCTTCTTCCAAAAGATAGAATCTCAAAGCCAAGATAAAAATTCTAAATTAATTTCGTCTTCATTTACAGTCAGTAAAGACAACTTTTTTTTTTCTTTCTTTCTTTTTTTTTTTGAAACCTTTACTGACATGAGGAAGAGATAATTAAGCAACGCACAACACGATGATGAAGCATTCACAAGAAAAGTGTTTATTGTTCAAAAAAAAAAAAAAAAAAAAAAGAACTGAAATCAGAGCCTCAGGTGTGGAAACTCTTAACTGCATTGCCACGCCCAAGACTGGTACCAGAGCAGGGCGGTCCTCATCCCCGAGACTTGCACGCGCATTCTGCATGGCAATGAATATCCTCATTTTTTTTTTTTTTTTTGCCTTTTCCCCCAAAAAAAAAAAAAAAAAAAAAAAAAAGGGGGGGGGGGGCTTCCTTTTAAATTTGTTTTTCTCACTCTATCTTTCCACATCACGACCTGGGTAGATTTTGTGTAGATTTTGCTCGAGTTTTTTTTTATTCATCACCGATAATAAGCGACAGGTAACGGTCATTTTAATGAAAAGGAGACAAAAAAATCGTCTAATTAGTTTTAAAGCAAACAGGAACGCCTCACCCCTTGAAAGAAATGTCAAGAAACATACAATTAGGGAAAAAAATGAGTTTGATTGCAACAATCCAGAAGAAAGATTCAATGTGTTGATTTCTAAAAACTACATTATTATTATTATTATTATTATTATTATTACTGTTACTCTTTTATAACATGGAATCGTTTTTGGGATGTGGATTGTTGCTGAGTTTTATTAATGAACTAATTAGAACAGCACGTTCCCAGGTTTTAAGAGAATATTTTGTAGTGTTAAACATCTACTGTATCATTTCGATAAGTTTAAGTAAGTTAAAAACAACTCCGAGAACTTTTAGATAACTTTTCTATACGATCTTGATCCAAAATCTTTAGAAATATATGTACAAGTACTGATGTACAATTGTAAATCAAATGGCTTTTACAAATCTTCTCGTAGAATTTGTTCCAATATTCTTTGAATAGTAATAGTGTTTATTAAAGCCCATTAAAGCATATAATTAAAATTGTTTCCATGTAATGAGGCATTTAATAGAGCACTTTTCTTATCGAATCGAGCGCATCTTTTTCATTAGTGTTCACTTGATACATCGGGTCAGGGTTGTATATTCAAGTCTAAACAATGGATCAGCGGCATAAATAAGTGTTTGCTTTATTTGGGAATGTCGCAGCCGATCAGTTACGACTGGTCTACATTGTCACTTTTCAATAAATACGTGAATTGTTTTCGATCGCGATGTTTATTTTTTTTTTATTTTTTTCTACAATTGAAGTAAATATATTTAAGTTTACTCAAACACTAAGCATCCTAGGAAAAGAGGTAGGTGTGTGGTTACAAAGAAATTCCGATTGATTTTGTTGTGTATCCGATGAATAGGTGAATAGCTAAGGACAAAAAAAATTCGAAAGTATTTTTGAGTTACCGCACTATGTGAGTCTTAACGACATAATACATTAAAACGTTATAACGCAGAAATTTCGATTAAATGTCTTAGAAAACTGAAATTATAATGGTAAATAAATGTTACCAAATATAAGCTTCCTATTAATTTACATTAAAATTTCATTATGTGGCCACAAACTATAGCACGTATTTCCAAGAACCGCCTAATTTCATAGAAACACTGAAATTTACTATCACTGAGTATAACTAATTTTATATCTTATTTTGAAGATATATCAAAGTTAGAACGCCAATTATATTGCGTTTTAAATCCACTTTCGCTTTTAAATTTAAACATCCCACATATTTTCCAGTAATAAATTTCTTACTTTCTTTTAGTTTTGTTTCTTTCCTATTGTGGGAAGTCAATCATATATTATTATTTGTAAACGTCAGACAGTGAACACATGGAAATGTAAAATAAAGAAGTTTCAGTACTAAAAAAAAATAATAAATAAAAAAAAAACCTCTATCCATCTGTGAAATAAGAGAAAGGCAAAGAAACCATGACAGATTCTCCCGAAATGGATTATCCCTGACCTCTACAGGACGCACTGAGTCGAGTCGACTTTCCGCGCACCGTTTACAATGTGACGTCATGCGTAAGTCAAAAACTTTTTTTTTTTTTTTCTTGTCTTCTTTTTAAAGCTTTACATGCATTTCTTGACGGCTGCTATAATGGCGACCCAAGGCCATACGGATCATACGCATCATCGCCATCCCGTACAGGTTCAGTAGGATTGATGACTATACGATTCCAATTGCAGTCCCTGATTTATGAACATGCAACCAACCTATCTTGTAACAAGTTCTTTAGCAAATACTTTGCTTGCACTTTTTTTTTTTTTTTTGTAACCGTCCCTGATTTATTACTTCGAGATTTTTCTTTTCTTAATTTTTTAACTAATTTTAGGCTAAGTATTCCAATTGCCCTGAATATAAAACTTTAAATTTTTTTTACCCCTACTGTTTTCAACACTTCTAAGATACAAAGATCTGTAAAATCTTGCCAAAAAGATTAATTTCATTTTTTGTTTATTTTAGACATTTATTGGAGTGTAATTTGAAACGTCTTATTTAGTTTAATATCTCTTGTTTCGCATTTAAACACTTTAAAATAAAGAAAACCACCAATTATTATAAATTTCAACGCGTGATCAATTCTGACATTAAGGGAATGTAGAAAATCACTGATGAAGCTACACAATTTGTAGACCGAAATATGTTACGAGTATAAATGTTTTTCTACGTTAATTTCAAATGTATTTTTTGGTTTTTTACATTTTCCTTTAAAAAAAAAAAACATGGCTCGTCGGTTATCGAACCCATCCTCTGTTTTTGTTAATAGATTTAGTGTCAACACACTACAATCATAACAGCCCTAACATTCTGTTTCCGCAATCAAATCCCAAATGGCATTAACGCTGCAAGGTCGAACTTCTTCCCCGATACATAAATTCACTATTTTTTTTTAATTTAATACAGGTGATTCAATTATATCACGAATAGCTAAGTTAAGCAACTACATTTAAAAAAAAAAATTATAATCCATTTACATTTGAAAATTGATATTGAGATAAATGATACTTAAACTTCAGATTATCTGCATCATTGTCTTTTTAAGCTAATAAATTAAAAGTCATTTTGCTTAGTCACGACAGCAACGCCGTCTGTGTCGTTTCTATTCATACAAAGAGAAGAAAAACAGGCTAAGAACAAAAGCCACTTGTAATCAAAACAGAATACTTGAACACATGGTACAGAAATTGTAGAAGCAGTGAGGAAAATACTGCCATTGCTTCTGAAGAATTAACAAGGCTGAAGAATGGAAACAGAACAATTAGGTGTGTTTGCAATAGAGTTAAAATGGAAAAGTTGACAAACCCTTTTCTATACTAAGAAATAGATATCCCTTAAAAAAAAAAAAGTCCTATTCAAAAGTTGTTCGTATTTTGATGTTCTACAATCATGTTTCATGAAAATCGATGAACTTGAACAATCATATTTGTTACAATCAGATTCGGATTGTTGGGGCGTGGACAGGAAAGAAATTTTCGTCTCTGACTCCAGTAAGTAAGGGGTCGTTCCAGTATTAAGAAAGCACAATTTTTTTTAATCCCCCCCTCCTCTGTAAGCAAAAACAAGCAAATGCCCGATCACTCCCCCCTTGAATGCTTACGTAATACTTGAATGGCCCCTAATAATAATTCATAGTTCATAATGCATTTTCCAACCAATAAAAAAAAAAGTAATATATAGACCATTTCGCGTCTTCCAATTAAAAAATAAAAAAAAATATAAAATCAGAGCTTGCAATTCCAAAGACAAAGGTAATATTTCTGTAAAGCGTTTCAATAGAAAGTGTTTCGTTCCAACAGACAGACGGACGGGGCAAAACTACTATAAGCTTTCGCCAGACAGCTTTCTTCTTCGAAATATCTAAAAACGTTTCAAGATTTTATTTGATCTTAGTCTGCCCTGAGAGAACTTTTCTTAGAACAGAGACACAGTGTTTTTTTTCTTTAATTTTTTTCATTTAATGGAATAGAGATCAGATGTTCCTGTAGGCGATCCCCCGCAAAGTTTGGGGGCACTGCGGGGGTTGACCTCTCCCAAGGAGCGCCTTAAAACTGTCGACAGAGATGGTAACGAAAATCAACGATAAAAATAAAAATTATTGTAAACACTTTTTAATCTAAGAATTGAAGCAGTAATAATAAAAGTTATATAAACTTCAAAAATAGGAATCAATAAATTTTGTTCTTTCTTGTATAAAGCAAAATAATGACTGATACGAACAATAATTTAATCTAATGTCTTTTTTTTTTTTTTCCCTCATGTCACTATAAAAGAGTGACGTGAAAATTGTATCTCTTAAACAACAATCATCGTACCGCCAATGGATTTATTATTATTTTCTTTTTCTCCGTTTATTACATTAATATTTATATAACTAGACCTTCAAATAATTCAAGTTCAAAATGTCGTCATTATTACACTTTTATTCTTGCACTGATTACGGTTGTTACACAGTTTGATAAATGTTTAAATATATTAGAAGTTCTGTATATTTTAGAAACTTTATGTGCTTGTCTTTCTGCGACTTTGCGTAATACTTCTTTGATTACTTATTTTGTCTATTAGAGAATTACTTTTCTTAGTTCTTTATACAATTGCTTGCAATCGGAATTTAGTTAAATTTGTATCATATTAAATTTGTTACTTTGCATCAAAGAAAGTTCTATAGCATCATTGTCAGATCACTTTCTCATGAAACCTCACATCATTTCTAACTGTATTTATGGCAGTTTGTCTGTCTAGCCCAACGTCATGGTTTTATTTTATTTTAATTTCATCGTTAGTTCCAATTTCTAATATTATTCAGTAATTTATTAAATACTATACAACCATATGTATCATTATCTTCCTTTAGAAACGGAATATAAACAAATAGAAGTTTTAATTCGATTTTACTTTAACAACCTGAAAATAAACATAACTTCACAAGTGATATTCTATTAATGAAGAGCTTTTGCTTCCAATGTTCATTAAAACGATCAAGAAAAAGGTAAATACTTTAATTCCGAAACAGAGGTCAAGGATTTAATGGTGCAAAGTAATGCGATACACTCAGAAACTAAGTGAAAAAAAATTATTTTAAAATTCATGTAAGTTTTGCTATCGACTGTAGTTGAACAAAAGACTAATCAAAATAACAAATACACACACAAAAGATTATAGTTGGTTTATTCTAACCAACTATGAAATTTTAGGTGAATACGAAGTCCTAATTTCTAAAATTAATTTATGTAGACTTGCTTTTTCTATTCTTTTTAAAATACTTGATTTCATTTGTGGCCAAACATTGAGGTTGTGGAAAAATTATGCAAATCACTTTCGTTTCTGCATCTTTGGATTGTTTTTGTGCAGGAAATGAATTTTTGCTTGTAGTTTTAGAAGACTTATTTCTCTTCTTTTTTTCTCAAATATTAATAAATCTTTTCTACCTATAAATAACACTGCAAAAAAAAAACTCCTTCTATACGAAAGAACAAAATACAACGAATGGCACTAATGGATTGATCACAAGCAACGGATGTGATGCAGGCTGGCATTCTTTTTAATGACAGCCGTCTCTATGGTAACGAATCCCAGTTTGTAGCCCAAAGCGATGCGATGTTTAATTAGTGGATTTAGCAAAAGGAGGGGAAAAATGCTGAAGAGACACAAGCAAGGAAAAAAAAAAGAACTGGCAAGGGTAGATGAAACGGATCATCAACTGCACTGAGAGAACTCACAACCAACAAGAATCACCACAAGACATATCTGGAAAATTCTACTTGACATCTATGCAGATTATGACTCAATAGTATTCTTTGTTTGTATTACCATAATGTGAAATAACCTAAAGAGGCATAGGAACAAATATTAATGTACAATAAAACCATACTTTAATATCATAATTCATCAGTAAAGCAGTTACAATTATTTGCCGGCACTGTACCATTTATAGATAAAGTAAAATATAATGAAAACTAGAAAAGCAGAGGAAAAACTATATATTTTAAAGATAGATTCACTATCAAATTTAATTCTATGTGTAACTTAATTCATAATTTAATTAATTAATATCACATAACTAGCCTTAGGCTTAGATCTATTACTTTCTTTATTAAGCACTTGTTAAGAGGAATTTTAATTGTAAATATTATTGTATAAATTTAGCTGTATTTATCTAAATATTTAAATTTTTATTTTAAATTTGTGCAAACTTTGTCTATTTTATCAAATAAATTTTTGATCAATAATGTTACTATTACAATCCAGTTACAGAATACGAATGGATATCAACATTGTAAAATAAAATATCTGAAAATTTATCTTTTTAATCCAGTGAAATTTAATTGACAGGAAAATTAAAATCTGAAAATAAAATTATCCATCGTTGATTAAATTATAGTTATTTCTTTTTAATATTTGACAATATAACTTCTATTTAATGAATTCTGAACACAAAAGCTATTTGCTTTTCTAAACATATTTTTTTTAATTAGTAAAAAGGAGTATTGGCGAGGATCTTATGGTTTAGTGACTAGTGCGCCATTGTAAGTAATAACCTGCAGATTCTGATTCTCAAATGAGTTGGCAATCGCAGCGACGGGGACTCAGCCCTTAATGAGATGCTAAAAATCATGTAATCGAGCAAAGCATTTCTACAATTTTAAATAAAATTGAAATAAAATGTGGATTACTTTTGGAACTCCAATGGTGCAACAACACACCTCTAACCTATTTTATAACCGATCCAGCAACCTGAGAGAGACCCAGCCAATGGATGTCTTTGTCACAGGCAACACAAATTCCTTTTCCGGAAGAAGGTAATGTCTGTCTATTTGCTTTGAAAAAACAAGCACTTCCTTGATGGATAAAAACATTTGATGTCAATTAATAAATGTTTAGATCTAATATTGGGGATTAGGGCAGAAGAAGTGAAATAGAGAGATTGGATTTACAACTCATTTTCTGACCAAAGACATCAGGTTAAAGAAAATGATTGATAAAAGGAAATGTTACATGTCTTATTAGAGACGGGACAGGGTTCTGAGATTAAGATAGTTTTTGAAGGAGTTGTCTGAACTCAAATGATATTAGCATTTTGCTTTGCTCAGTTATCGACAAGAATAGACTTGTAGAGAATTGCAGCCGAGGGACACATTTGTGTAAAGCATAGAAAACTAACAATTTTTTCTATAAGAAATTTCATGAAAAAAATTAAAACAGACGCATTGTAACTAAATTTTTTACCTCATTATTTTAATACAAGAAAAGTTTTGAAAGACGAAAGACAAGTTGGAGTAAGTTGTTATATTTTTTGTTTGTTTTAAACATTAACATCTAGTTACCATCGTAAAAAGTAACTTTTCTTTTGATATAATTAATTTTGGTTTTAGCGTAAAATTAAAGCTCAGTTAAATAGGAAAAAAAATGATACAGTTATGAATGAACGTGTAGACTTAGAGCTATATATTTTTGCAATGTCAGCGAGGGAATAACAATGTTTTTAATTAATAAATATTGCATAATGCAAATAGTCCAAAAAAAAAATAGACCAGTAAGAAGTAAATTTTAGAAATACGCGGAATTAACTCGAAAAAAAAGCTATAATTGGTTATGTAATGATATTGATCATTACATTTAATTGATCATTTATTTAACGTTAAATGTGAAATTTCTTGATATGATTTTGAGAGTTGCCTGAAATTTCTAATAATTTCTTTCTCGCAAAATGTTAACAAATATCAAAAAATAAAAATATCATTTTTTAAAATTATTATTTACTTTGATTTAAATTACTTTATATAATGGTATAGTTTCTTTTTTACAACATATAAGTAATTCCCTTCCTCCGCAAAGTTTGTTGGGCACTCTTTGTGGCGACATATTTACTTTTAGATTGGTTTCTTTTCATTACCAATTGTAATTCCACCTACGACAAAAAATATATTTAACTTTTTTTTCTCCCTCAACCTCAACTTCTAGCGCTAACCACCAGAGGTCAAAGGGTGGGAAACTTAAAAGTGATGTCGAAGCTCTTAAAAGGACTTCAGCCAATGGCTGATTGCGTTCAGATATAACCTTCACGGGTTCGCGCTGGATTTCACCTGTTGGTTCGACATTAAAATTTAATAGAGCCTTTGGCAGTGGGGAGGTGACAACATTCAAACGTTGGTTCCGTTTACTTCACGTGTCCTTGTGTCAAGGCTATTTGAACAAGAATGCTCGCTTGTAAAGTTTTTTGGACAGTCGCCATTTTTCTTGAAAGCGTTATTACACAAGCGATCGTATAATTGCTTGCGTTTTGGATTTTTATTAAAATACATGAATATTAATTATGCAGCTTGAACAATTATTTACGTAATCTTCGGGCTATTTTTTTCTTCTTCCTATTTGCAATTTATCTTCAAAGGAATAATAGTTAGAAAGAAAAGCATTAAAGCAATTTGTGATTTAATCTCACAAACCCCGGAAGTCAAAGTCATTTTCTGAAATAAAAAGGGGATTACAAAAACTATTTAAAAATAAACATCCTTTAGGAACTTCATTACAATATCGGCACTTCTTATAATTGAAAATACAGTCGTTCCTTATTTTATAAGTTCCTGTCATTTGGCACGTATATATCGTGAATTTACTGAAGACTATTTTCTACCTCGGTCTTTCACATTTATATCTTTTTCCTTGAAGAATCTACCTCTCCATTGGGAAACTCCTCTGTTGGCTTTAAGATATCATCCACTTCCTGATAAATCTAGCGTTCGATTTAATTGGGACGCAAACTTAAATTGCAATCTATTGACTAGATACTAGATAGAATAAAACTTTCTAACCCCTCAATTAATGCTCTGCTCTTGAGTGATTGTGGAAACTCATATACATTAGCTTACATTAGGTTTATCTCCCACTTTTCCCCCATTACTTCTAGGGAGAGTTAGGATGTGCTGATTATCTCTTCAAAAAGAAGTGTCATTAAATCAATTCCTGCAGAGAAACTTCCTCTGTAGAAGTCATTTCATTAATATTTTCTGTAGCGAAATTGTAACGCATAAACTAAACACTAAAGAGTTATTATAATTATTTTTATTTATAGACCGACGAATATATTAAAGTTTATTTACTGAGATACTCACACGGTTTCCTTGTGTGCTGAAAGCATTTAATGTTAACCACAGATAAAGAAAGCGAAAAGTGCTCATTACCACATCTGAGTCTAACATTTGGTAACATTAATCTTCCGATGAGAGAGAATATCCTTCTATTGGTGTATTGAACAACACATTGCACAAGTGTTTTTGTTTTTTTTTCTTTATAAAAAACTGTTAAAGCTGTCGACAAACTCCTTTACAAGGAAATCCGCGTAAACAGAGGGAAACTAAACCAGTGGTTTATAATCTGTAAATTCTGTTTTGTTTCAATTTCACAAAGTAACTATCCGTTTTTATGTTTTCTAAATGCTTAACTGAATAACTGATAAAGATAATGAAATGATCTCATAATAAATAAAGATATAAACATAGATTCAGCTAAACTTAAGTAAGAATTTCATATTATTAAACCTATGGATACATTTTTTTAAAACCAAATTCATTTGTTTATTTTTTTTTTCTAATTTAATCCAAGCTGAAGAACATTTTTCGATTTTTTTTCGGCAAATAGCTTTGATTCAACTTAGTATAACAGTGATTCCTCCAGTAGCATTCCAGAAAAGAAACAGAAGAGAGAAAATTCGCTCCATTCTTAATTTTTTTTAATCTTGGACAAATAATTCGAAATAAAAAAAGGACAACAATAACATCAAAAATCATATAGACATAAATAACTGCGAAACAGCTAATATTTTAACCAAACAGCTAAAAAAAAAATAAAATAATAATAAAACTTGTGCAATATTAGCTTTATCATCCTTTTTAATAAACTTTTCAATTTGTTTGTTTTTTAATATTTTTTCTATGATTTATTTCAAGCAAAATATGCATAGTATGGTTTCTCACGCATGCGCCTGGGTGTTCTCAAGAATCTTTGGATAAACAAATAAAAAGTAGAGGAAGGAAGGCCGTAAAAAAATGTATGTAAATAAAATTACTGTCAACAAAAGAAATAATAATAAAAAAAAAAGGTGGGGAAAGAAGAGGGGTGGGTTAAAACCAAAACTCACTTGAAGAATTCTAAGCTAAAGGCGAGAAGGGAAGTGGAAAAAAGAAAAAAATAGAAAGAAAAATAAAAAGTGTTAGCACTTACTGTTCTCGTCGGAGGCTGCTCCAAAATCGTCATTTCGTGTGATTTCGGGGGGTTTGGTTGGTGGTTCTTCTTTAGCTCCAAGTCCTTTCGCCTTGTTGCTTAGCAACTGATCAATGATGCTCGTCAGTCGACTCTCGCGCTTTTTTTCTGGTTCCGGGCTGAAAAACGAAATGAATATTAAATATTACGACAACTGCAAAAGAAGCCTCGTTATCCACGAGACAATGCATGCGAGACACAGCGCCATCTACAAGCCAAAAAGAAAGAAAGAAAATAGGATTTTTAAAGGAGGAAGGACAAAAATATATACATGTCTATATCATTTCTAATAAATATCCAAACCCCAGAATCCATAGACCTAAATAATCAGAAAACAACAACAACAAAATAAAGTAATTTTACAGTAATTATTTATGTATTATAAAATGACAAAATGATTATTATTAAATAAAGGATAAACTTCCTCATATTAGTGTTATTCTTACGGTAAAAAAACTAAAAAAAAATGCAGTAATTTTATTGTTAAATCTTAAATGTTTTTTTTTTTTTAATAAAGTAGTTAAAAAACTAATACCAAAAAGAATGAAATTTGTTACATAAGCAAGTATCCTATTTCAATTTTAACTATTTAGCTATTTTTTATTTAATTTCATAGCATACTAAATATTTAAATCATAAATATAGTTAAATTTGCTACACTCTCTAAGAACCACTCTATTTCTAAACTGTAGTTTCCATTAGACAGTAAAAGTCAGAGTAAACCAATCTATTCCTGTTACGGAATTAATACTTTAATAATAATTTTTGATTTTCGGTAGATTATGCTATTAATACACACATATTCTGTTAATTTCGATAAAAAAATTGAAGTAGTTTTCTTTTTGTTTATTCTTTCGAAATATCTGTTATAAATTCGCTTACTAAACAACATTTTTAAAAATTCAAAAAAATGAACATCCTTTTTCATAAACAATAATGGATTACAATTTTCATTCATTCATCATCGACATGGATAAGCAGTAGAGACTATTTTGATTTCGTTTCCTTAGTCTATCGGAATCACTGAAGTAAAATCATTGAAGCTTCTGTTATCACCCATTCTTAGCATCTAGTTTTCCTGATTTTTTTATATATCCCTGAATTTTTTATGTAATGTGAAAAATTCTGACATGAAAATTTTTCGCATTACACGAAAATGTGAAACACCATCATTTTTAAGCTAAACACCAAAACCTATATGAAATATTAGCAATTATTACAGGTAGCTTACAAATAAAACAATTCTTTTTCTGTTTAATCAAGGCTGTAGCTGTAGATTTCCGACAGCCATGATCACTGATGGTGGCTGTAGGCATATTGACCATTGCATCGCTTGTGACACTTCCAAAGTTAATTAAAGCACAAATCCTGTAACTATCATATTGAATCTTCAAATGTAAACACGCTTTAAAGAGAATAAATCAGTGTTCGTTAAACTGACAGGTTTGCTAACAGAGGAGATGTAATTATGGAAATTTACTACATCCTTAAAATCAAAGGACAAGGAGAGAGAGAGAGAGAAATGCAGCAAAAATACATGAAGACAGAGCAAAATGCTTGACAAAGATGCTTGGACTTTTTTGATTTACCGTATTCAATTGTGGAATTATAATTCATTAAAGTCCACTTTTAGTTTTACAGTTGATGTTCTTCGCTGCTTCAACATATTGTACTTGAACTCTGCTCGTGTTTTATTTTTGCTTTATTAATCTTTTCTTAATAGATAGTCAATGGTTAGCAAACGAGCCTTTTAGCAGAATACTTTTAGTATGAGGTGCAGGACTACGTATTCTTACATTTATTATCAAACAGGCAGCCATTACACTGCCAGCCATAAACACTGATGTTTGTATGTGTTGTGTATGTGCGTATATAGATATTCTGAGCCAAGAAAGCGTAGCTGAAAGGAGACTGGGTCTAATTTTTATAAAACTGTAATTAAATTATAAAAAAACATTTTCAATGAAGAAACATTTTTTTTTATAAAAAAGAGATTATTTGTCAGAGACGTATTTCCATTTGTTCTGATAGCGGAAATGTAATATAATTCTGTTATGAGCAGTTCAGGTAAAATAGAATATCGTTTAATCAAAAACCACGGAAGCGCATTAACTATTCAAAACTAATTACTCAATTAATAATAATAGTAAACAGTAGTAATGTAAATGAAGAAAATGAAAAGAATCTTCCTACGATGAATTTCCATCTAGCTAGACATTAAAAAAAATTAAAATTAAATGTTTTCTATAATTTGCAGAAACTCATTAAGGTTCATTCGAAAATTGATTGAAGATTGAAAAGAAGCCTTCATTAGTGACTGAGTTGATGATTTCTCTTTTGAATAAAACTCCTCAATAAAACCACAAAGTTGCATTTGCAAATCCATTGGCAATTTCAATGTGTGTGTGTGAGTGTTTTTTATCGTACTCTCAATAACCTCTCCCATTCAAAAGACCTTTTTTAAAAAGACAGCCACAATTTTCAAAAGAGCGTCTGTGAATTGGACCGTCTCCATTCATGACATTTCCCTGCCCGCCTCTATGTTTTTAATGTGTCTTCTTTCTTTTTTTTTCTGAAAGCATTTGCACATAATTATGAATCTTATCAGCGCGACGGACTGCCCAGCCTTCTTCCGGTGAGTGGAGGTACCTGTGCCGAAATGACACACTTCCATCTTTCTTAAATAGCTGCTGATTACACGATATCATCTTTATTTCATAAGTATCTGAAAAAAGTAGGACTTTTGGAGACTCTTCTTAATAATTAGATATTTATTTTAGATGAAAGAAATTCACTTTCTTAAGGCAATGGTAATAAGTTTTGACATGTGATCATTTTACGAAAAACATCTTTAAGGTGTGTCCACCGTCTCCAATCCAATGTCACAGAGGCTTAAATTTTGATTAACCCTCTTTAATGGGATATCTACAAGCATTAACCACCCCCACCTCCTTTCCAAGAGAAATGTTTTTTTTTTTTTTTTTTTTTTTTCCGTATTAACAATGAAAAGGTGTTCATTGAAAGTCCTACATTGGAAGTTGCATTTTTCAATATTTAATCAAAAATATATTTTTGATTAATTTAAAAATTGGTTTTTAATATTTAATTACATAAAAAAAAGAAAAGAAAAGAAAACTAAAGCTTTTTATTAATAAATCCGAAATTGATTCCAGATTATAAAATTAAAACAAGCACAACGTTAACCTGTTGAAAATTAGTAATTTCTTCCTCTCCCCCCTCCCCTCTCGAAAGGACAATTGGAACTGTTCAACCTCTCTCCCACAGATATTATATCATTATATCTGTCTGTCTGCGTGAATTATCTACTGAAGTTTGGGGAAATTTTGTAATTTAACGTTTTTCTCACAAATTCCCTGCAAGTGACTGAGGATTTTTTTTTATTTCTCTTCAATGTTCACCGAAACCAATTCAAGTTTATTATCCGGAACAGGCGAGCATCGAACTGGCCTTTTGATCTCTTTTTTTCCCCGCGCTATCAAGCTACATTGTAGGATATAAAGGTGACCCCACAAATTCAAATAGAAATCATAGACGAGTGTAGGGGGGAGGAGGGTCTGATTGGGATCCCCCAATCTCAGTATGTATAAATTAAATCCTATTTTTTTTTCAATATTCAGTTGAAAGGATCATGCCCCTCCCCTCCAGAATTTTTTTGGGGGTTTTGTTGCTGATCAGTTTTCTAAGATCCCCCCCCCCCACATAAAATCCTAGGTACGTCCCTGGTTGAGACTGATCAAATATTTAATCAATTCTACTAAAAACCAATTATACGAATCTCTGATGAAGACGGAATAGTTTGTAATTCGAATGTGCACCTACTCACCTTAACAACATTGCAGACCAACTAGTTATAAGAGAGAGTCCGTTCTTAGATGGCGATGTAATGGCGAAAGATCAAAACTAACTTGGAATTGATCAGCTCCAGCAAACGAACCGCAAAATGGTGAGTAATTGACGAAACTAAGACGCTCATCAAGTGAGACATTCTTCTGGACGACTGATGTCAACTCTCAAGGGGAGGAATCACGCGCACTGACCTTGCCATGGACCCCACGGATCGTCTCAGAGGAAACAGAATCCATCGTAGAAATAAGCCAAGCGGGAAACAAAATCCACGACTGACTTTCCTTCTTTATTTTCATTGATTGATCAAACAATAGTTTTATTATAAACTTAAGAACGTTCGTGCAAATTGAGCAAGTTTCATGAGATTCTGGAGAAACGAAACAAAAGTTCATTGTTGTTTTTATATAGTTTTTTTTATTAAGGTTATACTTTTAGAAGAAATAAAAAATTATTGCTAAAAAATTTTAAGAAACAAAAAAAAACAAAAAAAATCTGAAAAATATTATCATAGCTGTGCTCCAGATGTCACTGGATACTGCAAATAAACTGCTACAAGATCCTGCTATTCCGTTTCGATGATAATACCGTATTCTTTTTCTTAGTATTAACTCTTAGTTAATTAAAGCTGAGCTATTAAGATCGAGTGTATTTTTTTTCCTATTGTGGCATTTGCCCTATTTTTGTCTTTTCCCCATGTTAAAAGGAGTGTGAATTTTCAATCTTCGAACCTTGTGTGAAGGCCAAAGAAGTTAAATAGCGATTCCTATCTCCTCTTTGTTGTTAATGCGCCGAGGTCTGTGTTTATGATCTCAAGGGATTACCTCAGTTTTTCTTACCAATTCTAATTAACCTCTACAATTGCAGTTAAAAGCAGATTACGGTTTTTCATTGGTAGCGAATTTCATTCAAAAATAATAACAATTTAAAAATGAAAAAAAGCAATTTCGATAAAATAATGATTAAATATTTAGACCAGTGCTTTCAACCAACTGTGCTGCAAACTGAACTGAGAGGCTCTGAATATAATAATGACTAATAACATAAATTTTAGATAATTTAAAAAACGATAACTGAAAGTTTCACTTAATTCGTGCCTTCTATTTTTTAATTATTAAAGTTAAACTATTTGAATTCAAAAGTACTGTAACAATGGCATATACATGAAGAGAACCAAAAGAGCAATTGATTAAAATAAAATATATAAACAAATACAGTTTACATGTTTCCTTCAAAGTCTGTTTTTTACTGAGTTTAGATAAATTTGCAAAAATAAAAAAATAAAAATAAATAAGAAAAATTGATTCAATAACAACAACAACGATAATAATAATAATAATAATAATAATAATAATAATAATAATAATAATAATAATAATTCTGAATGACCTTGGGGAAAAAAGTTAATTGAAGTTTAAAAAATTGGTGTAATTTCTCTCTATTTTTAATTCTTAATTTCCCCTGATGCATTTCTTTAAATAATAATAATAATAATTTTGATCAACCAGGAGAGGTGGGAAGCAGTGAATCAAGGCCTCAGTCTAATAATCTTGTCAGCAGATCCTTTGCATGTCTCATCTCACAAACGCGTAGCTCGAGAATCACGTACAGTAGATGGATACAGATGTTCAAGGGAATTTAATGCATCGCCCACACATTTCGTGTGGAATCGTTACCAGCTAAGAAAGAGCACTGAGCACGGAATAAGAGTTTGTGCCACCACTTCTAGAATAAATAATTTATTTCCGTCAAAGGAAATCGTTACTCCTAGATGAAGTTATAGCTTTCCCTCAACTGTAGATACAAACATTTAGAGTAAAGGATGTATTGTGTAATATCTACCTATCCTGCGGTAACCTTCAATATCCTGCAATAATTATTTCTTACTTTATGTCCTATTTTTCTAGATCTTATTATTGTTACAGAGATTGTTATAACTATATAGCATTAAACAAAATTGCACTATTATGAGTACAATATTACTGCAAATATGCTGACAGGGCCACGTTATAATAAATTCACACGAATAATTAATAACATGTTTGATTGATAGCTTATAACAATAATTTTATTAAGTTATTCACATTATACTTAATTATGGAGGATATATTTATAAAAAATTTCTACTGGCCTGTCAGCTTTTGAAAGCGCTTTTAATAATTGATTGAGTTTACAAGTTTGTAGAATTGATTTTACAATAATCAATAGACACTTACAACTGCTAACATAAAATGTAACATTCAAATCATAGCTTTCTAGAGTAACAGTTGTTGAATTACCACAATCACTGACATGACATTGTTCAAACATGTAACAAATTGCATGTGATTTTATTATAACGTACAGACAGGTTAACACTTCAATTAATGTACTGAAACCACTGGTTTGCCAATAAGCATAAGACAAAAATAAATGAGCGATAATCTTCCTTTAAAATAAAAAAAAGAACAAAAATACAGGTTTTATTTAAATCTAAATTTATGAATTAAAAATCAAAATTAAGTTTTTGTATGCTGAAATTTTAGAACATAAGCAATTTTTAATACAGCATTGATAGTTGCTTTCAAAGCAAAACATATAGACCAATACTACATAATTACACAAAGTATTATAACAACGTTTCTATTTCGAGACAAATACCTTTACAGTTAAGAAAGTTTTCATTAGTTAAGAAAGTTACTTATAATTCTATAATATATGCTTTTTTAATAGTTATAATTTAACAATTGTAAAGAATTACTACTTATTTTTTTAATTAGTAAAATTATATTATGCTTTAACTTTTTAATGTATTTTGCTTTTATAAATGATGTATAATTTCACACGCAACAAATTTTCATAAGCCTCAGTTAATGATTGCTAACTAATATAAATAAATTATTTCTTATTGTTTTTATTTTTCGTATGCGGAAATATTTTTGAATTCTCCTGTGATCCTCTTTCTAGAACCTAATCCTAAAGAGAAACGGTAGCTGACAAGTTTTCCGGATACGTCCTTTAACTGAAAAAGAAGAATTTCTTTTCCGACGGTCTGATGATGAGTCCCGAAGTGGGACCTGAAAGGCCTCGTATCTTTCGCCTTCATTGTTTGGGTTAAATTCTAGAAACTCTTCATTTTAAATAAATGCTTTGATAGTAACATTAACAATCCTATGTCCGATATATCCGGGATTCGGGAAAATAATAGCGTTGTTGCAGTTAAGATCGTCTTCGACATCTAAAGACTGATTTGAATCAGATAAAAAAGTCTTGAGCATTCTTTCTAAGAAATGAACTGTCGAAATTAACATTTTATAAAAACTTATCATTATGTAGAATAAAAGTAAATATAATTGTTTGTGTGAAAAAATTGCACATCAAGAATCAAACTACACAGAAAGATGAAACCTGACATGAATATTTAAAAGCATGTTACATTATATTTATTTATTTATTTATGCAGAGGGGTTTTTTTTTTACTCTACCTTTCACCATTAGAAAAGCTTATAAGCGACTTCAATTAGTTTTTCTTAAACTGCTTGTTTTTTTTGTTTTTGTTTTTAAATTCTATAAAATAATAAGCAATGTGAGTTATCATATGTCATCTCGTTAATTTAAGTTATTTGGAAACTGTTCTAGGTCTTGGTCAGATAATGAGATCTTATTTAAAAGTAATAAACTTCATTTTATAAAACTAGATATAGTTTAACTTCCTGTCTACAACGTCTCTTCGAACATCTTTGTACAAACAATGTACTCAGTAACATCATAATCTGCAAAAAGGCAAAACCCATTGAGGCTATGTTCCCCGGAGAAATCGAGAGATACCATCCAAGTACACGTATCAGCTGTAATTATCATGAAGCATCATTTGTATCACACTGATCCCTAATACGACTGCCCTTAATTTATTAAGGCAATTTCGTTAATCTGCTCTCCACGTCTTAAGTAAAGATCGGGAAGTGGATAAGGGACAAGGCAGTCCATGACTTATCTGAGGCTTGCGTACATTCGAAGTATTTTTCACTTTTAGACAGGTGTACCAATAAATTACAAGTAGGTTTATGACAACTTCCCGACATTGGGCGTTATCTACGATATACAACGATAAAATGCACTGCGCAGATATTGGGTTGGTCGATTATTATTTTTTTTTATTACCATTTATTTATTTATTCCTATCACATATGTATGCAGGATATTCAAGTGGATTTGACCGAAGGAAATAAAAAAATAGACACGCACACCAAACACAGCAGTACTTCAAACCTTGTTATCAATAAATGGCTGATTAAAATCTTGTTTTATCAGTTCTGGATTCGGCATAACAAATCACAACTCCTATTTCTAGATATGTTTTCTCAACAACTCTTATCTATCAAACTCTTATCTATCATGATGCTTATCTTGCATCGTTGTTTCCATTCTGTATAATTTCTATTTAATTTGCGTCAAATTAAAAAGTTCAGTGTTTGAATGTAGAAGTTAATAACCAACAAAAAAATAGTTATTAACCCATTTCCCAAATAATTTATATCATAAATTTTTATTAAAATGTCATTTATCTTTACCTGTTCCTTAATTATATGAAATGTTTCTTTTCACTATACCTTATTTCTCAAGACGTGATCTCACAAAGAATATGATTTAAAAAAAAGGCAGCAGATAGAGTTACTCATTGTTCAGTAGATTGTAATAGTATATACAATTATTGAAAACAATAGTATCCAAAGTAGGAAGCAAATAGAAGAAAACTGAGTTCAATATTTCGAATATTAATGAAAATTTGGCGAGATCAGTATTTCATAAATAAACAAATAAATTATTCTAAATGAACGATACTCCAATATACTAAGGGCAGTGCCGGATTTACCTTCGAAGGGGCCCCAAACAATTTAAATTTTTCGGAGCCCCTTGCAACCAAAAAAAATTAAGTCAGAAGAAAGGCAGAAATTGAAGGAAGAATTAAACACATTTATTAATAATACACTTTTTCGACTCTTCTCAGCCGACGGGGCCCCTCTCAGCGCGAGGTCCCAAGCAATTGCTTGGCTTGCTTCCTCATAAATCCGGCACTGATTAAGAGCGTCTTTTTTTTTTTTTTCAAAATAAATATTGTTGACTCCTGAACAGATAAATGGATGGAATGAGACTACCTTCGTCAAACTGTGTTCTACTTCTCAAAATTTGTAAATAGATTCTATCAAAAACAAAATAATAATAATAAATAATAATAATAATAATAATAATAATAATAATAACAATAACAGACAAAACCATACATCACAACAGACCTGATATCACACTTGTTGATAAGGTTCAACAAAAAGACCTATTTCATTGATATTACAGTGCCTACCAGCAAGAACATGCATAAAACTCATGCAGACAAGATCAGTACGTACACCGACCTAGCCCACGAGCTCCAGAAACAGTAGAGGCAGTACCGATTACGTGTTGTACCCATCGTCCTGTCCACTACATCCTTGTTACACTAGGACTTCACAAAAACACTTATGCACAACTCTAGAAGGCTGTGGTACTCAACCCAACACGCATAGTTAGGAAATTTATGAACACAACCACACATCCTAACCTTCCTTGCACACTTCTTTATAGTTGGCAATGTGCTTTGGTCCTTGACCCGCCATGTTGTCTTTGCTGGGGAAACCCAAGGTTTGAAACATTTACATAATAATAATATTAAAAATATAGGTAATTTGATGATATATTGTCTCAAGTCCAACTGGTTCTGTATGACTTCTGTATTAAATCTCCTTCTTAATTTCTAATATGAAAAATTATTTGAAAATATACATTTTAGAAATGATTTCAACAACACTTCAATACGATTTCTTTTTGTTCTCCTTAAAGAAAATGAAATGTCTTCAAGATCAAGAAAACCCTTAAATAGGAATAAAAAAAGAAAACCAATTCGAAAAAAGATAAAGAAATTTCTGTTAGTCGCAAACAAAGAACAATTCCTGCCACCGGTGACTGGTAATGAATTGCGACAGACATAGAAGAAAGCATGATTTAGTTTTTCAATTAAATATTTAAATTACTAGCCATCTGCATAATTAGGTGGGTTTTCAAGATCATATGTGTTTGCTATTCAGTGCAAGCGCCGACTGTCATAAAGAAAAATAAATCAGTTGCACGAATGATAACTTCTTTTTTTTTTTTACTCTCTCTCTCTTTTGAAAGTCTTCAAAATAATTGCTAATCGTTCTTCGAGACAAGTTCAGTAAATACCAGAAAATTGCTGACATAAAGAAAGACAATTGGAACTTAAAAAAAAAGAAAACCTGTCACCCACTTCCTTTCCTCACCTAAGATTATTATCGCATTTTAAACAGATATTAGAGACAAAGTAGAATCAATAAATGTACTGGTTTACATGTAATAAGGTAAGGTTACTTGTTACGGTAATACGTTTTGCTTTAAAAGAAGTCTAATCGCTTTACTTAGTAAAGAATTATTGAAAAAAAAATTGGTGAATGACCTTCTTTTCTTGTAATAGTTATTTCTGACACCAATTCTATACTTTTTTACCAGAATTTGTCAAAAATAACTCAACGTTTTAGATAAAACAAAAATACACCTCTCATGTTTCAAGTATTTTCTTCTGTTTTCTTTCATTCTTTTATATTCGATCCTTTTTTAAGATCTAAGTCCAATTTATATAATTTCTTTTATTGTTTACATTTTATTATTATTTTTATTATTATTTGACAATTTTTTTTATATTTCCTGCTTAATTACGATAGGCTCTCTAATTTTGGTCTTCCTCAACTCTTTGTCCATATTTTGATACCAATTTATAAACATTTCCTTCCATCAGTTTTAGAAATAACCGATTTCATCTCTATTCTGTTTATATTATCTAATGAGCCATTGTCTAATTAACTTTTTTTTTCTTATTTATAATGTGATCTTTATTATATTCGCTGTTTTATCATAATTTAATGTTTTTGGTGTTACATGGTATTTTTCGCTTCCATCTTTAAGTAATTAAGTAGTTAATTAAACATATCTTTTGTTTTAGTAAGCTTCAAATTTCAACCCTAATAATAATAATAATAATCTCATTAGAAATAAGAAATTAATCTTTTTATTTTAAATCCAGTTATTAAAGCGAAATATTTTGTAACAGATGGAAAAGCATGATTTATCACATTAAAATTAATTTCTTTCACATTTTTGGTTTAATCAAAATAGAATTATTTCCATATTTGTTGCTTTTTCTTTCCAGGTTTTGTTAATTGTTTGCCTCCTCGTCTTCCAAAATAGCCAATTGGTTATTCGTTCATCTTTTTGTCGCCCGAGGCTCACTTGTACAAAAGACGAGATTGTTGAGAGTTCCTCCAGCTGATGGTACTAGAAAATTCCAAAGAAAGCACTGCTTGTAATGTATTAATCATAGCAAAGAATTACTTGTAATATATTTAATCTTTGGCTTTGACTCAAATGCCCCGAATATTAATTGCCTTTTTTTTTGCATTGTTTTTGGAAACAATAACTTATTTTCCAGATTTTCCGTCCTCAGTGTTTCGTTACAGAAGGAAATCTAAAGTCTTCTACATTTCATTGTCATTTGCTTTCGATGGTGGATCGTCTTACGCCTCCGCCGCCACCGCCGAGAAAGAAGACATGAGTTAAAGAACCTCAAATGAATAAAGTCTGAGCTCCAAAGAAAAACAAAGAACTAGATTTCAAAGCATCACCGCTATGACGTTGATCTATGAACAGGAAGGCGGGCGTCTAAGGACTGTAGGTCACTCTCTTAGACCGTTCGTTTCATGTAAGATTTTCCACACCAAAAATAACGCACCCGATAAACAAACCGCCCTCCCCCGACGTTGCGAGGGTGCGACTGTTTATTTGTCTGCGCTACTGAACCCCACAGCCTCGACAGCAGAGGGAAAGGTCAAATCCGATCCGGGTGAAATGGGAGTCTCCCGCAGACTCGCCGCCCTTCTTCCCCCCTCTCTTTCGCAGCGGCAGCACTGCTCGGCCCCAGCCGGAACTGCACAAGGGTGGAATGGGATCCTTCACAATGGCAAAGATACGATAGCACTCAGGCTTCCAACTCTCACGACTAAGCACGGATTCTTGATGCTGATGAGACCTTAACCACCCACATCCCGACTACCGTTCTCGGCCGTTCTTCTTCTTCTCCTTTTTTTTCTTTTTTAATATGTCTTCCGTTGAGCAAGAGATGAACTTTTTAGCATTTCAAGGCAGAGGACCAAAAACCAAATCTCATTTACTATCTTTGAAGAGGCTAATTTTTTTTTTTTTCTTCGCGAAATACTTTTGCCAGAAGCTTCTTTTTTTTTTTGTTTTGTTAAAAATCCTCCTCCCCTCCCCCGAATAAGAAAAGAAAAGAAGTTAGTATTGTCAATAGCTTAGCAACAATAAGAAGAAATGACAGCAATATCTGTTGTAATCAATACATCTTAAATAGAAAACATTCTTTTGACATCTTTACGAGTGTATTGTTATCTTATTAGTTCTATTTCCTTCGCTAATTTTCATAGTTACTTCCTTAGACATGGTTCGCCAGAGGTATTTCGGAACGCATATCGTTATTATGCAATATTTCATCTGCTTAGCATCTTTTCCGCTTCAAGTATGAGCAGCTCTATAATTATAGATTAATCTAACCTAGAATTAAAACTCAAATCGACGGCCAGTATTTGCACAGTCGTTTTCTTGTAAGGACGTATTAAACAGTGGAATGTAATGGATGTCAAAGAAATGAGTAGAAAACATCTGCTTTTCGTTAAAAGAATCGTAGACGATTTCTCCACAATTTACATCCGCTCTGTCGAAACTTGCCGCCGGTCTAGAAGTTGGCGGAGATGAAATGCGATCCGTCCTTGAGTAGCGGAAGGGTTGTAAGAACCTTTGGGCTGCAAAGGTCAAGGAGGGCAGCAAGGAAGGTTTTCTGATGACGCCATCGGTTTTCCATGAAGACCCCTTATTAAGCATGTTTGGTGACAAAAGAGGTTTTGTTAGTAGGTAGAGAGAATGAAAGGAAAAAAGCAACCCACAGAATTTCGAACAGACGATACTTTTTATTCAGAGAAAGTATAAATATTCGGAAGACGCTATCAAAAGCTACAAGGCATAGAAAACTCCAGATAAAAAGGCGAATTTAATATTGTATTTAATATGCTACAGTATTATGTTTTGGGAAGTAATTTTCATCCACTTGAAAGTATGATTCTTTGAGTTATTACAGTTATGGATCTTTTTATAAAGTGGTTTTTGAAGTATTTACAAACATCGAATTGCAGCCAGTTTCAGATTTCTTTAGATCATTGTTTGGGTTTAACAAGATAGTGAAGTATGCTTTCTTCGTATTTCATCATCATAATAACACTGCTCATTGTTTCAGAGATCGAACAGAGAGAAAGCATACATTAATGCCATTTTAATCTATTAACATCGAATAGAGGTCTAGATAATCTACTAAAGATACCGTATCATCATTATTAATGTGAAACGTCAGTTTTTCAAAAGTCTCCAACAAACCATCTGTTTGCAAAGAACAGGTGATTTTACATTAGTTACTTTGAAATTCAATACCATCTCTAAATAGAATCTGCTGTAAATTCTTTCTTATATGATGAAATTGATTAGAAAACTTTCCGCATGCTATCACTGAAATATTATAAATATTCATGGATCAATATTTTGAAACCACATTTGAATGAATGACAGAATTTCTTTTTTGAACTCAAATGTAAAAGAGCACATGCTGTGGCTCTGATTTCAATAAAATCCACGAAATGCATTAGAGTATTTCCTCTCCAAAGAAATGAATGAAAGATGGGTTTTAATATCGCCACTTCCGGATTGCTACTAAAAGGTTCTGAAGACATCATGTAACGAGGTAAAGACAATATTATCATTGAAATAGGCTATTGTAGCAGGATATTTGTATGAAAAACATAAATCTAAATATAAAGAGTCTAATTTGAGAATAATATCATTACTGACAATATGTTTCTGCAAAGAAGTCGACAACAGAGAGCACAAAATGAAGACGACGACTAGATGAAAGATACTTGAAGAAAAACCGCATTTCCTGAAGTGTATTTTGAAAAAGACTGATAAAAACTGAGATGATTTAGTAAAATCAATATATTTGTGGCTTTGGCTGTAAACCAAAAGCAGTCCTGCCTTAGCATATTCATTAGTCTTCGTCGCGGAGTAAATAAATATAAGTAACATAATAAATATTTACGAAAGTAAAAAGGGAACATTAAGACTTTTCTCAAATCATCACCTTCTAAATTAAAATCAGTAACAGAAGGGTTAAAACAAAAGTAACTTCTTTAAACTGTTTTCAGTTAAATGTCATAAATAAGTTGTTGGATTTTCTTAGTAAAAATTGTAACTAAGATAAGAGTATTCAAAAGAATATCATATATAAATATAACAAGACGTAATAAGAAATTTTAATCAACGAAATTACGTTACTTTCGAAGTATAGCTTTCGAAGTAACGTAATTTTTGAAAAACCGAGTTTGTTTATTTTTTGGACTTCGACAACAGGATTTTAAACTGTAAGTTTAAGTTAAACTGTCCTTCTATTGACAATAACTCATTAACTATTTATCTTTGAAAGCTTACAATTAGATGTCAGTTAATCAATTGGAGCCACTATTGACGACTTTGTAAATTCTAGCTTAAGTTATTTTGTTATTTATGGTATTTTGTGAACTATATTCGTACAGATATTAGCAACGTAACAATACGATTTATTATTTTTTTCGCTTTTTTCTTCTAACCATATCTATATTCTATAAGTTATATATTTGAGATCTTAAGTAATTTCGAAACTAATTCTACATTAGCTGCTATATAATAAATAATTATCTGGGTGTTTTTTTTGTTTTTTGTTTTAGCTAAAATACTTTTCTTCTATTATTTACAGTTTCATTTGCGAAAATCATTTCTTACCATTTATTTATTTACAGAATTATATTTATTTATTTAGTTAATAAAAAGTTACAGAAATCAAATCAATCACTGAGATTGAGTTATTTCTTACAATTGTCTTTTGACTTTTAAGAAAAATATAGTCTTAAGGATATAGGTGAATGAAGAAATTAAAATTCAGACCTAATGAAATCTTTATTGTTATTATTATTAAAATAATATTTAACATGCGTAAAAACTTCATAATCTAGGCCATCACATAAATATAATTAAAAAAAAAACACACTTTACATATCAAAAATTTTCAAACGTTTTCAAAAAGTCCTGCGTTTCATTTTCGAGTAAAAATAATGATTAAAAAATTTGTATAAATGAGTAAAAACATGTATAAATGTGCTTTTAATTACATTTTTATGGTGGCCTAAAAAGCATATTATGATTATTATTATTATTTTCAACTTTTCTAATTTCTTTTTTAATTTAAAATTCCAAACTTTGTATATTCACTATTGCTACAAAAAGTTTCTCACAATATGACAAATAAATTTATTTAAGAAAAAAAATTGCCTTTTGAATTAATGGAAGATTCCAAACTCCTCGAGTTGCTGGATCCAGGCTTTTTTTTTGGTACAACTCAATGTAGCAGATATGACGATGGGCTTTATTGTAATTTTAGATAAATTACACACAGTTTTTAATTCTTGTGCTAAAGTTACGTATTTATTAATTTGATCAGCATAGACCTTATTATTAGAAGGCGCAATGACATCGATAAGCTCTGCAGTGTTTTGTCTAGCAATACAATGTTTGGCCATAACTGTCTGATCGGTGATAATTGATAGACCCCCAGTACAATTTTTATGTTTGCCTATCAAAACTGCTTCAGGATTATATTTATAATAAGATGTTTGCAAGCTAACTAAACTCATGGCGACTGATGCACTATCTTTGTCATATTGTTATGTCTCTTTGTATAATCCAAACAGGATAGAGTCAACTTCTAATAATATGTTCCATTGTTTCACATGCCTGTCCACATCGTCTGCAAGAATCATTAATCGTTCCATCCTGGATGATTCTCCTGTAATTTCCTACAATTACCCGATCCTGAATAGCTACTACGAAACCTTCTGTCTGTTAACAACAATCCAGTTTCAGTCATAAGTTCGATGCTGTTATTATTATTAGTAGTAGTAGTTGCTGTAGTAGTAGTAGTAGTAGTATTTTCAGACAGTGGATTACGTTTCTAGTTAAATACGTTACTAAGCAGTAATATTAATGAATGCAAGTAATAAAAGGCAATAAAAAGATTATTTAACACATTCATTAAAGATCGTCTATACCATTTATAACTAATATTTATTAAATGAAAATTACAAGAAAACAACTTCAGAAAGCCTTTTGAGAGCCTATATTTTTGGGCAATTTTCAACTGTTCATTTTCGGATTAAATCTAATGAGCAATTTATTTGTTCTTTCTCTAAAATTTCACATAAAATAAAATCTTTATTAAAAAAGGATTATCAAAGTTTCGGTCGAATTTCTAATAATATACGAGGTAATTACCTCAACACGGCTTTAAAAATTAGGATAATGACAATTTATTGGTTCGAAATCTCTATTAGATTGTTCTTTTAAAATGGCTTGTCTTTACCTAAATCTTTTTCTTAATGAGAATAGATTTTATTCAAGTGCTTTTTTTTTTCCTGCTTAAGAATGCGTTTATATCGAAGATGGAACTTTGCCAATGAGACAATTATTTCTTAGGGCTTTCAGAATTTCCACACCCCGCTCACAACTCTCTTCTTCTACCTATTACCTTTTTTTTTTCCTTTTTTTTCTAGGGTAGGAGAAGGGAACAAAAAACGTAGTTGATTTCCACAGCGTGATTAGTAGAATTACATTCATATTCATAAGTGAGGAGAGAAGTATAACTAGAGGGGTGCTTATTGAATGTAGTGGCGCGTGCCAATCCGCCGCAGTTAGACCCAAATGATTGCCGAGGGGCTTTGGGTTTCTTCATTGGTGTGGATTTCGGCTAAAAACATTCCAATTTGCATAATATTCTTGGTCTCGAACCAGCAAAACACTCAATACAACGAAATAGCTTGAATTTATCTAAAAGGTAGGACTTAAACAAACAGAAACCCTATTATTTACAAGAAGTATTGAGACAATTTTGCTCTCACAATCCAATGCAATTACTAATACCTATCTTGGCATGTCAATATAAGCTGATAACTGCAAGAGAAATATTAATAAAAAAACAGAGTATTATTATCCAATGACTCGAATTATCCAGTGGTAATCTATCTATTATCTATGGACTATTTCAATTATAGAAACTATTTTACCACTAATCTATTTATAGTTAAAATATATTAAAAGTTTTACGTTTTACAAATATTCGATATATATATATTCAATCATATGCATTTATAGTACACAAGTACACCAATCACGCTTCAAAAAGGGATATTTCTTTCTTCTTTTTTTTAAATTAATTAATCTATGGAAGCTAAAAGTTATTTAACAATCAGATAAATTGGGGAAAAAAAGTAAATAAGTAAATAAACGGGCAAAATTTGAAAAGGAAAAATCTGAGTTTAAAAAAAAAAACAAATAAAAATAAAAAAAAAAAAGTATACAAACAAGAATATTGCATTCTGAAAACTGAAATGCTAGGAACATCAATTTAAAAAAAAAAAAAAAAAATATGAATTTCAAATAAATCAAAATTATTTAGCATTTTATCCATTTTCATTTCTGATATCTTTTTCTTGTCTTTTTTTAATGCTAAAAATCGAAGTCAAAATTACCTCAAGAGTTACTAATTAACATCACAACTACAATAAATTAATCGGAATTTATTCATGTAATATTTTTTGCAGTATCCTTTTGTAATCTTCATTAATATCTTTAAATAAAATGTTTTATATTTAAAAAGGATATATACCGGTACCATTTAAATTTTTAAAAGTTCCAGGATGTTTAGATTAAGAAAATCAATCTTTGTGTCATTAGTACAACAAATGTAAGGTGGTGTTCTTTCGTGTAGTGTTAACTATTCACAAGGCAATTATCAGTGAGTGAAACACGATCAAATCAATACAAGAGCGAGTTATTATTACGTAGGTAATGAGATGTTTAAGATATCATAAATACAAGAACTGTTTTTTTTTTTTGCTGTCCGTTTTGGTGTCCTAATCTTTCATTGCGCAAAACATATGTTTGCCTTGTAACCCTAATGATCAGTATCTATAGTTACATAGACGAGAACAAGATTCAAAGGAGGATAGATTAGAAACAGAGGAGCATTCCACCCGTTTCGTTTAAATCCCCCCTTTCTCCCCAAACCTCGAGTCGTCTCCTCCCCCGAGCCAATACATCACCCCTACCCCTGCGGTGGCACGTGCTCGTAATCTACTGGAACGTGTCCTCGGCGGTGACCCCACTACCCCCGGACTGTCACGTTGCTCTATTTTGGACATCCGCCTTCACCAAATGGGATTTCCAGACATGGAAGGGAGTCCTTTCCCCTTTTTGGAGTTGTATCTCTTCCCCCTCCCCTACACCCTTCAGTCTTGTTTCCTCCTGACTATTCCTGTTCATAATCCTCACATGTGCAAAACAGTAAAAGCTACTGGAATACGTGCCATGCAAGGGTTCTGCATCGCTTTGAAGCTGATGTCCCTCGAAGACGAAGGCTCTCCATCAAAGTCTTCAAGATGAAGAAATCAAACGTTCGGCAGTTATTTCAAGGTTACTTTACAACGGAGTCATACTATAGTCGTAATAACGTTCTTTTATGACATAATACATTAAAAATAACTCATAATGAGTTGTACAATCCATTTCAGATTTTATAAATCATTGTTAGATGGCTAATAAACACATTGACGCATGCTTTCTTTGTATTAGGTCGTTATACCAGTGAATAGTGCTAATTAAAATTAATTGTTACAGTGATCTAAGAAAAAGAGGTATGCATCATTGCCGTTTGTAGTCATTTAACGATGGCCTGCAGACAACTGTACAGAACTTTCTAAAGGAGATTACGGATGACGTAGAAAGAAAATTCTGCTATTTTTGTGAGTTTGAGTTCTTTACTGTAAACTCCTTAGATCAAAATTTTCTTTGCAAAACCTAAGGCTTATGTTTGCTATTTAAACCTATGCTATTCACTTATTCTGCTTTTCCTTTTAATCTGGTGGAGATTGGATTACCTGAACGTGGGCCCAATTTATAGAAAACGCTATATCACGGCTGTAGCTCATAAATATCATTTGTTACTAAAAATGAAATAATGCCTAAAATCTCTAGACATCGTTCATCTACAACTTATTTAAGCATTTTTCAATAATGTAGTTAATAATTTTAAAGTAATTATTATTATTATTATCGACTTCTAAAATGAATGGGATTTAAGTAAACAGAATAAAGAAATAAAAAAAAAGAACCGTTGCGTTTCATCTTGAAAACTGAAATCTAATTCCTATTCTCTTTGCATTCTGTTTATTCTCCTTCTTTCACTAGTTTTATATTTCACCACGGAAAAATCCTGTGTAGATGTGAAAAGAAAAATGTTGCATCGATAGAGAACGGACAATGAAATAACGAGAGAAACAACTTTCCATAGGATTTCTAAGGATGTTTAAGCTATAGACCAGCAATGATGTTAGAGGGAGGAAAGGAAAAGCGAATGATAAGATTCCGGATACATACCCTCTCCCCATCAGATTCCAAATGTTCCAATTTCATTAAAAGCCTATTGGAAAACCTCTTTAGCAAATTAGCAATCAGCCATTGCTCTTTGGAAAACCCGAGCGCGATCAGATTGTATGCACGGAACCCCTTTTTTCTTTTTTGCTTTATCCCATCCTCTTTTTCGTCCCTCCCAACCCAATCTGCCTTCTTATCATTCCCCTGCTCTTCCGAATGGACTGATCCGTCGCACTGATAAATATGCCATATGGCTGTCAAAACTTTGAGGTGTCGTAGGAGAAAAGGATGAGACCATCCTTCTACCCCCATACCCCTTCCCCCACTCACGGCTACGATAATCCACCCCGTCATCCCGTGAACCCCTTCCCCATCCTCTTTCCCAAAGCTCTTACCCTTGCTGCCGACATCCGGCTCTGAATATACACATCAGCCCGAACTCTTTAATAGCACATTCCCCAACCCACCCAACCACTGTACTATAGCGGGGTTCTGCTCCACCATATCTGTCTAGATTTGGCTCTCTCATTGATTTCTCGAACCCTCTTTCCCTCCCCCTCATCCACTCAACTCTTTTTTTCCTTTCCCTCCGCTACCCACAAGGCATTGCGCTGACATTATGAATGCTCATGTCGATAAAAAGAATAATGGCGGACCACATTGCAGCCGGGCTTTGCATAATGGGGTGTGTACAGTGCATATATAGATTTCATTCAATTTCTGTATCGGGAGGAAGCGAGGCAATGTGGGAGGAGGGAAAAAAAAATGAAAGCATATCGGCTACGCTTTCCCGCAGGGCACAGTCATTATCCCTGTGGACCGCTTAGTTTTCATATTTGCCAACATTGAAAAAAAAGAAAGAAGAAATATTCATTTTAGTTCCACGCAACTCAAAATTAATTCCTTTTTTCAAATCAGGCTTTTTTATTATTATTATTTGACTATTAATCAAGTTTACGAACAGATTTACTTCAATCGGATTAGGAACCATAAAAATACTGAAAATCAATAAGAAATGAAACTCAAAAAATAGGAACCACAGCTGATAAAAATATCAGATTATCGAATGCCAGTTCTAAAACAGATTTCAATGCAAATATAATGACTTAAAAAAATTACAACATTTCATTTTTTTTAACAATTTATTTATTATCGTCCAATTTATCTAAAATTTTTGTAATGACTAAAAGGGGTTTGCTGTTAATCATGTGTATTCAAAAACGTGAGAACATTATTTTTAAAAACTAAAAAGTTAAAATCATTCCTGACTTTTCTTTTCATTTTTTGTTTTTCCCAACGATTCCTTTAAATTTATGTAATCATTTGTTAAACTGTTAATTTTTAAAAATTCATCTATTAATAAATAAATAAATTTAAGTGTACAACAGAGCAGGTAGGGTTAATTTTCGGAACCATTACAGTATTTTTTTTTCCAAAAAGAAATTAGAAAGTTTCTTCAGAACTAAACAAATAATTAGTTTGTATTAATATTTTATTATTATTTGACGTAATATCAATTTGACGTAAATTATTTATAAACACTTTTAATCAAAGTATTAAAGGGCTGATGCAAAATTTGTAATCCTCACATTATACATAAGAGTGATGGAACGGTTAGAAAAAACTAATTTTGAATACAATTTTAAGTTGAAATGTATCTTCAGTCCGTTCATCCATCTGTTAACTAAAATAACTATGTAGCTCTCCTAGAAAGTTGATGAAGTTTTGGAGATAAGTTTAGGTCAATAAAAAGAAGATTTCAACTGCTTTTGGTACGTATTCAGACAAATAGATATTGTCTATTAGAAATTGTCTATTATTACAAAGCAATTGGTACGAAAAAATATATCATTCTTGTTCTATGAACCATATGTCTTTTGTAATTCAATAATAATAAGTTCACAAAATAGATATTTCTAAAAAAAAAGGAAAACAAAAAAAACTAGTCTTTTTTCGACACTGATGAAAAAAATAAAACCTCATTCCTTTATTTAATCGCTCAATTACTGCTTGAATTCCAATACTCCCCCCCCCCCCCTCCTTTCAAAGATTAACTTTTTTCCCTCCAATTTTCAATGTATTCTTCCAAAATATTCTTCCTAACCCAAATGCAAAAGCAATAAGTGACAGAAGGGATTGAATGACTGTGACAAAGCAATTGTGATCAATTTATCCCGTCACGAAATATTGTCATTTCCGTGGTAACTTTGCAGGAGGTCTTCCATGCAAAGCATATCACTAAAACCCAAATGCATTTTTGCTGCTTTCATCCGTTTTCTATTCTTCCCTTTTCCTTCCTCACCCCCCCCCCTCTCCCTTTCCATTTTTTTTCGATATTATTCAAGGATTTTTTTTACTAAATGATGTAAAAAAAAATCCAGTACAATTTACTATAAATTCCGAAGAAAACAAAATAAACTGTTTTAACTGCTTTTAGTTCAATCCTTGAAAAGAAGAATCATTTGAATAAAATGTAATAATGACATTGGAATGTGAAAATCCCATTTACCTCAATAGGATTAAAAAATATACTATATGCCCTATATACAGGGTATTTCTCAAAGTGTATAGCCATATCCTACTTAAGCTATTTGGTAAATGTTATAAAATCTATTGAGAATATACAAATTCTACTTTAAAATAAAAATCATAAACTTGATCAAGATCTTCTTAACTATAAAATCTTAAAATCATTAGGAAAATTTCCCGACAATTTTTTTTCTTCCACTTTAATTTGATGTTTGTACATATCGAAATCAATGGCCAGCAATATGTTGTGTTGGTTTTTTTTTTTTTTTTTTTCTTTTTTTTTTTTCATAGTAACGGAAGTGAAACGTCCTGTATATTCTCTACTTCCTGAATTATTTCCATTATAATAAGATAACTAAAAATTTAAAAAGAAATCAGTTAAATAATCGCTACTGAATGCACAAGGTGCTTATTTGACGGATTGATGGCTAAATAAAAAAGGCGAAGCATTAAATAAGAAACAGATGTAATTGATACGCCACAAGGATAATCACATGGTGATTCTTCTATTCCAGACTCCTTATCAAAGTTCTATTTAGATCTAAATGTACTATTTAAAATTCCAGCTCTCTGGAATAAATAGTTGTTGATTTATCATGATTCACTCAGATAGACGGACAACTAGGGATAAATTTAACTTAAAGCCCAATTTCAAAGTCAACTATCGATCATTTTGATACTAAAGGATGATGTATTCCAAGAACGAAAGAGTATATATAGTATGACTATATATAAATCTTTACATAAAAATATCAATAGAATTAAAACGATGTCAGAATATAATAATCGTTTTGAATTCATTCGTACTGTAAGCATTTTACTAACACTACTAGAAGTTTTCTGTTGTTATCCAAAAAAAAGGTACGTTTTGCGTGAATTGTAAGAATTATTTTAACTAGTTTATTGCAAAACCAAATAATAACATCTTCATAAATCATCGGAAGACAACAAAAACAGATTTGGTGACTCATCGTCACTCTCCCAGAACCGAAAAATACGATTTTTACCATTGGGTTCTCATCTCTGGTGCCATCTCTTCCGCGGCTCTGCTTCTTGCCGGGCTTTTGCAAAATAAGCCGCGTCGAATTAGCATTCATGTGTCGAATAACATGGCAAAAATACAGACGTTTCTGGAAAGAGTGGGTGGTGGTGGGAGAGGAGTAAAATGGAACGATGAAAATGTCATTGCTTCTAACTGTACCTTGCTGTTACCTTGGCTACAAGAAATTTATAACCCTCCCCCTCCTCCCATGAAGGCTTCTCTTTGGAAAGGAAATCACATACCTTCGATAACCCCTAAGAAAGGCTTCCCTTCGAATTGAATTAATTTGAAGACCGTTTTAATTAAGAACATATATCGAGGAAAAACAATTCAAACAATTCATTTCCTTCCAAAACACAAACACAGAACAAAAAAGATATGGTTATCGTGATAACTTTCAAAAACACAAAAGAATTTTAGGTCTCCAGCTCCTTACATAACAAAATCAACGGGGATCTTCGTTTGAACTTACGTATAAAAGTTCAGATTCTGCTGATGTGTATTTCTGAGCTATTTTGACAATAAAAGAGCATATTTCGATTCCATTCTACAGCTTTTTCTCTCCAATATAAAAAGAAAACAATCCTTTAATGCCCTTAGAATATCCATGAGGATGTAAGACCATCGAACTGAGATTACTTGATAAAATCCTTTACACTTTTACATCTGCTTTGCGCTATAACTATCATAGACGAACAAGTAGTAACAGGTTCTTTTCCTGTCTATTCTATGTTATTGAATGATCCTAATCTTTGAATTATTAACTATTTCTTTTCCAAGGTTAAAAATAAAACAAGGTTCTACAATAAACCAATAATGTTAATACTTTAATTATTAATAACTACATGGTGGCCCATGTAGTTATTAATATATGGGCCATTCTGTAGTAATATATATATGAATCCACGGTCAATCGTATATATAAATTTGGGCCACCCTGTAAATAAGAATTGAAATAGAGACCACAGAACATGACCAATCTGTTGATATGGTATTAAACTGTAAGAACAATAAACTTTGGAAGATTAAATTAAAACAAAAAAATTGTAAATCCAAGGGACCGAATAAAAAAACAAAATTTGAAAATCAAATTTAATTTTGTTTGGCATTTTCTTAATTATAAATTTTCCATATTTACAGTCAAAGCAGTTGGCTCTCTCAGTTCATGAACTCAATATTGAAAAAAAAATTGAATTTCTAATTCAAGTACTTTTTTCAATTATTAACATTTTTATTTATATTCTTAATAATTTGTAATTTAATTCTGATATTTCATAAAAATAGTTTTAATTCTGTACTGATTTTAATTTAATTTTAGCATCTCTACATTATTATTATTAACAGTAATAAAGATATTAAAAACTTAAATAAAAAAAACCACAAATTTCAGAATTTTGATAATTTTTTATCAAAATTTCTGAAAAAAAAATAATTTTAATGGGCTATAAGGAACTAGTAAAAATTTAGCAAAAACTGAAAGTGGCATTACATGCAAATATTGATGAAAATAGCTGAAGAAAACTGAATATCTGGTTGGTTGAACAATGATCACAGAAATTGGACAAAAGCCAGGAAAGAAAAGGGGGAAAAAAAATCGAAAGTCAGTCAATTCCATTAATAATAGAAGCACGTGTTGGTATATGGCTGGTCTGGTATTAGGGTTCACGTCCACCTGCCCTACCTAGGGCTGTCTCTCTAGAAAACAGACACTCTACTAATTAAAAAAAATACAGATAGTTTTCTAAAGGAGAGATAATATCTGATATTTGATTTAATGAAGTTCCGTGAATTGTATTAAAAGGATCGTAAGATTTATATAACTTTTAAAGTAATAAATATAAAACATTAAAATTTAAAAAAAATCTAAATATGTATTTATTTATTTTAAAACCATATACATATATATGGTACTGAAACATTTTACAGTGTAATACAAATTTAACGATTTTTATCCCTTCAATGTCAATAAAACAGAAGTAAATAAAAAATAGCTAATAAAAAAATAAAGAAAATCAGTGATTACTAGAAGCTAACCATTTCTAGTCAGATAAATTACAATACAACAAGAATAAATATTCAGCACATTACACCAATATTTTTCATCTCATTATAAAAATTACTATAAAGATACTTACTAATTTATATGCATCAAATTAAAAGTTCCAAAGACTAAATAAATCCTTCTATAAAAAAATTACAAAGAATCAACACCATCCAAGTATTGGATTTCATTCATAATTTCCTATTTTTTATAACTTATTTAATTTTTTTGAAAATTCTATTCACCCCATTTGATTTTTAACTCTTTCAGAAACAAACTCCTATAAATAAGATGAAATAAAATGACAAATTTGCACTGTCAGTTAATAAGAGATATTTATACTCTCTTTTTGGAAATTTTGGAAATTTAACTTTAGATTCTCGTAATGTTTGTTTAACTAATTTTAATAAGTTTGATTGGATTTAAATAAAAAAGTAAATGAACTATCAATAAATTATAACTCAATTTCAATTACTCGATTGTGCTCATTTTTTGTTTGTTCCACGTATTGGCTTTTTCTTATTAACTTTTAAAAATAAAAGATTGAGTAAAAATATTAAGACAAAGCGTAAACACAACATGTTTCAGTGTCCTCATTGCTAGTCATCATCAGTTGTTTACCTTTTGACGTCTCATATGAGTGAACCGAAACATTGTTGAAGTAATTGGGACTATTTATTGCTACAACTATTCTTTTGTTAGATGCCTACCTTTTTGCTTGTTCATTGGGCCTTTTGCGCACTGAATCCATAGTATTTTTGCAGAGTTGCTCTGCTGCTGTCTGGTTCCGCGCTATGAGAGCTTGCAATTCGACGATGTTCTCAGAGTATCCCGACGCAGGGAGGGCGACCACGGACCTCCGACGTCCATAACTGCCTCGCCGTTCCGAGGAAGGGGTCGGGGCCGTCCGTTTGTCCGCCAATCTACCGCGATTCTAAAAAAGACAAAGTAAATACCAATGAGTAATCAAACTGGAAAAGCATTAGAAAAATTTTAGAATATCAATTACAAGGATTGTTTTAACATGAGATTAAATAGGGGAGAGAACAAAACTTTTTAAATTTGTATTTAATCATCCGCACATTTTCCATCGCTGTGTGTATCCGATATTTTAGCTTTTGGAGACCATTTCCCTCACAATTGAGGAATTTTGTGATTTTCCTCACAAATATTAATGTTAAGTGACCTTAGCTCCCACGCATCGGCATGATCGTGTAAGTGGTCATCAACACAATAACAATAGAATCTAATAACACTATATCGATGTACAGAAAACGCTGTGTCATGTCCATTCATTAATAATCGACTTGCCAAGTAATCGTTTGTAAATGATCTACACAGAAGTCAAAGCACAAAATAATTGGTTTTCTTTAAAAAGTGGGAAAAATTAGCCAATAAATGAAAATAAACAAATAAATAAATAAATCAGAAATTGCAGTAATGAATCATTTTCATTCATTTATGTTATTTGAAGTAACATATAAAGCACTGATCATATATTGATAGATTAAACCTGTAGATTAAAATTGGGATCTGTAACAATTATTTACAATTTCCTCTTATTCTTTTTTTTACTTCGTTAATTCTTATCCAAATACTTTATTCTTTCTAGTTAAACTTTAACTAAATGTCAATGTCACATAATACGGTAATTTACGAATCACTGTTTCCGGTTGTAAAGCTTATCTGGAGAAACTAGATTCCTGTTTGATATTGGGGCTGGTTATCACAAGAACTTTGGCTATTAAAACGGTTTCCAAGTCAACACAAACCGTCCTTTATTAAAATTTCATTATTTTAAGAAAGGGAAAATTTTGAAAGTTGAGAAATCACGCTTCGTTATCAATCACAATCAAAATCCCGTTCTCCTCTATAATTTTGTAATTTTAACTCAAATTCATGGCGCTACTACTGCTTGTAAGGAATTTCCATAACTGTTATTTTGAAAAATACCAAAAAAGTTATCGGTTTAGTATTTAACTTTTTATTATGTAGATCTAGTGTACAGTTATAACGAGCTCTTATATATCCTGCAGCAGAAAGATGGACACTTTCCAATGTACAGATGAAGCTACTTATGAGAAATTCAAAAAGCGAATTGGTTAGAACAGAAAAAGCGTTGCTGATTGAGTAAGAAATTCAAATGGATCTGGGCGGGGAATGTCGCAAGAAGAAACTAGTACATGAATAAGACAAACTGAACTTGGTGGAAAAAATTAAGTTTGATTGACTTCGAATAAAAAATAAGCAATTGCACATCATTATGAATAGATTATTATTAGATTAAGAATAATAATAATAAAAAAAAGTGATGATGATAATTTTTATAATGAAATGAAACGTAAACCTATCAGCTAGCACCGGAATGAAAAAAGTTTGGAAAAAAAGTAATTAGCTAAAAGGTATCTTCATTATTAAATTAGAACAACACAGTAAGTCTATAAATTAACTGAATATTTTCTTAAAGTAATAAGAAAAAAATATGGATAATAAGTGGCTTTTATCTTAATTGAAAAGGTGCGAGTAAGATAACAAAGAGTGTCTATTGAGAATTTACCAGTTTAAGCTAAAATGATGAAGTAAGATGTCTACAAACTAAAAATAAATAAAATAAAATAAAATGAATTATGTTGTCAGATAGTTGGCTTTTCTCTACTGTAAATATATCACTTTTTTAAAAAAAGAAAAAAAAAAGTTTAATGTTTCTTTTTAAGATTTGAAGTCGCTAATATCCTTTTCTCAATATTACTAGTTATTATATTTCTGGAATTTCTTCAACTATACATCAAATTAAAATTATTGTTATTTTATTCAAATAATCATTATCTTTCATTTTGATGGTTAAACGGCTCTATTATATAATTAGTCTGTTTATTTCAAAGAGACATAAAATGCTACAATTTAAGAAGTTATTGTAATGATTCGTTTTGTTTTTTTCCTTTTTTTCCCAATTACTTTCATGTCTTCTTCTTCCTCCCCTGGAGGGGTATTGGTCTAATCTCCGACACTGACCAGGAGATACATTTTATATCCACTGCCAGGTTTTGAAAAAGATGGTTTTCCAAGACTTCTCAGGAAATCATTATGGAATCACTTCAAACCGGAAGAGAAAGTGAAGATGAGACTGACAAATACAGGAAAGGAAATAAACATCCATGCCGGCGCCGGGATTTGAACCCAGATTCCGATGTGGGAGGCCGCCGTCTAGATCACAAGGCTATGTCGGAACAGCTTATTTTCATGTAATCTTATCAAAGTAAGATAAGCATGTTGCTTAGAAATAACAAAGAAGGAAGTTAAAATAAATATTTTATTATATGGCAATATTTAGATTATCTCGTAGTTCGAGGAAAAGGAATAACTCAAAGCTTTTAATTTATTATTATTATTATTATTATTGATCAGGATGTAAGCCTGTAAAAATTAGAAAAAAATAATCTTTTGTATGCATTATAGATTTGGTAAACATTTTTGTAAATTAATCTACCAATTAATCTTTCAGATCCTGAAATATCTAATCATTATTTATAAAAAAAAAAAAAAAAAAAAAAAAAAAAAAAAACCCTAATCCCGAATTGAACGCTTTTCCTTAAAGAAATTTTCATTTAAGTTTTGCCTTCAATACTTCGACGAAAGAGTTCGGCGTAAACTATAACTGAAATCCTCTTATTTCGGCTGCAATATTGGCTGGAATTTACGGTTGCCTGATCGGTGAAGTGACCCGATTCCAGATCAGCTGCGGCGCTGCTCCTAATAAGCTGGACGTAATGGGAGAACGCGGACCGCGTAGCAAAGGAGCAAACAGGTGAAACACGATTCGGTGCCTGGCTCCAATGTCAACGCACCGATATTCCAGACAACTGTCTGGAGAGATACAACATATTTCCACAGATTAGTCGAGGAAGGACACACATTATCTAATAGCTCTAAATTAAATTGTCACTAGCTCTGATGCGAGTCATTAAAAATCCAGACTGATGATATCCAATTGAAATGGGATTCAATACCTACAACCAATAACAAGATCCTACATTTTTCCAATTAATCTAATAAAATAAATATTGTGTTTATTACTTAAATTATTTGATGAATTAAAGCTTATTAACATTTCTGCCAAAGTGTGTTTGTTTGATCCTCCTAAATTGTAAGAGGTTAGAAACTTAGATACGAATTTTGTATTCTACAGTTCTTACTTCCAGATGCTAAAAAAAGCAAATACTGCAGCTTCTTTAGATTTCATTCAATAAAATAAGAACGGATTAATAAGATTGCGTGATTTTTCTGCTTTTTTTTTTTAGCCATCTGTTTATTTACTAGAGTGCATTCATTTACTTGCCGTGCCGGCGTGGTCGTGCGGTCTAAGGTGGCGGTCTGTCGTGTGGCCGGTGTGCCTGTACCCGGGTTCAAATCCGGGTCGAGAGCATGGTTTGTTTCAAATTTCCTTTCCTGTGTTTGTCAGCCTCTTCTTCACTTTCTCTTCGGGTCTGACGTCATCCCATACTGGCGTCCTGAGGAAGGCAACGGGAAACCACCTCAGTATCTTTCCCTAGAAATTCTCGGGAGTCTGCTAGGGGTTCGCCATATTGGGAACACTAGCGCTCCCTGGAACACGGATGCTTCGCTACGAAGCACGCACTTCGGTGCGTACTGTACTAAAAAAAAAATTCATTTACTTATATACTGAAACTATTACGTAAGTCCCAACTATAAGAAAAATAGTTATTTTACTGTTTTTACTTAACTAATGAAATACTTTATTATAATATGCCATTTAGACTTAGAATGTATTCGACTGGCTGTATTGTAGTACTATAGTAGTGATTCGAAAGATAATTGCAACGTAGGAGTGGACTGGGATTTTACTTTGACGGCGTGAAGACAACCGATCCCCAATGCCTAAAACATTTCCGCACTCATTGTCAGCTTTATCTACCGTGCTTGGTCTCACGACCCTTATTCTTCTACAGACCTGATGAAGTAAAGAGAACGATACAGAATTTGACTCAACGAATGTAGTATTTCAGAATGTTCAATGCGTAATAACTGCATCTCTTGTTTGCAAACTTTAATAACATAGAATATTTACGCAAACAGACGATAGTTTATGACTTTCATCTCATACATCGATTGGTAATGAGATACATCAACGGGATCATATCTAAACCGATTGTAAATAATGCATTGGAAGTAATCTTTCCATCAATCTAATCATGAGCTGCTGAAACCCCACTGAGATCAAAGCAATAAATAAAAATGATAACAAACAAGTAAAGATTGCGCCAACTTCAAACACATATTATGATTAATTAAGATTAAAATACTCCAGGCACAGATAAGCCTAATTTAATTGGGCTGATAAATACATTAATTCAATGATATATTTGAGTGTTATTAATGTCTTCAAAAAGGGTGGGAAATCATTGATAATTTGGTTTAACCAATTTAGTAAACAGCAATTCAAAGAATGATACGCAATCTTGATTTAAAGATTGTGTTGAAAATTACGTTATTATATTTAACTAAACAAATCTCATTATTGCCAAACATTGATAAATAGTAAATGCAAGTTATGTTTTATTGTCATCTAGATTTGATTAGCTATTGAATATTTATCTTCGTTATTTCTGTAATTAAAAGTTTTCACATTTTTTTAAGAATAAAACGTTATTTTTAAATCCTGAGATTTATTATTAAATTTAATAAATTTGAAAATATTTCAAACGAAGCTTCAAAGAGTCCAACGGGGAAAATAAAATAGATAGATAGATAAGTATCTCATCTTCGTTTCTTATTGCAAATACATGTACTACTTTTACTACTATGTAAATAATATGTCTTAAAATATTCAGGAAATACTAATGTTTGTTTAACTGCAAAGTTGGTCACAGATGATTCTGGATCTTCTAGTATTAGGTAAAGTTAGATTTCAATAAACTACGCATTTGAAAAAAAAACAAAAAAATTTTCAACACATTTCGAATGCTAATCACGACAAGGTGAAGAAATAGAAATAAGCGGAAATTAAAAGTCAACAAAAATATCTCCTTCTCAGACAGACTCTTTTCTGAGGGCAGAAGTGAAAGCAACTAGTGAACAAACCGGAACGAATCGTAGGGAACTTTTTTTTTATTAGATTTCTTTTCAGTGTTCCGAATGTTTTGAATGGGAAGTCTTGATCCCTTTTGATCTTGCCTACAATTCTGACTCTATTTCCATGTAGGCAGGTGCATGCCAGTGGCATCGGTCCGCTGACGTTCGCCGACCACAGACGTCGGCCAACTTACCTTAGGCATACAAGAGGCCTTCCATTTCACCAGGTTTCGCAAGTCAAAATGGAAATATTCAGGATTTAGAGATCTTCCTTTATTATCTGTTTCCCACCTTCGAATTGAATTTCACTTCTTTTCTACGAAAAAGAAGCAGAAAGGCGAATAAAACAGAATAGGATCGGCCACAAGGAAATTAGAAATTTTCCATCAGAACGACAAAAACAAATCTGTAGTCCAAACAACTAGGAATATGCAGAAATTTGCAGAAAATACTTAACTTCTGGATAATAATCCATGTCTGTAAAACTAGCATTAAATCTTTTCCACTTATGCCTTTTTTTTTTATTTAGAAAGTTTACTTGAACAAATTATTAAAATAAGAATAAGGCATACAATCAACTAACATTAAAAATAATTCTATGATTATATCCTGTATGAAAAACTAAATAGCTAGTTTTTTTTCTTTAAAAATTTAATTAGTCTATAAAAACTTTCTTTAAACTTAAGTTTCAAACAAGAATCAGATGTAGGATGTCAATAGTTACATCTTAAAAGCTATTTCTCAAGCTTGAAAGGTTCAATCTATGATAATATCTGTCTTAAAAACATTTTATAGTAGAATTTGGTAAGCAAAGTTAGCAAATTAGATAGTTCTTTTATATTCTTAGACTTTTATACTTTTTATTCTAAGACCGCAATGCACAGTAGCTGAAACTGAAGGAAACGACAATTGTTGAGATACAATGGGCTTTTTGGTAATTATTCAGGTTTAACTTTCAAAAGGAAAAAAAAAAAAAATCATTGAAATCGGTCAAGTGATTCCGGATATAATAAAGTACTATGTTTCCGGTGCCTTATAAAAAGAAAAAAGAAAGTTGTTTTCCAATGTTATTGATCAAGTTTGCGAAACAGTCCCAAGACAAGATTTTTTGTAAAATATCCTCTTTAGAAAGTACTTTTAAAAGAAATTTTTCGCCATAGTTCTTACAGTTTAGGAGTTATCCAGGATCTTGAAAGTATCGTAATAGTAGATCATAAGATACCGATTCATTAACATAAGTAAATTATTTTATTTCAAGAACTTATCTGAAATTAATCAGCAAAATTATCTAAAAATGCTCAATAGTTTAAATTAATAATTGCTTTTGTTTATGTATAAAGTAATTGAGATTTTGATTAAAAATTCTTAATGTCTTTAACAAAAACAATCGAAATAACAATGAAATTTAAGATTTAAAAAATCCTGTTAAAAATAAATGCGTTTTCCATTTGTGATCATTTAATTTGATGAGTACTAAAAGTAAGTAATCTTTCTTTAAAGGCTTGCTTATGAAGTAAAACTCAATTAATAATATAAAAGCTGCTACTCGAGTTGTTTTCGAAAACAATACAATAAGTTTTATAAAGGATAAATTCTTATAGTTAAATACGTATAATTAAAGTTTAATTCTATGTTTCCGATTCTTCAACATCAGAAGAAAAATAGTTAGATTATCTTAATCAAAAGGGTCTCAAAATTTACCTTTTGCAAAACAAGGAATTTCATTTTTATCACCCCATTAAAAATCTTAATCTCTGTCGGAGAGAAGAAGTCACGAACTCAAATAACAGAGATAGGGGTTGGGGGAGGGGATAATGGAAAGCAAATTCTAATATTTACAAAAAGAACGGATTTTGGTTTACGATCATGCAAAATTCTGTTTACAATAAATCTGTTTCTTGTTAAGATCTTGTTAGGTTTTGAAAGTTTTATAATTTTCAATTATATTCAAATTATCTTAAATTCCAAGTTGTCTAAAATAATTGTTATGAAGCCGTTCCAAATTAATGTTCATGTTTCTACCGTAATTTTATATTTTTTTTTTAAGTTTAGAGATAACCTACGACGGAGAGGGGTTGGGGCCTTGATAAAAGATAAAAAAAAAAAAAAAAAAAAAAAAAAATCGAGTTCCTCCAAAAAACCCGCACTGAATGAAAATTAAAAAGAAATATCATGCAAAATATAACTTATATGTTGAATATCCCACTACAGATGTGTGTGCTCCGTGGGGTCGTGGGAGTAAACTCTCGGCATCCGTTTCTTCCTGAGCTACGGGAGTAAGCTGAGGTCGGGTTGTCAACCCGACGACCGCCCACCTTTAAACCTGATATCCATTCATCAGAGAGCTGGGTTGACCCTAGGATCAGTTTGGAGGAGAATTCATCATGGAAAAATCTCTGACCTGGGCATGGGAATGAAAATTGTATACTCACTTTAGCATTTCTAAAATTAATTAATTACCGGTATTTGTAATTAAAAATATGTAAACATAAACCTTTTTTTTTATACGCTACTGTCTAGGACAGAAAGAAAAATTAAAAAAAAAAAATTATAGTATGGATTGCATTTGCATTATATTCTTTTCTCTGTTACAATCCAAAGACATAGGTCTTAGCTTGGAATAATTTTCAATCGTAAAACGTAATTACAAAACAAAAGATATTCATCGAAAACTATCTACTCCCTCTTAGGTAACCTTTTTCCAAATCTAATTTACCAAGAAACACAGATCTCATTTAGTCAACAGAAAATACAAAGTACTATCACGTGTCAGAGTTCAGATCATTTCAGGGGGGAATTGTGAAATTCGGAGGAGCTCTTCATCAGGCGCAAAGACAAACATAGATTAAAATCAGAAATTAATTCTATTATTTTTCAGGTAATTTATTAGATGTATTCCTTTGTACAGTATTAATAATAGAGGCGTGGGGTCTTTCTCTTAGGGTATATGAATGGCTTCTTGTAATCCTATCATTCATAAGGGATATAAAAGAAATACGAAGTGGTAAATTGGGGCTCTTCATTTTTTTCTCCTTTGAATGAACATGCGCGTGGAGAAGTAAGAACAGGACAAAAGACAACCCTGTCGGGACCTGCTTCTTCCCCTCTTCCCGTTTTTCTTCTGTCCCGAAACCTTCTGTCCTCGGCATCAGAAAGTGAATGGGCGAGGAACTGGTCAAGTGGCCATAACTCAGGAACAACCCCAATACAACGTGTTGTGATTTCTTTGAAAAGCGTGTGCTAAATGAAATACAATACCTGTAAAGTGATAGATGGAGTTCCCTGAACTGATTGGCTGGTGCCGACCCTTCCCTTGCTAATATGCTTTGCTAATAGACACAGTTCATATCTCACCGACACCTTCACCTAATTCCTTCTCATTAAAATTAATTGGCTGCAAATGAAGAACAGCAAAACCTGTTTTACACATTGCATTAACCCTTTAATCTTTTCTGTAAAAAATTAATTATCTATGCTATTTCATAATTGCTAAACATTCGATAAATAAAATTAAAAGGAAAAATAGTTCTAGCTTGTTTCTTGTAATAATAATTAATTAATAATTTGTAAAGTTCCTATCTGCTCCAAATGACATCACGAATATAAATAATCACGAGTACTGATGGAAATACTTCAATAGTTAAGCACTTCTGTAAGGGTTGAAGTAAAGGATCCCCCCCGCCCCCCAAAGAGGATCGAAATATTTTCTTGAATAATCAGGGTCCTACTGTTCGTCGTTCCGTTAATCAGATGATCGCAGGAGGCTTTATCTTCCGTGCTACCTGTTAGTCTCTCCTTTATATTGATCGAAGTTATTATTTAGGCTGATTTTTTTTCTTATTTGTTTTTGCTATTTCTATTACACAATTACCGGTCTTGTTTGATTGACAGATTTTTTTTTTTTTTTTAAATAACTAGACTAATAAAAATATTGTTTGTTTGATATTCGTTCAAATTCTAAGTCAATAGACTTTAGTGTAATTCGAAATATCAAATGGATATAATTTATTTATTCACTTAAGTGAAGTAGTGATCCTGATCATAGTTTGATGAAGAATGAGTTATCTACGTAGCTGAACATTAGTGGCGTGGGAGTATTGATAAGCCATTCATCGTAAATATATCTTCAATAACGATGTCACTGCTCTCCAATACATTAGGGACTTTTTTTGGTCAATTTACGGAGATCACCTCCATTCAGTGTAATTCCAACCTACTAGTATTTTTCTTTCTTTCTTTCTTTTGATACGTGGTAAAAAAAATGAATAATAATAACAATATTTTTAACTGAGTTATTCTGCTAAATGCAGTTTAAGAATAATTACTCATATTTAGTATTTCCATTGCGTAATAAGGATAAGTCTACTGATTTCCCATGTTCTTTCAATGCTCTTAAAGGATTTCCCAGCCTTAGGAGAGACAGAAACATCCAAATCTTAATTGGAATTTCGAACCTTTTCGAGAATCGCCGACTGAGTGAACTAATGATAAGTTACTAGTAACTAGGTATATATAGTTAGTACAGTAAAATTCGAATTTATTTTTCTGGTACTTATGGGCAGAAAATTTACAGCCCTATTAAAGTTTAGACAAAGATATATACTGTCATTCAATATCTCACAAAGTTTATATGCAAATTAAAAATTAATGAAGTCAGTTTTTGTGAATAGTTCAAGTACATATAAAATGCATAAATTTAACTTCTAATAAAACCAGCTACTGGCAAAGATTCGCGAACCTTGAGTTACGGAACACCGGATAAAAAAAAAAAGTTAATCTTTATTCGGAGACAATCCCCTCAATTGGTGAGTAATTTTTCCATTTGTTCTCTTAATATCCCAATTCATTTAACTTAATATTATTATTTCAACTCCAAATTTTCCCAATGTGATCACATGCATTAACGTTCAAAAAGAAACGGTGCAAATCTAAAACCTGTTATTAGAAGATATTGCACAGATTTTAAACTTGTTATTGCAGAAAAGAGGAAACGGACGACGGAAGACCTGTGAACTTTTTTTTCCAAGGTTGGTGTTTGTCATTAATATCTTGTCACACCGACTGGCGGCCCTGAATCTAGTGAGTCGGCGGCGGCGAATGAGGTTACAGGTGTATTACAAGCCATTCGAATAACATAAATGACTCAGAAATGAAACCAAACGACTGGCTTCGGGTTTTCTTTTTTGCTTTAGAACAAAAGTCTGTCTGTCTCTTTTTGCAAAGAAAAAAAACTGTTTCATTACAAGTACAACATTAGTATATATTCAAATATAAATAAGACGTAATTATATCTTATATTCGTAAGTAAAACTAATTACATGTTCATTTGTGAGTTAATGAAATGGCCATGGAGCTTTTATTTGTGTAATTACCTTTTATTTTATTTTTTCTATCTATCTTTCTTTTTTCTTTTTTTTTTTGGTAGACTACAGTAAGTTGCCTTATAATTAAAATTTGGAAAATAAATAAATAAAGTAAAATAAACAAAACAAAATAAACGAGGAGAAATGCCGAAAAGTGGTTTTCAGTGGCATTGAGCTATTGAAAATACAAAACTTCATGTGAAAATATAAAATGAGTAAATTTCGAATACGAAGTTATATTGAATAAAATCTTTAAAACAAAAGAAGAAAACAAAATTGTGCTCTAAAGCACCACACGTACAAACAACGTTAAATTAAAAAGTTATGTATCAAACTTGATATAATATAAAAATCTAAAATCCTATTGAAATAAAACCTTGTTGTAATTAGTGTTTGGATCAAATGGAGATGATCTAAAGTTGTTATGAAGTCAGTAATTCCTCCAACATTAACTTCATTACAACGAACAAATAAGAAAAAAAAAATTCTGTTAACAAATAAGTTTACTTAAACAACAAAACTGAAAAAAATAAAACCAAAGACAAGGAATTATTCGCGTGTTTGAATAACACAACTCAAAAACTTAATGTTTCGATTTCAATGTAATTTCGAAATCGCATTAACTTTGCTGTTTTAATTCAGGACGTTTACGAGTATTTTGAATGTAAATCTTTGTTTGGAAAACACAGTTAGTGGCCTTTTTACTCCTTTGTACATTACTTTGACTATTCACGGCAAATAAATGACGAGACCTACTTATTTTTAACGCATTTTTCCATTAAGTTGTGACGAAAACTGTTTGGAAGATCATGAAACGAGAGCTCGGTTCCTATCAAAACTGACACAAGAATCAAAATAGAGTTTAAGCTTCCCATCATTAAATATTAAAATTTCTGTAACATATCTGTCACGATTTCCGAAATTAATATTTTAAAATAGATAGATGACCTAATTAACACCGATAGACATGAAAACAAACAAATATTTATTTTTCTCCTTTTTTAAACTCAAGTAAATTAACGTATTTTTTTTTATTAAATATAATTTAACTACAACTCAGTTCTACTAGGTTGTACAATCAGCTGTTTTGTAGGTGCTGAATATATTCATATATGTCAACATACAATAATATTACAAGTTAAATTACAAAATTATAATATAACCAATTTCATAATGTTCATATTATAGATATAAGTTAAGGATATAAGTTTAAGAAAGTATATAAATTATATCATAATTATAAATATATATTTATGATTTACATCGATATTTATTGACTAATTTTTAAGTGAAAATCACATTACTATGATTTCCGTATGAAACTCTTATTGTTGGCAATAATATCTATCTTTATTATAGAACGACGAAGAGGAATATTGGAGAAATAAATAACCACATTAAGGAGTTTTTCAACCAACGGTATTTTCTTTTTGTTCGTTGATGTAGTAACATTTCTGCTCAAAGAAATGAAGATGTTTGAAGAGAAGACTTCGCGAGAATAAGATCCCGCTTAGAAAGAAAAAAAAAAAGACTACACCAAGGGTATAACTTGTTTCCAGATAAATATTTTGTGCAATTCAAATAAACTAAAGAGGAAACCATGTCCGATGGAGCAGTCACTTGTCGATAGGTTTAATGTCTAAACGACAGAATGAAGTAGTGGGAATGTGAATCCCCATTCGTCAAACCATTTAATGGACAAAAAGCGAAGCATTTCGATGTTGGAAGACTCAGTCACCACGATTGAATGGAGTTTATTCTGGAGATCCTGGACACAAGTGTGCCCAAGTTCACCGACTCTAAATATAGACTGACAGCGCACTGTATAAATACGAAGGAGGCCTCCCAGTAAATTCCCCAAGAGTTCACAGTGAACAGCCATCATACACAAGAGAAAATTAAAGAAAGCAAAAGAATTAAAAAAAAAAAGAAATCTTACAAATATACTACTCTTCATTTATTTTACATTTCCAGGAAAAAAAATATCTGTTCAAATAATCATTCTTTATTTATTTATTTGTTTGTTTGTTTGTTTGTTTATTTTAGAAATTTCAACATGCATTTCTGGGAACGTTCCCATTTCAGAGGAAGGGGGATTGATAATTTGTAATAGAAATGTAATAAAAATTGGAGAAAAGCAGTTAGATTTTCTTATTTGAGAAATTATTAATTTTTATTACTTCGTACTATGTATTAATAAGGTGTTTTCAAAGTAAGTTTATTTATTTTGTTTCTCTGTAGTTCAGTTGATGAAGTAAATTTAATTTTTTGTTATTGTTCAATTGTTTTCTTTCAAACATTTCTGGTAACTATTTTTCTTTCTTCTCCGTTTATTTTTCTTTACAAAACATCTTTAAGTCCCATGAAATGAATGCTAAAATTACTGACAATAGACAATTCGTTGTACATTTTGAATTCATGTCCTGTTTATTGTATTACAGTTGTGAAGACAGAAGTCTTTTGGAACATTTTAAGCTTGTTGTTTGAACTTTCAGGTACATTATAATGTAAATTTGATCAACATCCAATGAACCAACACTTCAATTAAACAGAGGAAGAGAATGGAAATGGGACATCCTTTGAAGTGATTAATCAAAAAAAAAAGGCGGGAGAATCAAATTTCCTTAAGCAACATAATACGCCCTGTAATGAATTATTTACTAAATAACTGCAGACAAAAACTAAATAACAATTTGCTCCACTGTTAACTTATGTATCACAAATTAACAAGCAGACGTATCCAATAACGACAAAAGAAATAGTTTTATGTTTAAATAACTGAATACGTTTTCCTTTCCACCATATGCTACATCTGCTTCTGTTTATATATATATATATATTCTATTCTTCAAAAAAAGTATATAATACATTTTTATATCTGACGTTTGATTTGATTTTTGCGTGCTTTCCATATTACATTATCAAATATCTTCCTTTAAAAAATATTACTTACATACCTTCCTCCTTTTTTTAAAAAAAACAAGTTTAATTTGAAATTTTTATTTCTTTTGTACGTGTTTGCGAGACAAGATGCCAATGGATTTTATATGACCTTGCTAATAAGCAAAATAACTAAATTAGGTTAGCTGCAAAGGCTTCACAATATTCTATTTTATCTTCGTAGTCGATATCTCCATTCAGTTTTGTCTATTATTTTCAGCCTGTCCGAATTTTTACGAACAACCGACAAAGCCGAAAATTTATATTATAGACATTGTTAAAATTTATATATTGTTGATCAATATTTTCTCAACTTTTCATCTTTGTTTTTCGGTTTATATGAAACATTTCACACAAAAAGTATTATTGTACTATATTGATAGTTTTAGTTTTTCTCAACTGTATCATTGGGTCAGGAAAACTGTAAATAAATTAAATAAAATTCAGAAATAAATTGGTAAGAGGCCTTTAGAAATCATTCCTATCAATAGGATAAATGTTTTTTTTATTTAGTTCTTTTGTTGTTGTTGATTAGCTTAATGGGAAAACACATTATCACAGGTTTACAGCAACCAACTCAAACGGAAATTTGATTAGAAATTATGTATCGTGTATTTTAATACAAGAGGAGGGAAAAAGGAGGTGCTGAAGCTAAGTGAACACGAATTTTATAAAAAAAAAGCGAAATTTGTTTAATGTCTAGACAAGCTACCCTCGAACAAAACAAAACACACACAAAATATTGAACAACATTGAAAAAAAAAATGACATTTTTTAAATTGTAATCTCTAGAATCTTTTCCACAAGAGAGGAAAAAAAAATATGAAGAAAACACTTCCCTCGACAGACAGGAAATTATTTGATATAATCAAAATTTATTCAAACCGTTCGTCCATTCATTCTCTTCATCCTGTGCAGTCATTCATTCAATTTACTCATAGTTCAACCAATAACACTATTTTAAAAAAAAAAATTCCATACGTGACTCTTCCTGCACCGCTCTATTGATCAGTGCAGGGTATTTTCATGCAACTTCGACCGCAGGCAGAGCTGGGACGGTTGGGAAGGGGAAGACCTCTGGTTGGCGACAATCTATTTTTTTTTTTTTTTGAGATATATTTAATGTCTTATTCCTTGTCTTCATTAATTGGTAACCATTAATCATTATTTAATATGGGATTAAAGAAAGATTATTAAACGAAATAGTTAGAATGAATTGGGGACAAAAAAAAAACACTAGAAAAAGAATATATTTACGATATGGTGTCATTATAGCAGAATTTTAATAAATCCACCTTAACATATCTGCTATAGCGAAACCATATCATGGACAGTTAAAGTTTAATTACGACTCTACTGTAGAGAGTAGCATAGTTAGCTTGGTTTGAGTAGGAGCTTGTTTGTATGTTTTTTTTGTTGTTTTTTTTGGTTGGAAAACTTTTTGATTGACCTTGCACAGGGCTTTGATCATCCGCCCAAAGCGCCAAAAAGTCTAGCTGCGCCACTGGCTTAAGCTGAACGTCCGGAAACGACTTTAGTAGAATAAAAAGCAAATGCGGATTAAAAGTCTGTTTTATTATTTGAGTGAAACTTACGGGACAGGAAATTATATCTCACCACTTAGTAAACAGTTCAAAATTAATAAGCCTGAGAAACAAAGCGACTCCATTAATAATAATAAATATAAAACTTACCATTAACAGGAAATTCAGTTTGTTTAAGATTAATAGTTCAATATATTCTAGCTTAGTTGAAACTCAAATAAAAGTAATGTTTGTTTTACAGTTTTGAACGAGCAAGAATTAAAACATTATAGAATTACGATCCACCCAAATAAATGGATCGATAAGTTAGTTAATAGAATTAACTAGTGATTTCCAAATGACTCCATCGTCTAATTTCATTTTAGAATTAAAAATAATTCTCATTTTGGGTCAGTAAGTTGATATCCTTACTACATTCCTTTTTTTTTTTTGTTTGTTTGTTTACAATTATTGGAACAGTGTTTCGTGATGTTCCCACAAATTAATCTGTGACTAAAGAATTAGACACTAGAACCAATAAAAGTTATTTCTAAGCGTTTGCGATTTATACAAAAAAAAATCATTGCTGCCGTTGTTGCTAAAGACGAAATTGTAAACTGCGGTAATTAAACTAGAGCGCGGTAAAGTAACTTTTAAGCGTCTTTGTAAATAATGATTAATAAATATAAATCAACCTAGGAAAAACAAGCGGAATTCCCCTATCATGTTCGCAGTCAACTGGTCTAATCAATTTGGTTTTTGGCTGCTTTGTTTTGCAATAATTTCGTGAGGTGCCAACGGTTTCTTTTAAAAGCACGGAAACCTATCCTCTGATAGCAGATGGGCACAGGCAGGGTCTTTGTCTTTTGGCATGGACTGTGGCGATACTAACTTCATGGAGACCTTACGACTTTAACTGACTTCATAAATATCTTTTTTGAACGGAAAGGATGGAGCCGTGGCAGGGCCTCGCCGCCAAAATAGCTCCCCGTCCCTGTGGCAAAAAGGATCAAGGAGAAACAGTAGCGGATTAAGTGAGTTAATAAATCGGATGTTATAAATAAGGCTGAAAAAAGTCGGCATTATTAAAACACAATGTTAGAAATATTCAACATCTGGAAATATTGAGCATCATTAAAAAAAAAAAAAAAAGTTCTGGAAATATTAGGAATATATAAAAAAACGCTGGAAATATTCGGGATTATTTATAAAAATGTCTTAGTTTTGGTGGCAGTTTTGAAAATATGCTAAAATGATATATTACTTTTTTTCCCTAGTCTTTTTATTTAATCATTGCTTTAATTGACGATAAAACTATCTGAACATAGTGTTGTTTTTTTTGGTTAATGAATTCTTTCTCAATTATGACAAAAATTCCCAATCAATTCCCCGAAATGTTAGTTTTTACGATATTTGTTGTACTTGGAACAGTTAAAACTAGAGCATTAAGTTGTTCTATTGATATTGGTTTTAATATTTCGATTGGCTTTTGTATTATTATGAAGGAATTGAAAGTTCCTGAATAATGAAGCGTTATTAATTATGTCTTTTTTATTGAATTTGTAGAACCAGTAGGTCAGTTTTTCTTTTGTTTGCATTCATAACTTTTTATGACAACATTAAAAATAAATATGTAATTCCTTCTGTTTATCTTAAAGTTTAAAGAGTTGTTATATTTTAATGCTATAATGAGTGTGAAAATGATCTTTTTCTATAAACACTCTTCTTTCTCGTACCTACAGTTAGACTTACTGTGTCTATGAAGATCATAATGGCTAGAACTTAGGGAACAGCAGCTCTGGGTGCGAGAATGTATTTGAGAACCGAAGGAGTGCAGATGATTAAAATTCACTTATTTAGGAGATTCCATTGATAGCTTGTTTGCATTTACTGTGCCGATCTGGAAGGCCTTGAGAAATCTGCAAGACAGTCATAGAATCCAATGACTGCTAAGTACTTCATTCCAATAAGCAACAGTGAGCTTACTTATTGGAAAGGAAAAAAAAAGGAAAGCGTTCTAGCAGCAATTAGCAACTGAAATAACTGTTAATTAATGAGGAGATGCCAATTCCCGACAATTTATGGCTAAATAATCTTGCTACTAGCTATGGCATTTAGAAAGGTATGTGTTCGAGAAAAAAAGAAACTAAATAAAAAAAAAAAAAAAACCCTGCTTTGGTTGATGCGTTGTTAAAATGCAAAAAAGCTCTTCCACTTTGCTAATTAACAAAGGTTTCAATGAGGTTGAAATTACCGTAAGCAGCGCTGTCTTAACTCAGAATATTTTTGAATGAATGTTATCAATTCTGCTTCGACCACTGACTTTACAGAAAAAAACATTACATTTTTTCCATAATTTCCAATATTGGCGACGAGCTCTCTCTCTGCCAGATGACATTTGCATAGCTCATGAATTGCGGTCGACGTGTCTCCGTAGAAACGCGGACATTGGCGACCCGGAATCGCGTCGGGAGCAACCTTGTCGAACAGGAGGTTTTCTTGTGCTCACCGCTATTGATTATTTCATTAGTTTGCCTGCGCTATGAAGCCGTGGCTGTGTTTTCCTCTGGGGAAATGGCATGCATGCAAAGGCAAAACCATCCACGGTTAGGAACAATGCGGCCGGCGATCACTTGATCGCGCCAGGCACAACCCTCACCATCCGTTTCTTCTGCGCACGCGTCAATGCAAAACCTCAACGATAAACAAAATCTATCGCCTTTCCGAACAACCCTTCCATTACTTCTTCATCTTCCCACCCACCCCCTTCTTCCCAAACTCACTCATGTTATTCTAAACAGCCTCAGAAACAGAATTCGAAGAATAACAATGACATATCCTTACCACAGCTGTGATAAGAGCACAGTTTTGGAAAACTCGTATTGTTTACATGAAATCTAATAAAACAAGAATAAAAATCGTAATTTGAATAAAAGAAACAAGCATATATTAATTTGAGAAGAGAATTAGGCATTGCAACGGCAATGATGTTTTAGAAATTAAACAAATGGTAGCTTTTTATTTTTTCTTTCTTTAAGTCTTTATCCAAATAAGGAAAAAATAAGCAAAATACTGCAAATCATCACAATGTGAGATGTCTTTTCTTATTTTAATGATACTAGAATGGAGTCGTTTTGAGCTGGTAAGTTCATCAAGGTACTTTTTCTACTATTTATTATCTAGTTATTCAAAGCTCCGACATGTTTTAGTTATCTGAAATTTTGAAATAAGAAATACATTCATTTTCATTTATAGCAAAATATCAAAATATTAAAAATAAATCTTCAGCATTCCTGATTTTTGTTTTTCTGCATTTAATTCAGCGTTGACCAATGGAAAATTTTAACTGAAGAGAAGTAACAAACTTAAATACACCAACTAATTAGAACAAGTCAACTTGTCTTGTGGTAGGGAATTGCAGACGAACCCATTCAAGAAGGTCTATACCGCGATTCAAAAGTCAACAGCTCCAGTGGTAGGCCACCTGAAGAATCGGATGATCAGGCGGACGCTTGTCTGTCTCAAGAAAGAAGTCAAGTCTCATTAGATCGACAGTTCGATTGAAACCTAGGCCCCTTAACGAGGAGAAAATAACATGGAAAAACATGACATTACTACTGGTAATCAAACTCCTCTAGTGCTTAGACAAGTGTCTAATGTTTTTGTTTGTTTTTTTAATTCAAATCCTTGTCTTAATTCTTATCTTACAAAGTAGTTCTACAAACTTTCAATTGTCAATGGTGTATCACTAATTTGCAGCAAAATTCAAAGGAATTCTATTTTGAAGTTGCTGAGATATCAGGATAGACAATGGAAAAAAACAAAACAACAACTTATACTCTTATAGCAGTTTAAAAAAAAAAAAAAAAAAAAAAAAAAACTATCTCAACTGACATTATATCTCAAACAAAAAAGCAGAAAGTGTAATTCAATAGTTGAACACATGGAGTTAAAACATGAATTATGACTAATAATTTAGGAGGCTGTGGGTGCGTTAGTCTAGTGGTTTAGGTACTATACTGCTGACTGGAGGAGCCCGGTTCAATTCGCGGCGATGGTCGGGGATTTTTCCACGGTTGTTTCTTCTCCCGACGGACCCTACGGTTCACCCAGCCCTCTGTCAAATGGTACCAGTATCTTACTCGGGGTTTAAACTTAAGCTTAAACATAACTTTTTATGCTATTTGTTCAAATTAATGTATATGTTAATCAATTCTAATAAAAAAAATAATTTATTTTCCCGACTTATTCATTTATTTATTTTTTTTAAATTATTCTTATCATCATCATCATCATCATTCTAATATTTATGGAAAACCATTATTCTTTTCATTTGAATTTTTCAAGAAACTGGAGAAGACAAAAATTCAACTAAACGGTATTTTTCGATTCCTAATTGCAGAAGGAGATGTGTATATAATGTAGTCAGGAAAAATACTATAGATTCACGATTTCATTTCGCAGTTACACTGAATCTCTTGAACTGAAACAAAGTTAAAATTTAGGGGAAAGATAACTTCTTATCTGTAAATATGTATGTCAAATTTCAAATAGATCCCCTCGGTCATTCTTAAATATAAATATAATATTACTTAGCTTATTTAACAAGCTTTTGTAAAAGTTTATAAAAACTATTAAGAATGATGAAGAATTAAGGTTATATTCATACAAAAGCTTTATAAATATTTGCAACAATTTCCAAATACTTAAATCGTAATATTACTATAACATTTTATTTGTTAATATAGTTCAAGTTAATATTGTAAACTTTGGAGTTATTCAAATTGGTCACAGAATAAGCGGACAAATTCGGAAATTGACGATAAATAGGATACAAAGCGAAACAACTGAATCAGAATTATGTCGTTATTGATGTTGATTTTTTTTTTAGATCTATTCTAAAAAGGAGAAAGTCATTCAGTTAAGTCGAATTTTTATTATAAACTAATGGTGATAAATTACGCTTCTATCAAGTTTAATAATAAATACACGATATTATAATAATTTTATAAAATAAAAATGTGTGGAAATGTTTAATACAGAATAAAAATTTATGGCCTTGACAAGTTCCGCAATTCCGGACAATCCATCAAAACAAAAACAAAAAAAAGACATTTCACTTAGGCTTAGACCATTTTTCCGATTGCAAATTAAGAAAATTAAACAAAAGTGAATCTAAGAAGAAGCAATAATGGAAACAAAAAGTAATAATAAAAAAGTGTTTGTTCCAAGTCATGACAAAAAAAAACCAAAAACGTTTTATTAGGCGTACGTTTCTTCGTAACCACATGAATTTTTAGCCGTTTTCAACTCAGTAAGCTTTTCGTGTTTTACGAAATAATAATATAAAATAATATGTCATCAATAATATAAATTGATAACAAAAATGATAAAAAAAAAGGCAATTTAATTTTGAATCCATTTCGTCGAAATGTAGACTTATAAATCTGAGTAATTTTTCCAGAATGAATTCTATGAGCGGGAAATTGTGCTTTCGTTTGAATTGATCTGTTCCACTTAAAAATGCCTGTTGATTAAATGAATAAACCTTTCTATAATCTAACCAGTTCTTGATAACGGAGGCAGGAAGAATTCCATCCGGTGGCAAGAAATTCTAATGTATAGGAAGATTCCATTTACAACTGGAAAAGTACTAATTCCATTAATATTCTAAAATAATTGTTTATCAATATCTTTAATCCAATATGGAAATGAAAATAGCAAAGGATTTGGGTTCTATGTAATTAACATCTACTATATAAACCATTTTTTTTTGTAATTCTTGTACCATTGTCTATAACAATTTTTTAGACCACCATTTCAACATTATCCGGAATATATATATTTTTTCTTTTATAATACATAATATATCATCCATCAGTAATTATATTTGATAATTATCTTAAAATATCTTATGATAATTATTGAGGAAAATGAAATAAATTCGACCATTGCAAAACTTTATATAGTTATGTTAGTTATATCTACTTTCCAGGCGAACAGAAAAGTGTAATTCCTTCAAATTCTGATATCATTTCTACTTAACCATAGTCAGAACTTTCCTTTCATTTAAAAAAAATAATAAGTATTCTTTTATCTTGAAGAATACTTGTCTTTCCAACGAATGTATGAAATAACGTTAAATTATAATTATATATTTATTTGTTTCTGGATATTCCTCTAATTAGCCAAAGGGTCTCGAAATTTGATAATCATTAGTCTATTGAAAACAATTTTTGAATTCGAAATAAAAAGTTATTCTAAAAAAACCAAAATTCGAAGACAAAGTTCAGGTAACTTAAAGTGAGTTCATTGGATTATTAGTTGAGGAGAATGGGGTCAAAGTCTAAATTTAAAATTATTTAATGTAGATATTGAAAACTATAATTTTTCTCTTTCATTGAAAGATCTTTTGTTGCCAAATTTTAACTCAATATGTAATAAATGCTGTTTAAATTAGGTTAAGTTAAAATTAAAACTAATACATAAAGTAGCGTTGATAAAAGACTTGTCTGTAGGAAGAAGAATATATTTTGTTTAATAACTTACTTACGGAATATTGAAAATGTAAATTATTTTATGAGAAATTACTAAATAGATGATTGCAAATAAGTTTAAAACAGCTGTAAGTACATTACTTATGAGCCTTAGCATCTCATGGCAATGTTATGTTATAAATACATTATAAATTCCAATATATATAAATTAAAATGTAACCAACAACTATTTTTTTTTTTTTTCATAAGGCGATTTGAAGGCGAAAAGAAGTCTTTTAACTAGTTTATTCATTAAAACTTTCGTCTTAAGATGTTTTAACGATTTAACTAAACTGTCGACTTTATTTATTATAAGTTACATAAGTTTAATTCAAATGAGATTAGCTGTTTTATATTCAAAAGAAAAGAAAGAAAAAGGAGAAGGAATTAAAATTAGTCTTTAAAATATTAGAATTAATAAAAACTATTATTATTTTTTTTTTATTGTGAAATATAAGATGCAATAAAATCAAATTTCTGTTATTTGTTTGTTTTCTTTATTAAATTTCATGGATAAATCTAACAAAAAAGATAAAAGTATTACAGTACTTTAAAATAGTCTAACAAATATTTAAAAAATTAGATCCAATTTAACTTTTTATTTATTTACTTTTTTTAAACTTAAAACCTTCTCTCTATCCAGTAGGCTGTGTAAAAAATAAATAACGAATAAAAACACAGTTGAAAAACACTCTAATTAAAACAATATCATTTTAATGCATCGGATTACAAAATACGAAAACGTTGCAGATATTAGCCTTCATCAGTTCAGAATGAAAATTTTAAATCATTCAGAACTGATGAAGGCTTATACCCGCAACGTTTTCGTATTTTGCAATCCGACGCATTAAAACGTTACTATTTTTTATTCGTTATTTATTAAAACCTTCTCTTTACAAATGTTCATAATAGACGATGAAGTAAAGAATAAATCTTAATTGACTGTATATAATATTATTAAAAAAAATAAAAATAAACAAAAAGTAATTCAAACAAAACAAAATTAAATTAAAAAGCTTATGAGAAATAAATAGCGTTCAAACTTGGAAGGATCAATAAAACTAAAAAAGAAAGCCGTTTACTATAAATACTGTTGATTTTTAAATGTTTAATATAGTTGCTGAATAACTTTAATATCTCAATTAAAAACCAAACCATATAATCTGAATGAGTAAAAGAAAGGTCGATATTTTTTGTTTTTGTTTTGTTAAATCATTTATTTGTAGTCGGTTCAATTACACAACAAGTATTTGTTCCTATTGAAAACCAACGGCCTTTCTTTCATTCTTTCTATCAGGCCAATCTGTCTATCCACTGAAATGACCTGGGCACGTGTCGGCGGATGCGTGACGAAACAACATATTGCACGCGCTGTTGCTACCACCTTTCTCGACTGTTCCACATTTTAAAACTCCACCCCGTATATTACGAAACTGCGAAAGAAAAAAAGAGAGTAAAAGGAAAAGTAGCTATTGTCTAACCCTTTTGGATAGAAAAATAAGCTCAATAATTTACTAATTAGTGCGAAGTTTCTTTTTTTTTTTTCCCCCTCCAATTCAAACAGTTCTCGATATATATATTTTGAAATCGAAAATTCTCTAGGAATTATTCAGAAGTTGCGTTAGTTCTGGGTTAATCTTTTTATAATTCGTTATTTAATAATTTATTAATTTGAAATAAATCCATTTCAAATACGATTATTTTTCTTATATATATTTGCTTCTTTTGTTACTCTCCTTACTCTTATGAGATACAAAAATATCTTCGAAATCCGAGACATTCAGGCTAAGATATTTTTAACGAAGATTTTGTTGTGAATTTTAATGTTTAATTTTTGCACATGGAGAGTCACTTTCTTGTCTATCTTTAAAACTGTGTTAGTTCTCTAACAAAGCAGTACAATACATGCATATTTACATCTCAGTACCGTTATCCAAAATTATTATGATAGATTCAAAGCTTACATTTATTTAATATGTAGGTACTTTTTGCATTGCACGTACTATCGATTTAATAAGTAATTTTTAATATATCTGTAAACATATATTTCAGCTGTTTTACTGCAAGAAGAAAAGACATACTATTCACTTGTAAGAAATACAAATTATGAAAACAATAACGAAGCAGAGAAACAATAATAAATAATCAAACGAAAAATATCACTCAAAAAAACCTGATATTCGACAAGTAACGAATTGGATCAATCTGATAATCGTCGCCATAAATCGTCCTGGGGGTGTTTTCAACTATTTGGGCAATTGATTTAACCTAACTCAGAAACTTCATATAAATGTTTAGGGAGTTGCTGGCTTGCAACTGGTAATGACTAACCGAAATGGGCTAAATTTATAGAGCTATAAATAAATTATCGCCGGATCGTAAAGAATGAGTAGAAATATCAATTCAATAACCAAGAAAAAAAAGAAAACAAAAACAAAGGATAAAAAGTTTGTTTACTCTCAGTTATTTCACTTTATTTCTGTTTATTATAAGTTAAATTACCATCTATCGAAATATATTAGGTCTTACAAAGAAATGAACCTTGTTTTTTATCCTCATTAAAAGCGAAAGCATTAAAACCATTACAAAATATATGCTTTATTATGATAACTATATTTGTACTCTTAAAAACTGAAAAGTATTTTTTCATGAATATATTAGACACATGATGCATGAAACTAAACATATCCCAAAGTCGAAAACCTCTCATTTCTATTCGTCGTAAATAATCTTATAATTAGCCTCTTTATAATCCAAAGTATTGGATTACTGTAATTATTATTTATTTGTCCTTTTCCCATCAATAAACTTCATTTTCATTTTTTAGATAGTTTCTGCAAGTAAATGAGACGATGTTGAGTACTACAAAATAATTTTTCATATTCAAGATCACTTTTTGAAGATGTAATTGTTAAAAATAGTTCTTTTAATGAAAATAAAATAATTTAGAATATGATCATTAAATGCTTGGAATCAAAACCAGCTTATTTAGTTACTTAGTTAATTAGTTAGTTACAAACAAGCCTATTTCATTGATAAGTAAAAACATTTTTGATATCTATGTTTTTTTTTGTGTGCGTAACCGATTAATCTAATATGAAATAAAAATATTTAAATAAAAACAGAACTTTAAGATCGTCTTAAATTAACTTCTTTGAATTGTTGCTGTTAACTTAAAGAAATATTTAGTTAGTTTTATTTAGTTTATCTTAAATCTTCAGCATCTAAACTACATCAACTAAGATTGATCAAAAATAATAAAAAAATAAAATAGTTTTTAATTAATTTTATACATATAAATATCAATACTAAGAAAAATTATTTTTATCTAGCATAGGACAATAATTCATTAAAGAATTTAGATTAAATGTTACTATTAGATATGATTTTAAAAAAATAAAAGCTTATATGTTAAATAATAATAAAAATAATAACTGAAGGAAATATATTTTTTTCTTCTTTACATTCTATTTATTATCGGATGTCCATTGTTATAATTATTAGTGATTTCAGAAATGCAAATATCACTAAATTACTCATAATATTTAATAATATATAAAAAATACAATAAATAATCTCATCAATATTTATAGCGAAGAGGACTCTCACCTAGGTTAGCAGAACTGGGTCAAATGAAACAAGGAGCTTATGGAATTCTTTTGCAACAGGTAGCAATTATATTTGGGTAGAAAAAGATAACGGCATAGAGGAGGAGCTGAACCAATTAGGCAAGCAGCGCCTACCAATCATAAACACGTTGTAGGTCCTTCCTAGTTTGTTGTTCGTCGCATCATATGTCTAAAAAAAGCGGCCATAGCCTCTAGAATCAACTGTCAATCAAAAAGACACCTGCCACTGGTGATAAATCCACTCATTTTTCTATTAGCTTATGTTATAAAAAAAACACGCTATAAAGGTCAATTTAATTACTTATAAACAGTTTATAACTATAAGTAGTTAACTTGGATTATCACAATCAACTTGACACTGAAAGCTAACAGTTTTAACTAATTGCTGTTAAATATTAAAGGCTGTTAAAAAAGGTAATTAAAATGAATATTCCATTATATTACTTCCCAATAATGTTGTATTCATGTAGTTCGGTGTTTGCAAGTACTTACAAATGAGTTACTTATTCTAAACATTCAAAGTGTGCTACAAGAATTGTAGGACAAACAACAAAGATAAAGACCACTAAGTAGCCGATACAGAATAAAGATAAAAAAAAAACCAGCAAATAACATACAGTACAAGCTCAAGTAAATCTGTACGGTATTTTATCCCATGGAGTTACTTTGTTAAAGGCGGGGGTTATCGAAATTTGATAAATTTAATTCTACAGTTAAAACTAAAATATTGCATTTAAGTTAGGAAGTTAAAGTTATTTCGACGATTATAAGGTCTAAGATTTTTTTGGATATGAATGCAATTCATGCCGTTAAAAAAAAGAACAGAATTATTAAAACTAAAAAAAACTACAACGATACGTGAAGAACATCAACATTAACTAAACTTCTTGAATGTAGAATAAGGCTATATCGGTTCAGAACTTTTTAAAAATCAGATTATTGGAGTGTACAAATAAGAAACGAACCATAACGAATAGCTAATAAATATCGCTATTTATTAACTATTCAGGTGCGAATTAAACTTGAATTCATGCACAAGTTATATTTTTTTTTAAATAATTATTGAAATTTAGCAAATTTGAGAGTAGTTAACAAAAAAGCACAAACACCCTTAAATGAAATGTGACTACTAAAAACTCCTAATAGTTTTATTTGAAATAATTTTAAATTCATTAACAACACATCAAATTAAAATGCTATTAAGATAACAAGGAAAATGTGATAAAATCAAAAGAAAAAAATAATTTAATAGTAGAAATTTTAATTTTATTGCCATCATTAACAGAAAGTAAGTTATTATTAAGAAAAGTAAAACATTTACAAGCTCATAAAATTTTATGAAGATAAAAAAACCCAAAGGTTTTGATTGGGTTCTTGCTGTAATGACTAAATCTTAAAATCAGAGCCTTGAATTTGGTGAGCTTCTGAAGAAATGAAATTAAATGAGAACTGGTTGTGTAATTTTAGGTCTCTCTGTGACTTCCCCATTAGTACAAGTGTTAAAGGCGATTAGAAACAATAAAAAAGCTATCATCGATGCATGCGTCATGCTCGCTCTAGCGTACACATTGTGTTGGAGGGTGTTCTGTTCACTTGGGCAGATGGTGAAAAGAATTGCAGAAAACACTCGGATTTTACTATTCATAGAATAATTGGACAGTTTTTTTTTTTTTACTCTTTACATTGTTACATAATTAAACGTGTCCTCTGGGTAGGTCTACTCAAGGGTTCAAAAAATAATGAAATAAAACGAGTTTTAACTGCAAATTCCTTAGTTTAAAAAAGAACTAATTTTCCAATTAGCCTTTGCTTCACTGGAACACCATTTTACTAGTAAATAACATTTTAATAGCTTTTTCTTTTTCCACTGTTTATTTTTAAATAACTTTCGCATCTGTTAAAATAATTATATCAAAAATAAACTTAGCTAAAAGTTATTCAATGTAAATGTGAGAGCAAAAAATCGAAGTGATTTAATTCATAATTAAGTTGTAATTAAAAGCATTCGAGAAGCAAATATTCAAAATGCTTTTCTAATATGTTTTAGATTTATTTTAATGTGTGCGATTTATTGTCATTGTCAGATTTATAAGTAGGAAATATCCACTTGTAACCTCACACCTCTAAATATTATAATAAGCAAATGTTAAGCTTAAAACAACTTACTAATAAACCTTGGGAAATATAAAGTAAGTCAAAAACGAGTTTTAGTTTAATGTTCAATGATCACAATAATAGAGTTATTTAGTTTAATGAACTAGTTACTTAATTATGAATTTGATCAGCTTTTTTTATTCAGACTAATATTCTTTCAAGATTTAATTTATAATAATGAATAACAAAGTTATAAACAAAGGGTTACATAGTCATAAACATACCATATGATAAGTATATGGTTATTTTATTTATCATTTACATGTAATTAATACTTAATAGAATTCAAGATCTCAAAAGATATTCTCTTTATTTGTTAAAGAAAAACGTTACAATAATAACATAAACATCACGATAAAACCCGTTTATTTTTAGCTGTTTAACACGAGATGTTACAGATTTAGAGAGAATAAGTCAATTGCAACATCACATAACTAGAAATAAAAGTTACTTCAAACTAGTGATCTCATGAGTAAACTTTTGTCACCAATGGCAGTTTTTCTCTTTTATCTTTCTGTAATAAGTTGCTAATTAATTAACAAAACTGTAAAGGGTTTTAAAACAACACTCATCTCAATCCATTTTTATTTGTAGTGTTTATTTGTAACATTTTCTAATGTTATTAATAAACTATTATTGAAGTGACTTGTTTAAGAAAAAGTTTTTGGAATAATATAACTGAAAAGAAGTTGAGGTAGAAAGAAGCAGAAGAGATGTGATCTTTAATGAGTTAAAAAAGATATGGAAAACCCGACCTTTTCCTTTGGAAGTGCTTAGTCCCAAAAAACTTACGCCAGATGTTAGGAGCACAAAAGTCAGCAGGTATTGTAAATCATGATAAATATTTCTTTAAAGCCAGTTTTTGGCTGGAAGGTCGCTTTATTTTTTAACTTCGCTCCCCCCTTCGGGGTGAAAATGAGATATTTTAGTCCTGATCTGGGGTTATAGAGCCAGCAGTGAAAAGTTTTGCAACCTTGATCCCTCTTTAGGGTCGCGCAGGCCCTGCTAGGGTTACGTTAAACTTAGCCCTAATGGCGAGTGAGATTAATTTACCCCGGTGAGTGAGAGTTGTGGTATGCAAACCAAAGGGTTAGAAGCAACTCTCAATTTCGGCTGCGAAAAAACAGTCAGGCCGGTAGCAGAAAGCCATTTTTAATATCGAATTCTTTAAAATGAAAGAGTTAACTTAATTATAAAAAAAAACAAAAACATCCAACGTTAATTTTTGTCATTTTTAATTGAAAAAAAAAAGAAAAATGAAAAAAAAAAATAAATTTAAATTACTAATTTCTATTAAAAACTTCTTCATTTAGCAATAAAAAAAATGTAAACACACACAAAAAAAAATCAAAGAATTTCAACACTAAAGATACTGATATCGTTTACATCATTTTTTTTCTATTGAAAATTATTACCTAATTGCTTCCTTTATTCTACAATTAAAAACTTTCTATTTTGATCTGGTAATAAGTCATTATTCTACATTTCGAAAGTGTCACTCTTTTATAATATGAGAAACATCCAATCTAAATCACTTTTATGCCATTCAAATATCGCGATCAGACATTCCAAATTAGAATTTCGTTAATAAACCTTATAATTTTTAGGAATGTAAACGTTCATAAGTAAAGATCATGAATATTCGTTATTTAAATGTTTTAATTTGACAGTTTGACATCTTTAGATGAACAAAGGTCGATGTCAATTAAAATACTATATTTTTTCAAGGGATGATAACTATAATTTATTATGATTACAGGTTTGTTTTGTAGATGGGATTTATTGTAATTGACTGCTTGTCAATATGATCGATGTGTAAAATGACCACAGGTAAATAATATGAATAATAAAAACTGAACAATAGTCAAGATTGAATCGGAAACAAAAATCTAATAAATATACATTATTATTTGAATTTGGTATTTTTATTTGTGTCTACGCTTCTTACATTCTAAATAAGTTGTTTTCAAGGTTAATTGTCTTAATATGAGAAGTAAACGAAGGGTTTTTAAGTAACAAAAGATTAAGATTAATGTGCGAAAAATTAAAAAAAAACAGAAAAAATTTACAACTATTTTTTTGCAAACTAATTAAATATAGAAGTAATTATCTCTTTTAATAAATTTTTTTTAAAAGGATGCTTCATTTTAATTTTAATTCTTTTTTTAGGTGTTAGTATACATTTTTAAAATATTAAACCTGATTAAATTCATTGGAATGAATATCTTAACTGAAAATAATAGGTATATCTCTAATATCTTAACATAACACTGTTCTTCTGTAAATATAAACAGCAGAAAAACAGAGAAAATGTAACATTTTTCCGGGTGGCAGCAGAAGTTGTTTTTTGTTTCTGTTTCAGGGAGAAAATATGAGCAGTCCAAATTCAAATCTTTTTCTATCTTTTTTTTATTTTCGATATTTATGTTTTTGTATCTGTTGAAATATGTCTTGGTCCAAGGATGGGACAGATAATGTATTTTTAGAAAGACCGAGCCTCACGACATCTGGTAGCAGAGCATGGTAGGTCCGGCCAAAACAAACGTCTAGTTGGAGGGCGAACGGGCTCGACTTCGGCCGGCAAGACACGCATGGCAGTCCGGGACAGATTTTCCTGGGAACGACACGCTTTGCCGCGGTACCAACGGATGCCTCGTCGAGGACCCCACGACTTCCCGGACGTTGAATGACGGCAGCGCTGTATTTAGCGATGGAAGTTCAACTCAGACCGACATTACCCTTTGACACCCAAATGGCAAAAGTACGGCATGAGAAGACAACACAGCAGGGGAGGGTTAAAAACACAACCGGTAGCAAAAGAAATTTACGACGCGTCAAGAACGGACCCAACACACAAACATTTAAATGAGGGGCAAAGGGTGTATGTTTTTCTACAGAGAGACAACGTGGGGGTTTTTGCGTGGAGATAATCTTCCTACCTGAGGTGGTTCCAAAAGAGTTGTAATGGCTGTAAAGGTGGATCACATTCCAGGAGATATGATAGAGAACCGGCGGTGGGTGCAGGCGTCGGACGGTGAGACACAGGCGGAAAGAGGGCTCCGCGTCGTACTCTCGTCTAGGCGTTTCCCGACGCAGCTACCGTAGCAAACGAGCCCATAAACAAACGGCGGCGGAGGACGTCACCGGAGAAGGGTAAAGAAAAAAAAAAAACACCCAAGCGGAGAACCACCTCCGCGCGCTCTCGTGAGAGCGTCCTGACGAGAGGCTAGTGGTGACGGTGATGCCCTTCGACCTTGTGCTGCCCTCTCGCTCGAGCCAAAGAAAGAGGCGCTGGGACCAGTGTGACGACGGCGGTGCTGCGGTCCTGTCGGCCAGGACAACTGCGAGGCGAGGTGAGGCGTGGTCTGGAGCGTGCTCTAGGAGCCTGCGTGTGCATGCACCCACAAGGATCGATGCCATAGCCTCGCTCGAGGGTCGACTGTTTTTACTGCGGCGACCCAGTGCATTTTGCTCGGGCGGAACCCGCTACGACGAAGCCCGACGCCCGTTGACCCGGCGAGCCACTTGGAGTAGCGGGGTCCAGCGGCCGCCATCGCACTTCGCCACCGAGATTAATCGCGAATTAAACTGGTTCTAAATGACGCGGAGAGAGGGAAAAAAAAAAAAAAGCAGACAACTCTCAACATTTTATAACAAATGTTTTCCTAATCTAAACCCAATGATTACAGTCATTGCGTAATAGCGCTTCTGAAACTGTGTTGTTGCAGGAAGTTGTTGGTTGATCTAACTTCCGCACTAAACACTACAGAATATTTGATGTGTCCGTTTTTGTGTTGTTGATCGCACTTCTTCGCTACACTCGTTTCACAAAAGCAATCAAGCAGAATTAGAGAAGGACCAGTCCATGAAAAATACATTCCACACTGCAATGAAAACAACTTCTTAATCCCTGCTGTAATGAAATTTAATAAACTAATAATCCCTGCTGTAATGAAATTTAATAAACTAATAATCCCTGCTATAAAGAATTAAAAATAAATAATTATTATTTGGTAAATAAAAGCGAATTCGTTTTTATTTATATTTATTTGATTTTAAGTCAGAATTAAGTATATTGAGTCAAGTACTTGAATTTTCCTTTTTAAAAAAGTTTGTATTATTAATAGAAAGTTGGCTTCACTGCAAATTTTTCTTTTAAATATCAAAAAACCTATAGTTATATTAGAATAAAAAATAGGATAAAATTATTCCTTTAATATTAGTTATTATTGTTAAGCACTTTCATTTTATTATTTAACAAGTTATTATTTAACTTTAATACAAGCACTAGGAAATTCTGGCAAGTGGGCCATTTGCAGTCTGTGAGATTTTTTTCTTTTCTTAGGAGCAGAACCGACAAGATTATTTTTCTTACAACTAGTAGAAATAATTTCTAAAGCTTTTTATTAATATATAAACCTTCTTTAGTATGTAATTATTATCACTAATTCCTAAGTTGAATATTAGGGGGTCACACTGGAAATCTTAGGTTTTTAATGGCTAATCAAATTAAACAAGCAAATTATTTTTTTTGTTTTTGTTTTAATATTATTACCACTGATACAACTTTTAACATATCTCCATTATTTTTTTCATTTATTACTTCCATAACATTTTTTTTTCATTGAAATTGCTAGATAGTTCAGTTGTATTCAATTCTGTCCGTTCATTTTTACTTCTAACTTTATATTTTTTAGTGCTTACGTAATTTTAGTGATTGTTTTATTAATGTATAAAAAGATAAAAAAAAATTAAAACAATTTTATACAGAAGAATGTTTTTTTCTGAATAAGAATTTTTCAGTAGTGCTGTTACTGAATACATACATATTAGCTCACAATGGAGAAATAATAGCCATTCTTGAAATTAAATTAATAAAAAAATATAGAGATACACGGAATATTTCGTATATCTTCTTCATCGCCAAGATTAATCTTCAGCTGTCAGATATATCATTGTATTTAAGTCCTTCCTCTCTTTATTGTTCAGCCATTTGCAAGAAAATTATTAATTTGTTTATTTATTTATTGGTAAATATTATTCACGTAACGAAACCAGTAACAATAAATAAACTTAAAATCATTTTCAATGAAATAAATAATACCTTTGCATCTCAAAAGGAAGCTTGTTATAGCAAGGTCAGTTTTTTACGTTGTAGTGAACAAGAAATCTTCTGACCCAATTAAGTTGCTGATTTTCGCAAAACGAAATATTGCACTAATTGTTACCTTTCTCCTCTAGCTATAATTAAAATTAAAGACTTCTTTCACTACTTTAACATGAAGTGTTCTTTTGTTGACAGAACTTTCTGAAGACAAAATCCGATTAATGACTAAAAAAATATTGTTTCGTAATTAGTTCTATCATTACAATGGCTATCTTCAATTTTTTTTCAATGAATTTTACCTATCTAGTAATTATTTTCATTGTACTGTGAAAACTAATTCAATTACTAAGTTTCTAGAAAAGTCAGAAACAATCATTGACTTCATATGCAAAAAACATACGGTATTAATAAAATTTTAACTTCAACATTGGAGATGACCAAATTGGAGACTTTATTGAAGTCTCCAATCTTTAGAAAATGAGAATATCTTAAATAAAAAAAGTGGACACTTACTGTTACTTCTTGAGTGACTTTGATATTGATGAAATTACTTTCAAATCTTTACACAGTGTAATGAAAATAAATCATATAAAAGAAACTGGAAAGAGCGTTTAAAGAACTTGAATTTTAACGCGTGTTAAAATATAATGCAGAATAACTGGAAGGACACACATTGCAATTTTAAAATAATTTTCAAATAAATATACATTTACAATTAATTTAAAATATAAAATCACTACTAGTTTCGCCGGAGATGATCGTCCTCAGGTGAACAAGGATTACAATGAAGTTGGATCGAATTTATTTATTTATCTCTGTTATTGTTATCTCCGTTCTTGTGCAAGCCAAACTAAACAGTAATTGAATATTTTGTAGAATGGTTTCTAACTTATAAGATCAGGTTGGCTTCTTTTGTTAAGACTATGGTTCGATATTCTATTTTTCAGGCTTTCTAGGAGTGAAATATTTAAAATATAAATTATGTTCTACAAAAGCCTCTTCAATCTGTAATTCTGATGTCATGAAAGGTAATTCGTGATATCCTGAAACCATCTTGTATTGTAATGTCAGTGGAAGACTTGTTTTATTATCAAATAAAAGTTAAACTATCTAATCTTGTTAATTCCAATCATCTTGATTGGAATTATAATTCACTTCTCATTTGAGAAAATTACAATTACAATAAAATTTGATACTGTGTAGAAATTTGAAGGTGGTCGCTTTGTCTTCCACTAAGGACAGACAAGTGGATAATCTTTCCGAAATAAATGTAATAACATCGCTACAGTTATTAATTTTCATACTTTTAAATTAAGGTTATTTAAAATTTCATTGATATTTTACAAATAAACTTTAAGACCCCAGCACTGAAAACTTAACAAAGAAGTACCAAACCTTCGATCTCTATTTTCAATTGAGATTTCCGAAATTCCGGATTTGCTTTGGAATTTATAAATAACCTCTGTTTGCAGTAATATTGAAATAAAGTAAAGTTACATTTTCTATGCAAAATAAATTCTTTTTTTTTTATAATAGCGATTGAAGATTATATAAAAAAACTTAAGTAGACGGAATTTCCGGATTTCCTGGCAAGATCAGACGAGACATGGTGTGGTTGACGGCAAAGACATTTAACCTGTTTTTATTTCACGGAAAAGTTTGTTAGCATCTGCAAATAACACTGGGTCGTGGTTCACCGCTTACATTTTCAATATGTGTGTGTTTCGGTTGAGAGTTAGAATGACCTTAAATTCTTGGGTTCATTACAACTTATTGCTTTCAGCTAAATATTTCCGGGAAATTTAATAAGAAGAAATATTAAATAAAACTACTATTAATTTATTCTCTCCAAACTTTCCTTGAAGAAGCTGAACTACACAAAACTAGAATAGTAGATTTCCGTGGAATTCATGTTAACTTTCGTATGTTTTTACTGATTTTCTAAATTTGTGGTTTTTATAGATGAGACGAATGTATCTATCTGAAAAAATTGCTCACTTCAATAAAACAAAAATTAAGTTAATTCAATTCTATGTACTGTTAATTAAATTTATTAAAATTTTCTTGTTTTCTTTTTTTTTTTTCAATGACTTGAGAAAAAGTTTTTATTTTACTTATATTGCATCTTTCCGTCGCTATTTATTTATTTATTTAAAAAACAAACCAATCGAATTCGTTTGACTTTAAAAAAAAGCAATAGTAAATTTCTGATAAGTAATACTATGTTAAAAGTGTTAAAAGCTTATGTTAAAAGTGGTAAAAATAAAATTTATTTTTATTATTATTATTCGTTCAAAAATTATTTGATGAATTAATCAAACGAAAAGAATACAGGGGTCCCAGGGTTAAGAACGAGATACGGGTTCCTGAGAATGTCTTTAAGTCGATTTGTATGTAACTCTGATATCTGATGAACAGCGGATATTATTGCCGTAAACAACGCATTTACGGCAATAATAATAATAATAATAATAATAATAATAATAATAATAATAATAA
>JAFIDM010000005.1:37550332-37596383 GCA_023159025.1 Thereuonema tuberculata | reverse complement strand
AATAATAATAATAATAATAATAATAATAATAATAATAATAATAATAAGCCTCCATGGACCCTACCTCCTCGCGGTGGGGGCGGGAACTACACTAGTTTAGGGTAGGCTAAAGGGTCCAACCATTTATGATGAGAACACGTTCTAATATAGATCATGCTGCATCGGGTGTGACGCAGGATAAAGTCACCCGCGTTCGGGGGTTAGGCAGAGGCCTCCGTTCGAAAAATATACTACAGTCTCCCGCAGGTGGTGGTGGAGAAAGTGGCACCCCATCCTGTAGTATGGCTACCACAATGCCCGGGCAACACCATCCAGCCCGAACAGTCGGAAGTGTTTCGTCTGTGTCAGAGCAGGCGACCACCAAGACTGGGAAACCACGCCAGCGCATCCGATGGTCACCACAGATGAACCAGGATCTTATGCGCGACTTCTTCACTGTTACAAAGTTAGGTACTCAACTAACAGGATACAGACAGGCACTACACCAAGCTTTCACCACACGCTATCCATCGTTAGGGCTTAGCGAACAGCGGGTAGCGGATCAGCGACGTTCAATTGTAGTAAACAATCTTATTCTCCCATGCATACTTGCACAAATTAAAGAAGAAGTCGCTGAATCCAACCACAGGACACCAAACCACACCCCACCAGAAGACACCATTATGGAAAACACAGAAACAATCTCTACCCCTCAGTACACATGCCCCAGCAATACAACTAATGAAATATTACGTGCAGCTCATGATCATTTCTACACTGCACTTGCACAATACACAGGCACAGACCCCACACTCAGGCCGCCACTCCCCAAAGTACACACATCAAAACAACTCGCCACAGTCATATATCATCTCAACACACACACTATCCCACAACACCTTGACAACATCCAAACATTAGAAGACATACATACAACACTCTACTGTGCTGCACAGGGAACCATTCGGGCACTTGGAATCAAACAACACAACATACCTCCCACTGCACGGACACAAGAATACATCCCCCCTTGGAGACGTCGCCTTGAGGGCCGCATCAGCGACCTTAGAGGAGACATAGCCAGGCTCACACAATACTGTGCAGGAAACAAAACAAAGAAACTTATGTCCCAGGTTAAAAAGATATTCAAGTACATAAATACTCGCCCTTCACATTCAAATCATCATAACCAGGTTCAGGAACATCTCGACACACTAAAACAAAAACTCAGTGCACTTGCAAAAAGATTACAAAGATACAAACAGTGCACTCTGCGCAAACAACAGAACAACACTTTCCAATACAATGAGAAAAAATTCTACAGATCCCTTACATCTTCCTCTATTGCAACTAACACAAACACTCCCAACAGCGAGGCTTTACATGAATACTGGTCGTCTCTGTGGTCAAACCCTATCCCCCACAATGATAAAGCACCATGGATAACAGAGGAACAGCAACTCACTGAACACTTACCCTGCATGTCCTTCCATGAGATTACTCTCGCAGATATACAGACAGCACTAAAACATGCACACAACTGGAAGGCTCCTGGTGCAGACGGAGTCCAGAACTTCTGGATCAAGAGGTTCACGTCCCTGCATGGAAAACTAGCGCTTACACTCACTGACATAATCCAACACCCAGAACATATGCCTCGTTTCCTCACACAGGGTGTCACATACCTACAGAGCAAGAACACTGAAACAGCGCAACCTGCAAACTACCGCCCAATCACTTGCCTCCCCACACTTTACAAACTCATCACCTCCTGCCTCGCAGAAAAGATCTACACACACATCGAGACATATAACATTCTTTCCGAACAGCAGAAGGGCTGTCGCAGGAATTCCCAGGGTTGTAAGGAGCAACTCCTTATTGACTCTGTAATCCTGCGCCAGGCACGCGCGAAGAATAGGAGCTTACATATCGCATACATCGATTACAAGAAGGCATTTGATTCTGTCCCTCATTCCTGGCTCCTACACACTCTTCATATCTACAAAATACACCCCAAGATCACGGCATTCTTAGCTGCCACGATGAAGAGTTGGAACACAACATTACACCTACGCACCTCTAACAACTCGATCACTACAGATCCCATTCCCATAAGGAGAGGTATTTTCCAGGGAGACTCCTTGAGTCCTCTTTGGTTCTGCCTCGCCTTGAATCCACTGACCCATATACTAGACAACACAAAACACGGTTGTAGGCTTACCACAGGCACTGTGACACCATATAAAATCACACACTTACTCTACATGGATGACATTAAACTCTATGCCACAAACAATGCACAACTTACTAATTTTCTACAAGCCACCACACAGTTCACCAAAGACGTTGGGATGGAATTTGGAATTGACAAATGCCGCAAGTTACACATAATACGTGGGAAGACTTCGAATTTGGAGGGTTTTGAACTGGACCATGGTTTGGCCATCCAATCCATGGAAGAGGGAGAGACGTACAAGTACCTGGGCTTCCAGCAAGCGCGCGTCATTGACAACGCAAACATCAAAAATGCACTGAAGAACACATACCTTGCTCGAGTTCACAAAATCCTCAAAACACAACTCAACGCCAAAAATAAAATTAAAGCTATCAACACTTTTGCCGTTCCCACACTAACATATTCGTTCGGCATAATTCCATGGACAAACACCGAACTCGAAGCACTACAACGCGCAACACGCACTACATTCACGAAACACAACATGCACCACCCCAAGTCCGCTACGGAAAGGATGACTCTTCCCCGCAAGGAGGGAGGCCGAGGACTCATCAACCTCATCACCCTACACGAAAAACAAGTGCATACACTTAGGGAACATTTCCACCAAAGAGCAGAAGACTCCTCACTTCACTCAGCCATTGTCAAGGCTGACACACACCTCACACCTCTGAACCTCGAAAACTCTTCTCCAACACTCACCACCCCTGACACCCACACTCAGCAGCTGCGTGAATCATGGGCTCGTAAGGAACTCCATGGCAGACATCATCACGAACTCAGCCAGCCTCATGTTGACATGGAAGCGTCGAACAGATGGCTGACGAGTGGTGAGCTGTTTGGGGAGACCGAAGGGTTCATGATCGCAATACAGGACCAAGTCATCTCCACACGCAACTACAAGAAACACATTCTACACGATGCAAACACACATGACGACAAATGCAGGAAATGCCACACTACGCATGAGACGATCGACCACGTTATATCAGGCTGTCCCCTTCTCTCTCAAACAGATTACCTCCACCGACACAATCAGGTAGCGTCGATCGTTCATCAACAACTAGCACACAAACATTCACTTATTAAGAGCACGGTCCCGTATTACAAGTACATACCACAAAGCGTATTAGAATCGCCCTCATATAAACTATACTGGGACCGCCCCATTCACACAGACAAAACCATACATCACAATAGACCAGACATCACACTTGTTGATAAGGTCAACAAACAGACCTATCTAATTGATATTGCAGTGCCTATCAGCAAGAACATGCAGAAAACTCACGCAGACAAGATCAGTAAATACACTGATCTAGCACATGAGCTCCAGAAGCAGTGGAGGCAGGATCGGGTACGTGTTGTACCCATCGTTCTGTCTGCCACTGGTCTGGTGCCTCACACATTGCACCACAGTCTCAGCACACTAGGACTTCACAAAAACACTTATGCACAACTGCAGAAGGCTGTGGTACTCAACACTACACGCATAGTTAGGAAATTTATGGACACAAGCACACATCCCTAATCATTCTTGCACACATCTTTACACTTGGCAGTATGTGCTTTGGTCCTTGACCCGCCATATTGTTTTTGCTGGGGAAACCCAAGGTTTGAAACATACAAACATAATAATAATAATAATAATATCTCTGTATTGTAATAATAATAAGTTACAGAAACTATTGTGCTCTTTCTTTTAATTCAAACAAACAGAACATAAAAACAAACTCATACAAAAAGTTTAGATAGGAGAAATTTAAAAAAAAATATTAAAGGTTTAGACTTATTTAGATTGATGCTGTGCGTAAGCGACCGTACAAACAAAGAGATTAGTAAAGATGCTACGCCAATGAACAGCTTCCACCATGGGGGTTTATTTAAATGTGCGAAGAAACTAGTTCCCTAATTATTAATTTCATTATTTAATTATAAATTATCCTTATGGTGAGCCTTGAATGCCCATTTGTAAGTACGGAACGCCGTTCGTCGGGTCGTCCTGTATCTCTACAAGACTTTTCAGGCAAATTACCAATGTATGTTCTTCACAGCACTAAGTGCGCTAAACGTAGCTAGAGATGCAAAATTCTCTGTAGTATCTTAATTTTAGTTTTATAGTAAATGAGACATAAAGAACTGAAAGATGAAAATGCATTTCAAGATATAAGAAATTACAAAATGAAAAGAAAATTTTTGGTTAGCAAACGAATTAAGGCATATTTGGGAAGTCGAATGGCATCAAAAAAAAGATAATTTTCAGGAAAAATATCCACGTTTTTCCGTATTCCAATAATGAATACTTATCAAGACTTTTTTTTTTTTATTTCCTTAAGGTGATTACAATTTTAGTCCTGTTAGGAACCATTAGTTCCTATCAACAGGTTTGATAGTTTACAGAATTTTTCACACAGTTTAATACTTGTGATAATTTGTGAATAGTTAATTCTAGTATGAATTCATTAATTGAATACAGTAAATATCCACGGAGATTAGGATTATCCACAATTGACAAACACTGAGGAAAGAAAACGAAATTCCTTTTGTCTTTTTCAAAAAGATCTTAAGATGCAGGAAGTTTACTTAACGTATGTCCATAAGTTTGAATTGCAACCCATCTCATATTGTCTGAAATGTGTTTGAGATCAGTGGAAATAATAAGGAATAACATTCCAAAGACGGACTGCAATAGGTAGAAATATGATGATTCAAGCTTCTTTTATTAATTTATCCTTTTAAATGTGGTTAATCCTTTTTATTTTGCCAAATTTACAATTATTTTGGCTTTGAATAAAATGAAAAAGTATTGTAATTATATAATAATATAATATAAAAAATAACATTGAGCTTTCTGTCAACAGCATGATAATGCTGGACTGGGTCTAGAGGCATCTTGACACATCTTTGTACCAGAATGTAATTAGGCTGATGAAGCAGGCAGACTTATTACGCGTGTCTTCAGCAACTTGTAAATCACATCGATGCGTATGAACCTATAATTATAAAGCTGTAATTAATGAATTGACTTCTCATTTCCTGGACTCGGTTTGGCATCAGACAAAATAATGACAGCCCACCTGCTAATAATAAGCAAAACTGATCTTCAAGGCAATTACAAAATTATTGTAGACTGTATTTAACTGCTATTTGGATCCTTCGCCACTTCATCTTGAAAATCAACATTGAATTTAAGACTTAGATAATTTTCTAATTAAGTATATTAAAAGCGACGAATAACCGCTTAAGACAAACCTAATAATCTGTTTATAGACATATATATTTATTACGTCTCCTGTCCAACTTTCTTACGATAGCTTTCTTAGTAATGCGCTAAGGAGGAAGTTCTGCAAGTAAATCGATGACTGCTTGTAAATACATAGTTTTCCAAACTGCTCCTGCAACAAGAATCCCATCCGGTAAATCAATTACACTCCGTTACCTACTTTATCATGCTTTACCTACCGATGTGCTGTATTTTGTTTTTTGTATACAGCAGCGTCTTTTGTAATTACTTTTGAAAAATATTACATTAAGTTAGTAGAATTGTCAACAGTTGTAACAGCTTTAGTATTCTTGAAGTATTAAATGTTTCATTATATGCTGCAAAGATACTTTTGAGTATTTCCGCATTTTTGAAGAATTCTTCTCAAGTTACCAGCCAGTTAAGAATTTTGGAATAGTCCAAGCTTTCGACCGCAGTCACAGCGTCCGTCTTGATTCCCTGAATCATGGACTATTCTAAACTCCTTACCTGGTTCTTAACTCGAGAAAAATTCTTCATACTCCATCGGCAAGAAAGCTTCAGGTCTTAAATTCATTATTGTTACTAATCCTAAAAATACACAGTTTATTATTGGAAAGACTTAACTGAGTGTTTGCCTATTTTGTGAAAGTCACTCGTTGTCAATTGTTGCTTAACTTGCCTTAAATGCGTCCTCTGCTACTGTCGCTTATTATCATGATATAACATTATTAGTATTACTATTGTTTTACCGCCTACAATTGCATAAACGACACCAGTTCAGAGCATTGCTGTGATCAAAGTTTACACATTTTTTACTTATAAATACAACTGAATTTCTTCATAAATTATCGTATAAATCAATTTTATTATAAAAGCTCGTATCAAAAAAACAACTTTTTAGAAATATTTAGTATAAGTAAAAACTCTCATTGTAATAAACATTAACCAAAAAGCTTTTTAATTGATTCATTTTAAAGTTCCTTACTAAATTTCATCATCCACTTTACTGCTGATCGACGACTGGATGGACACAGACTGGCAATATTAATAGACCTTATCTGGAAAGCGTGCTAAAAATGGTAAGATAAAAGGATAAGTCACAACCGGACGTCAAGGATCCAATTCGTGACCCGTTCTCTAATCACGACATCTTTTACGACTTGTATTAATTTGACTAAAAGATAAACATCTAATAATTAACACGCAATCATTTGATCGATATAAGGTCAACCTAAATTGTCAAATAATCCACTATATTTGACTCTTGGCGATTGGTCCATCGAATTCTAACACTCGTGGTTTTAGTACCGTTCGATTTCCTTTTCACTTAATTTTTCTTACTTAGATATTAAAAAACAAATGAAATCTTTTATTCCCAATAATTGCACTCGTTCAATTTTAGTTTCGAAAAGGTTTTTGAGTGCTTGATTAGAAGCAGAGATAATAATAGCATAGACCAGCTCGTTCCAGTAATTTCGGAAAACATTAAAAGAATAATTGACATATCAAATAAGAGAATACGATGTAGGTCACGGCTGTTGGCAATTATTGCCTTTCTCTAGAGTGACCTATTGGCACTGACACACAAACACCTCCCAGATTAAATCTGAATCACAACTATTCTTTTTTATTATTTGCAAGTATTTTTTTTTATTTCACGAATACATGCTTTATATTTATAGTGTTAACTGATTACAGCTAATCATAAATAATTTAACTCACTTTAACCTTCTAATATTTATTAATTAATTGTAATGTGTAACCAGTTCAATTCTTGATGTTAAGATATTAGGTGTAAACACAATCAACATGTCTCCAATCTCATAAGACTGTTTCTTATCAAGCTTTGATACTAAATTCATTTCCTTGTGACTTCGTGATGAATAGACATCAGTTTTTAGTGAGATGTCGTTTCGGAGTCTTAAAGTGGACTTGCCGATCAGCATTTGATTAGCTGAATTTTAACATAAGGTGGATTTTACTGTTGATTTAAGGACCACATCAATCCTTAAAAACAAATGATCCATTATATCTCATAGTATGTAGCAAAATTCGATCAGAATTTGGTAAAGTGAAATTTTGAGTAGTTAGTGATCAGTAGAATCCATATCATCAATATCAGAAACATCTTCTCATTAATGCTAATTATTAAACCGATTGAAGACTGAGAACAAAGCTAGCGAAGCATTTAAGGTTAAAGCATTTTAGTAATGAGCGTTTTTGAGCGTGCACAGCCTGAAATGAAGAGGGATGACTGAAGAAGAACTCTGGTAAACCAAAATAAAGGATGGGAAGATTTGAAGACTCATGTAGAATTTAACCCATACTCATAGGTTACAATGATAAACTGAACAACGGAAGTTAAAGGATCTAAAGATCAATGGGATGGAGTTAAGATTCGGGAGGCCAGTCCGAGGATCTCCCTCTTTAATGCAAGAAAAGAAGTTGGTTCCTATTGAAAAGATGGGGGGGGGGGGTGAATTTCTGGACCCTGAAGTCGATAGACGAGACATAAACTGAGAAAATCCCGACAACGCGGAAGATCGAATACGGCAGTTCCGTGCCATAGACAAATTCATATTCAATTAAATAAATAACTATTGGTAAACGGTATTTCTTTAAATGTGTTAAAATAACCTTTTAAATTTATGTCTTGGCCTTAATCTTTTTTTAAATTGAATATTAAATTAATAATTAAATAAATAAATAAAACTTTTCAACTTTTTATTTTCAACTCAACTCTATTTTTTTTTTTTTTTAATTTTAATAAATACAACTTAAAATAATCATATAAAAGGGACTTAAATATTGTTGTTGTTTTTTTATTTTTGTTTTTTTAATATTTCATGCTATGCCTTTTTTTATATAATTCTTTAGTCATTGTTTCTGTTCCTGAGCTCTAAATATTTACCGTATTTGCTGGCGTATAAGACGCACTTTGTTTTTTCTTTTCCTGAAACTCAAAAAATGGGTGCGACTTATATTCCGAATGTATAATTTTTTATCAATGCTTCCGAAAAGAAAGCGTACCGGTATTACATGCCGGCAAATCCTAGAATATCATAGTAAAAAAAAAAAAAAATTAAAAAAAAAAATCACATTTTCAAAGCCACCTTATTATGTAATTCGTATGCCTTCTTATTCTGTCAGGAAGACTCAATAGAATCTTGTAAATGGTGATTGGAAATTTGGCTGATTTAAAGAAAGACAGCACGTTTCTCCCATCTGCTCATTTGGTATCAAAGTGAAAAAGTGCGTCTCATCACAGCGCATGAATATTCAGTGGATACCTGGCTTTCCATCTTTTTTCGGGAGATTCTATCTCGAATCATTCCCACGAAAATAACATTAATCAAGGCATTCCGTGCTGAAGTCGGATATCTTTATTAAGAGAGAACCAAGAGCTAAAGAAAAAAAGATCTGCGTGGTTACACACAACCACAGATAAATTTACTAAACTAATATATCAATTGCCAGAAGCAAAGAAGCTATTTATTAGGAGTCAAGCAAGTAGTGGTTTCTAACAGGATATAAACAACACAACTAAACTATAACTGAATTTACCATTAAATAAGTCATTTTGTAATAACCATATATTTTTACCACTAAATATGCACACTGCATTTTTTATCGTTTTTAGAGGTGCCTCCTTGATAGAAATATTCAACGGATCTGTCGAGTTCCTCCGTCCGTTCATATAAATAAATCAACTTGTATTGGCTAAATTTCGTTGAAACTTAGTATGCAAACAATTTTATCGAAAAAGAAGTCACTTCTTTCGTCTAATAAAGTGGTTTTGGTATTTCATTAATAACTTTTATATAAAGTTCAAAAACTTTATTAAGGTGAGGAAGTATTAAGATTAGTAACTTGACTTTACGAGATTTTTCCTCTAAAATCCTCAATTTTGTTAAAGTTACTTTAATTCAGAAATGAACGTTGCTGCTATAATGAGAATCCGTCCATTGTTGATATTAAATATATGTTAAACTATGCATTCGAACAAACTTAAACATTAAATATTCACAATTAAGTTTTTAGACCAAGTGAACTGATTCCGAAGACTTTTTTGGATTTTGAAAAAAAAAATCACCAAAGAAGCAATTAAAATGCTAAAAAAATAAATATAAGAAAATGGTCACCTAATTTTTCTCATTCGCGACAAATAAATATTAGATTATACACTATTTTTTTGTCTAATATTGCATTTCCAAAAGCTTCTTTCTGGACTGACAAAGACTGTAATTTTTGGGAGTAGGATTATTGTATTGTTCGTTTGCTTTTAAATTGCAATTTATTTTAGATCATTTATTCTTTTTGATAATTTCGGTTGATGATGTATGACAATTCAGAAACAGTTGTCTCGCGATCCCACAAGTGATCTAGAACGGAAAAACTGCTAATACAGATTTCTAAAAAAATACTAATATCTCTCAGACGTGCATCAAGATTTGTCCAATGTTATTCAAATCATTATCTTTTGTGTGTAAGGTTTTATGTACATAAAACATTAACAATCCTATCGGAAATACGTGATTTCTTTTTCATTTGCAGGGTAAGTTACATCCAATATTTGCTAATCGTAGAATTACAACAAAAGCTATTGATGCACCTAGAATTTCTAGTAAAAAAAAGAATATTTTAAAAGTAATCAAGTGATAAGAAGTACTAAAAAGGTACAAAGTATTTAACTCGAAATATTTCGGTTCACCACATGTTAGATCATCATCAGCGGTGAATAATTCTCCAGTGACAACTACGTCAGTCGAAAACTAAAAAGATTCATGGAATCTACTTTTCTAACTTTATTTCTATGTTTGTCTTTAAAATGCTATTTTTCATATTAAAGAATATTAATGTCAAGCTTATGGTTGAACTGTTTCTGTTTTTATTTTATTATTTTTAATCTTTTCTATTGATTCCTTATAAATTCTATGGATATAATAGATTCCTCAAATGTTCTATTGAAATTTACATGTAAGCTTCAAAATATAAGTAAAGACTCTCCAAGATCTTGAGATAAGTGGAAGCTTTATTAGGTGCCTTGGGGCTTCTCTTCCAATGTTCTACAGACGCAGCAGATGGTAGAGAGATAAGAATAAGGCTTGCAATTGATGGATTTGAAAATTTTTTTCCTCTCTCTCTTTAGCTTCACTTCTCGTCATGCTATTCTTACGGGTTGCATTCAAATGCGGGTTGAACGCGGGCCTCAGTGTGTAGATGACACCACCAGAGAAATAGCTACCAATTCCATTGACATTTATCTTAAAAACTGAAATTGTAATTATGTTGGTTGAGTAGAAATTGAACTACAGACAAAGACGCCGCGCCGAAATGTCCAATACACATTCTCCATTTGAAATAAACCATAGTAACATATATTTAGTTTCGTATATGTCTGTTTATGGCATCTGCGTGTTCAAAAGCTCGCACGACAACTGTAATTTTCTTAGAATACATGTCACATACCACAAATTACATAGATCTGATATATCTTATCTAGATTCCTGCTTTCTTCCCTACAAGAATAATAATCAGAATTTCAATAGATCAGAACATTCCGATTAACCCAAAATATATCCATTTATTTTGGTTTTCAGTATAGTATGATACGTTAACCATTTCACCATTCTTAATCCAGCAATTATATGAATCAGGAATACGTGGATACCTCTTAGTGATGAGTGCTAATTAGAACAAGATAGCAGTTGCAAAGTTTCCGTATGTAACCAAAGTTGTTTAGCACCTTTGATATCTGGCTTTTAGCTTTTTTTTAAGGAGTTAAAATTATTTCTATAACGATAATTATTTTTATCTTCCGTAGTAAAAATGGGAAATAAAATGTTGATTTAAATCTATGCAACTGGAAGACTAATACTCTGAAACCAAAAATTAACAAAGCAAGAGACACAGCAGAAATAGCATGTTAATGATTTTAAACAATTGATGGTTCAATTCATAGTTTCTATTCATTACTGCTCCGAATATCAGCAAGAAAAAAAAATCATTTTAATATTTCAAAAATTTATAAAAGTTTCAATATAAAAACTTTTACAGAAAAATAAATAAGATCTTACATGAAATACTTATATTTTTATATCTATTCTGTTCATGTTAATAATGTATTTTTAATATTAACGTAGAGAAAATGAAAATCATGATGTAAAATATTCTTTAATATTCAAGAAATTGTAATAAATATAGTCTTAAAAATACTGAAATGCTGTCACGATGTTGTATTATATTGTAAATTATGACTGTTTCTACAATATAAAACTCCGATATTGAATTCGTTAACTCTTATAAAATTACAATGCTATTCGAATATCTTGTATTTCCTTATAATCAATCTGTTCACTAGGTTTCTAGAACACTGAACATTATATATTAATTATTACTTTGTTGGAGTTTAAGAGTGATTGATTGAAATACTGCACCAGGGAATACAATAAAATACATCTAATTATATTTAAATGAAAAGTAATTTTAGAGTCAACATAGTTTAGAATTTAGAACTTTATGTTGTTTGATAAAAAGAATTATATTAATTGCTAATTTTAATTTCATTCTTAATTTGAAAAGTGTAAGATTTTTATATAAGACAATTAATTCTAGTTTAACATAGTCTCTAGAACTTCTGTTAACCAACGTAATCAATAACAAGACGATAAGTTTCAAATTTTCGCCAAAAGTTTATCGGAAACTGATGAGTCACGAAGAAACCAGACTCCGAAAAAGAATCAACACAAGCAGAGGTTAATCAGAGGCGGATAATAAGAGATTATTGATGAATCTTAGTATAATCCGCAGACAAACAGACACCGTTCTTTTCATAAATCAGATTACCTTAGAAAGAGACTTGGCTTAATATTTAATATAGAACAGATTTAAAATATCGAAAGTGAGCAAATGTGTTACTATTATGTAAAAGATTTTTCACAGATGTCGGCTATTAACCAGATGTTATGAAAAGTATTTATTTATTTATTTATTTATTTACTTACTTTCTATTTTCCTTTTCCAATTTATCACTTGTTCACGTCTATTTTTTTTTACTCCTTTATGCGAAAGTCACATGACAGCAAGGCGATTTCTAAAAGACCTTTCCTCTAATCGTCCACGCAAAAGTCTATTGAATCAAGTAAAGAAAAATACTGAAGAAATGAGGCAAATCATTTTCCATATGTGAGTTCTTAACCGCTTATAACTCAGCATTCCTCTATATCCTGATGGGATGTCTATAGCAAACAAGAATCAACAAACTGGACTACACTCTTACATCTTCAAATCTAGAGGAGATTCATATTTTACTCTACAGAATGACTACCAATAAATCTCTTTGATATTAAGCAAAAAGTAATGAGTAATCTGAACACGAGGAATAATAACAACTTTAGGAATAGTTTTTCTAGACATCCTGTACCTTCAATGAAGATACCGAAAGTATAAGCGATACATGCTGTTGTTGTAAATATTTTTATTGGCAATAAATTATTATTATCATTATTATTATATTTTCCAAAATTTGTGTTCATTAAAAAGAAAAAAAAACCTCCTAACTTAAAAAGAAAAAAGAAAAAAAAAACAAACAAAAACAAAACAAAACCCTCCTAACATGGTAAGTTGTTTAAAGAATTAAATAGCCTGAGTTTGGGACTATATTCACTGCTAACTAGTAATTGTAAGTATTTTCTCAAACCAAATTGTTTTCCGGCGTTTCAGTTTTCCTATCACTTAGTTCGTTTATACTCAAAGTCATATTAAAAAAAATAATTCCTGAAGTCCTGAAAATGTGTTATGTAGAACTTTAATTATAGAGAAAACCAGTACAAGAATCTCTTTAAGTAGGCAGATAATTATAAATGTACAAGTCAAACAAAATTTGGATGATTGATGTTATGCAAATATCCTCCACTATGGTTACATTTCTAAACTTTTATTTACTTTTGTATATTCTTTTGGGAATATCTCCCAAATGCTTCGTGAATCTTCTTTCACGTAGAAGATGATGTATGCGAGTGTCTTTCAATATTCTTTCAAAAGTATTTAACTCATCAGTTTAGATTTAAACGGCTATAACTCAGAAACTTAACTTCAAATCGAGTTAAACTTTCAATTACATTTTACTAGTTTTGTTCTTCATTTTAATCTCCTAAAGCAATGGTAAACACTTACTCCTGCTATTAGGAAAATAAAAACAACGTTTAAGTTGTGTCTTCGTAATAACTGGTCCGGAAGATGTTGGTTGTATTGAGAAGAATGCATCAGCATATTTGTGATAATTGGGCAAAAGTATCTTTCGCTCACAATTGAAAGCTAACGTTAAATTTGCTCCAGATTCGTAAATAACGACGAATATTATTACTTTGTAATTTCAATTCTTCTTGAGTTTGTTTCTGCGTTCTTCCTCTTTCCTTTCTTTCTTACAATCAGCACGTGCAACAACAAGCATTTCTTAAAGGCAACAGCCTACACCCCCCCCCCTTTCCGAAAAATGATTTCTTTATCTGCCTGGTTCATGCTCCCGTTTCGTATTGTCCAATCTCGAAGCCAAGACAAAACGCAGTCCCTACCTGTAATTTTTCATGCTCACGAGATGTTCTGTCTCTCCACCCTCGAACAATGCCCTGGCACCATGCCTGGGTGATGAAGGTTAGGAAAGCAAGGCAGTGCTAATCGAAAATGCGTTCAAGAAAACTTCCGAGCCGTAATAGGAGCCTTTTACGGTCATCAGGAAAAGATTGGCGAAAACAACAGCCCTCAAGAAAAAGAAGTACCCAAACAGTAGCTAAAATAGCCACACAAGAAATCTGGTCTGTGATTACCATACAACGTCCGTAGAACACTTGTTCCCTGAAAATTATGGGCTATAAAAGAAAGAGAAAAGAGTTCGGTCAGGAATAGACAGGAAAAAAAAAAGACACCGCAGAACCATGAAGTTCTAAAAGGTTTCTAAAGTTAATTACTAACCAATAAAAGTTGTAATTCTTAAATTTACCTGTATTTTTTGCTGAGTCTGTTTTAGGCGCATTAACAATTAAAAACAAGCAGGAAATAAAAAAAAAGATATTAACATCCACGGTTGTCCGTCTATCTGTTCGATCCTATGCATCAGAGAACTTGAAAACTATAATTATTTATTCTGGAAATAACAATGCAAGGATTAACAGAAATCTATTCAAGAGCAAAAGTAGATCTCGTGTTATTTACTTCAATTGTCATTTGAAGTCTTAAGAAATAATTTAAATAACGAATGAAATAAGAATCATTTAAACGTAAGTATTTTCTTTTTCTCATACTGTTTATTGAAACAATTGAAACGACCTGTGTCGGGACACAGAAACAGTGACGAGGATTTCTCAATGGTTAAATAAGATACTAAAATTTATAGTCAGTAAATTCGTTTTTTCTTTACATGCAATAGACATTTTTTTTTAAGGAAAAAAGGGAATTTATAAACTGTATTTTCAATCAAAGTAATTTTTAACAAAGGAAACATAAAAGTCTTCTTAAATATACTTTTTAAAATGAACTATCAGTATCGCAGCAACATTTATACAGTGTATATTGTCAAGAACAATGCGACTGAACCATACCCACAACAATGCCCTCCAGCAAATTTTAAAATTTACTTCAAATTTAAGAGGCAAATAAGACAAAAAAGAAAAAAAAAGACAAACTTTTAATTAAAATCACTAATTGTAGCGTCCTCTGGTGGCACGAAGTGCTACTTACTTCTGATTCTTCGAAAGAAGTTTAAGAAGTTTTATGTAGACCACCCACTTATTTCTTAAAGGAAATTGAATTTTTCCATCAATAAATTAGTACATTCGCACAAAAACCAACTTATTCGCAAGACTTCATCATCAAAAACTAAGTATTTTTTAGAATTACGATTGTAAATACGTAAACATTTCCAATACTGCTTTATGTAAATGAGTTCCGTAATACGACCTTAAATCTATAATCTATAAATAAATCTATAAATAAAAGAAAAAAATATTATTTTGGGTTTGTTGTTTTTTTACACCTTTATACAGTGTTCTGTTTTCAAGTTCATAAAGAATATTTAAACATCTCGAATTCAATTGATTTTAATAATCCCATAATCAATGTTGACATTTCAATAAGATAATCCCGTAGTTATGTTAATCTTTAAATTAATTTTCACTTTTGACCATTAACCTTGAATAAACTCAGTTAATAGTAACCGATAAAAATAAGTCAATAAAATAATTTATAAACATCAGTAATTGATTCAGTTTGACCAATAGATCATTACAACAATCTCTTGATCCACAAAGATTATTATTTTTTTCTTCTTTACACTGTCATCAATTCGAAACAATCTAAATCAATATCCCAATTACTTACAGCAGAGGAACTAATACTTTTTTAATATAATTTTTTGATTTTGAAGAAAAAAAAATGAAAAATTTTCAATTCGAAATTTGAACTTCATATTTACTTCTAATACTACATTTCCATGAAGTCAATACTGTCCTGAACTAATAATAATTAAACAGGAGCAAGAATTTGAAACCGCTCATTAATTAAGGATCTATTTCTACAGATATTTATAATTAATTAAGAATTAACTAATTTTTCAATGGGGGTAAGAATTAGCATTTTCCTTAGTTGTAATCACATTTTGAGGCGTTGTCCACGATAACGAAGTTTTCGGTTATTCATATCTTTAGTTTTCACTAACAAAAGATTTCTTACTTTATCTTATAGTTTCTGTAGTGGCCTTTTAATTACAGTTTTAATATTCCATTATTCACTTGGTTCCTTCTTCCACATCAAAAGACTTCAATTATCGCCAGCGTAATTGACTCATTCATATAATTCTCGAAAATTCCTAAATGTACAGAAATTCACTAAGAAAAGAGTACAAATCTGTATTGAAAGTTCAGTTTTAAATGATTGCCATTTTAATATGACTTAATATTTTGATCGCCGTTGCTGTCCCATCAAAATGTTCCCTCATCAACTTCGTGTTTACATAACACCTACGTCAGGCTAACGCGATCTTTCCGACAACACCTAAAAAGATATTACACCAGTTTTATCCATCTTTCCTTATCTGCGATGGCTTACCTTAGCAATGTTTTTTTTTCGGCAATATAGTCGAAAATGTCCCTTCCTTTGAAATGGTAAATGTAGTAAAGTCAACGGTCATCAAAATAAAATCTTCCCGTAATTGCTACTGGATTTAATCAACTACAGTGGAACCTCGCTATTCGTAAACAATCTGTTCCAGGAGGCAGTTCGAATGGCGATTTGTACGAATGACGAATCATTTTTTCACATAAGATATAATGTAAATTGGATTAATCCGTTCCAGACCTACAGATGATTGCTTATATAAACCTTTGTAATAATATGTTAACCCTAAAATACAAGAAACTATGAAAACAATAAATATATAGGCCTCTATTATTATTATTTCTTTCTTTTTCAGTATAGGCGATATGGTTGATTTCGCCATGCCATACTGAGTTGCCAGGTCAGAGACACGAGTTCCATTTTCAAACTTCGCAACAATTTCTTTTTTTCAATTCAATTGTCAATTCTCACTGCTTTCCTTTTAGGCTTAGTTGAATCAGTAATCTTTTTTAGACCCATGAATGCACTATTTTTAATAAAAATAACAAAAAATAACAATAAAATAGCACAAAGTTTCACGAAGCTTGCGTGGATGATGCGTAGCGCACGGAAGCTAGCACGATACTGAACTGAAGCGACCGCGTGGTCACGCTGTCCGAATCGCGAGTAAGCGTACGAATGGCGAGTTCAATTTTACTTGAAAAAGTTGTACGAATAACGAGTTGTACGAATAGAGAGGCGGACGAATGGCGGGGTTCCACTGTAGTCTTATCCAATCTTTAATTAAAAGATTCTGACATTTATATAATATAATGGAAGGGCTTGAGGAATTGGCAAAAAATGTAAATCTATCAAAGGTTAAAATCTGCTTTTTAATATCTTATTCGTTTACTGCTGTAAAGATGATTAAGAATAAGTTCTCCGAAGTATCATATCCTTGATGCAATTTATTTTTAGAATCTTTTGTCCTTAAGGTTACGCTTCAAAGTCCTATAGAAACTGCTCTAGTGATAGTTAACAGTTTTATTGTCGAATTACGGCTGGCTAACATTTGATCAGCTATTTATATACACCTACGCAACAACATCTTCACTGCTTGCAAAAAAAACCTTTCTTCGAAAATCTAAATATTTCTTTTGGATAATTAAATACCAAGGAGAAGTTATCCCAGAGAATATGTGTAGACGAGATATTCTGGCTTTAGACTTAAAAAAACTAGTATTTTAAGACTTTAGATAGGTTAAAAGACAGGAAAACTAAATCAACAAAACTCCTTTGAGCATCTTTCTTCCATTGCAATGTTCATCTTATAAATATAATACTAGTCAAAAGAATCGTCCATTTCGTATTACCGATTTGGTATATTCAAGCACAGATAAATTAAAATGTTTTCAATGAGTATAATTCTGCCCTTTTTGATTTTTAAATACTAATAATCAAGTTTTCTTCACTATTTCTGACATTTATTCTTGATATGTATTTTTTTTATTTATTTATTCATTGTTGTCAGTTCATGCACCGTCTACTAAATATACATATCTTTTAAATTACAGAAATTCTTAAAAAAAAGCACAACTCAAAGTGAATTTTATATATGCGTTAAGGCATCTAATTTTATGAAGGGTGAAGGCGGGCTTAACTAGTTGACGTTCAACAGATATAAAGCTGGGTGGACCCTAGATTTGCATTAAGAAAGTTACAGGATAAAAAAAAAATATTCTTAATTCTGATGGGATTTGAAACAATATACGAAAAAATGTACAAATTAAAATATGTCAAGAGTTGTACAAATTATTACATGAAAGAAATAGTAAACACCAAATGTCCTAAGTACAGATAAAACTAGAAGAAAAAAAAATACTTAAAGAGTAAGAAAGAGTTTTAAAAAAAGCAGGTAGCCCACTTCAAAGAGCCTTTTAGAAGACATTTTGAGCAATCGTTGGCCATTTGTCGTTCAAATAATAATGGAATTGTGGGATATGTTGATGGTTGTCCATCTTTGTCAGACCAACTTAATTCAGATTACTGCCGCTGGCTTCTCGCCAAGCACCAGTGTTGGAACCGAGTGAAATTGTTTCTTTCATTTTTCTTGATTTTTTTTTCCTTGACTAAGCTTATGTTTTAAACGGTGAATTCCTTTTTCTGAATCATTAGAATGGAATACGAATTGAAGAGAAAAATAGAAAAGTTAAAGGAGGAAAGTTCAGTCAGTGAAAACGGATATAATGAAGAATTTACGATTTATTTGCATTGTTATTTAAAAAACAATATTCAATCAAAAATATAAATATAGAAAATATATATTGTAAATAATTAATAACATTATTCTACTCTTAGTATGCTTATTGTACAGTAAATTTCATAAAATATTATTATAATTATTATTGTTATAATTGCACGTATTATTATTATTATTAAATTGAATGTATTTATATTATCCAGAACTTAACTGTATTTTCTTTTTCTGTAATAAAAAAATAAAAATTAAAAAGAAATTATTATTACTATTATTATTATTATTTTAAGTAATAAACAAAATATAAAAATTTCATATACAATAAAATAAAATGTTAAGTTAAAAAAAAGACGTAATACAATTATTAGGTTATTATTTTAGTAGTTTCTTTTTTTCTGAAAGCTTGTATATTTTGTGGCAGCTCGTTGTATATTTTTGCAGTTATTTATTATAATTATATCATCTCATACATAAATAATGAATAATATAGGATCCAAGTTTGATCTCTGGGGAACTCCAATATTATTTTTTTCTTATTACTATCAATAATGAACTCATATTTTCCTATTTTGAAAATAGTGTTTAATAATAATAATAATAATAATAATAACAATGGTTCTTAATTTTCTATCAACAAATAATAACAAATAGTTATAATACATATGCTATCAAAGCAATATAAACGCTAAATCTGACACAGAGATTAAGCTAGTAAAATCCAGTAATTGAAACAAGTTAAGCAGAAAAAAAAATAGTTAGAAATATAATAAAGAATATGGTTATGAGAAAGCCAAATAAGTTTGCGACGTATAAATATTGCAGTCTACCAATAAGAGTACTGAATCATTTTACTGTATAAAATGATTTATAGCACGACGGAGTCGACCTCAATTTTCGAAAGATGAAGGCGTCACGCACGGACAACCATTAGTATTGTTGTGTTACATAAAGATAACTGGAAAACAAAGTGATTAAAAAGAATAATAGAGAAATCCTCCGTAACTGTGGTTGACGTCGATTGAAGGTGCTGACATTAAATTTCGTCATAGTTAAATAAATTTATCTACCAAATCATCTTCTTCAGAGAACATAGACGGAGAAATTCATTCGAGTTATTCATTAACAGTTCATCAGATTTCTTAATTTGGCAATCTTTTGAGTCAAGAAATTTTGATTTGCTTAAATAATTATTAATTACTTGCTAGACGTTTTCGAAATCTTTATTATGACTGTAATTAATGTCTAGGCGTTGAATGACATTTAATTAACAAGGAAATCATGCGAATTCTGTGACGAGTGTGTGCCAGTAGAATTCGAAGATGATTCATGAAATAAACAGCGGTTCAATGCTGGATACTTGCAGGATTCAAACAGATGAATAATAATATTCGTATCATTACTCGTATTAGCAGTTAATAGATTCGATCGATAGCGTTTCAGTTTAGATGTGAATTACATTAACCATCGAACGAAACTGAGGAAGAAACTAGAAATTAAAGCATCACAATAGTAATTTCATCTTTATTGATGATTTTACAGATATATATCCTTGATCATTTAACAATGGGCATCCAGGTGATCGTTTTGAGTGTGCGTGCATGTTATTTATTTATTTATTTATTTTTGGGAGGGGAGGGGGATGTGTATGAAAGGAGGGTGTTTATTCCTTGTTTCATCAGCCAGAGCTATCTACGTTTCAACAGCTCAAAAGTAGATCAATCCTACGATTATTCACAAACAATACTTTTAACGTATCTAGAATCAACAATCCATACTGATACTGAATAGGTCAACCCATTAATTTTTTAAATAATAATAGTAATAATTAAACATAATAATTTTGACAGTTTTGGAAGTCATCATCTTCCATCTTCGAAAAAAAAATTTCATTATATTTTTTAGGTTTTTTTTTTTTTTTTTTTTTTACAATGCGTAATTATCATCACTAAGATCTCTACGATTATTCTTTTGTAGAGTTAATTTCCTTCCATTTTTTATTTATTTATTTTTCCTAAATGTATTCAATTGAGGAGCTTAGTTTCAAAACCCGCCATCTCCAAAAATAGATTTTCGGAAAATAGGGGTTTGTTAATGCATTCGCATTGGACATGGCGGGCGTTGAAACAGCACTCGTATCTACAGTTCGGTTTTGTTTACGAGAGCCTTCAACGCTTTTGCGCATGCGTCAGGTCTCCTTCGATTTCATCGAAATAGGGGTTGTTTACTTTTTATCAGAGTTAGTTTACCGGTAGCTGCGTTCTATTTGCGCTTTTCAGGAAAGAATTATGGAAAGAATGAATACTATTGCAAAAATGCTCCTCCTTTATTTTTTCTTAAAAGCGAAAATGTCCAAAAGAATTTCTTAGGAAAGTATCCATCTCAGCGTATCACCCCTCTGCGGAGTAAAGTCCTCCGCCAGTGGTAGGTCTGCTTTTTCAAAACGGATAGTAAATCGTATTGCAATACATTGTTTCTGAAGTTAAACTGTATGCAAACGGCGGATTTTGATTTGAACTTAGCAAAAACTCCATTGGTTCGAAATTTGTAATTTTTGGAGATGGCGGGTTTTGAAACTAGGCTCCTCAATTATTCTAATATTAATTATAATTTTTATTCCTTGCTTTTTATTTTATTCTTATTCTTTACTACCAATTCATATGTATGTTAATAAGTACAATAATACGGGTGCAGAACAATTGGACAGTTGACAGTGCTGTGAGGTTGATCTGTCACAAACTATAATGCCACAGTCAAAATAAATCGAAATCATTAGAACCTATAAGATACGCGCTGTTGAAGAAAATAATAGGAGTTATTTTAGAAAGTGATATTAGACAAACGGAATGTAGAACCGAACCAATAAATTGATGCAGTAATAAATGTGATTCGTATTCGGAGTCAATTGTTTTTATTGGATCTGATTCACCTTACGAAGAAAGAAAAAAAGGGACTGTAATGAAAGTGGGACAATTTGACGATTGAATAGATCTGCCTCGAGCATTTAGAAAAATCTCTTATTTAATAAGATGGCGCAAAGGAAGAAGAAGGCGAAGAAGAAAAAAAAGAGGAAAAGACGGTGAAGGGGAGGGGGGAGGAAGCGACGGCGGATTGAAATCAAAAAGGGGCAAGGCGAATTGACCTCCATACGCCATATTTAGCAATGGAGGGTTCCATCCAATTGTAATTTAAGGGACTTGGCGGCTCTCTCCTCCTCCCTTGCAGTTGACCCACTGGCAGGTCAACGATGTGAGCCTGACTTGAGCGACATCTGTTGTTCATCACAGAGAACCTCCCCGAAATAACACAATGATTAACGTCTCACTTAAAGAACACAGCAAACGCTAAGAGAGGCCAAAACTACAAGAGCTGCTTTTGGTAGAAGTTTAGCCAACGATATTTATAATTAATGAAGAGAAAGAAGGATTTAAAGCTATTTACATTCCGACTCTTATTAATAACGACAGTTTCAATTATCTAATTACAGCAAAACATCACAACTTACTGTTCATTATCCAACAAAAAAACATGGAAATGAATCCATTTTTGGAGATGGATAATAAGCAGTCATCTTACTCAGGTGTACATAATGAGCGTTTATAATAATCCACTGTTATCGCAGTAAAAAAAAAAAAAAATCAATAGTTTTCAGGTCTTTAATTTTCTTCCATAAATACATTTATTCAATGGGATTAGTTGATAATCCATTCTTAAATTATTATAAGAGTTATTAGACTATAATCTGGGTTCTAATTAAGCTTCTAATATAATAAATGCAGATAAGAAAAAGCATAAGGGAGTTAAGTAAAAATTTTAAAATCGCATTGTTTTTTCAATTATTGTATTTTATCATCTACTCACTTCCCTAAATAAAATTGTAATCAAATCTGTCAGGTTATATCCGTATCACAAAGCTTGATTTTTTTTTTTTTTTATTTTTTAGGAAAGTTTTTATTAAAATTCAAATTAGTATTTCACATTAATGTAGAAATCATTGTAATAATAAATATCGAAATAATGTTAATAAAATACACTGCTGTTATTTTTTTAGGTTATCAAGTACAGTGGAACCCCGCTATTCGTACACAATCCGTTCCAGGAGGCAGTTCGAATGGCGATTTGTACGAATCATTTTTTCACCTAAGATATAATGTAAATTGGATTAATCCGTTCCAGAACCCAGAGATGATTGCTTATTTAAACCTTTGTAATAATACTTTAAGCGTAAAATACTTAAAAACTATGAAAACAATAAATATACAGGCCTCTTTTATTATGCCTTTCTTTTTCAGTATAGGCGATATGGTTGATTTCGCCATGCCATACTGAGTTGCCAGGTCAGAGACAAGAGTTCCACTTTCAAACTTCGCAACGATTTCTTTTTTTCAATTCAATTGTCGTTCTCACTGCTTTCCTTTTAGGCTTAGTTGAATCAGTAATCTTTTTTGGACCCATGGCTGCACTATTTTCAATACAAATAACAAAAAATAACAATAAAATATCCCAAAGTTTCATGAAGCTTGCTTGGATGATGCGTAGCGTACGGAAGCTAGCACGAGACTGAACTGAAGTGACCGCATGGGGCGGCCAGTAACAAGGTCACGCTGTCCGAATCGCGAGCAAGCGTACGAATGGCGAGTTCAATTTTACTTGAAAAAGTTGGACGAATAACGAGTTGTACGAATAGCGAGGCGGACGAATGGCGGGGTTCCACTGTATTAGGAATTGAATTTTTGCTTAGTTTTGTTGTTGTTGTTTGTTGGTGTTTTAATGGCGCAAAAGCAGCAGTGGCTAAGCTGCGCCTGCTTAGTTTTACAATCGATTATAAAAACCTTATTGATTAAATTCATTTGATTATTCAAATATTTTTTTTTTATGAATTACATTTACATCTTAATTAAAAGTCTTTTTAAATTTAAATGTTTTCAGAGACATCCACAATCATCTCAATTGCACGCAGACGTTTTATGATGATTTCTTGCTGTCTACCCCAACTCTACGGCGAACACGATTTAGATGTGACATTCTACATATATTTCCAAATCTTATTCATACTGATGGAAGATAGGACTTTCTCAATAACATTCTTCCGTTATTTAGTATTTGATATAATTAGCTGACAATACATATGTTATATACATAATATAATGAGTATATAATCTAACCTCTCAACTAACTTCAATGTTTCAAAGTTCATACAATGTTTGGAGATGCCACAGGCATGGATTGCTATCAGGGGCGTATATAAGGGGGGAGCCGAGGGGGCCCGGGCTCCTCCCGAAATAATGAAGGTATGTCCTCCCAAGGTTTTTTTTTTGGTTGAATGGATAGGTTTCCATGGGGTGTCTACTTAAAATTACTTGACTTAACCTTACATTAATCTTGCCCCCCCCCCCCGAAAATATATTCTATATACGCCACTGATTGCTATATTGAATATTTATTTAATTGGCCAAAACTATACCGACTTTAGAACGACAAGAACTGAAAATCGTAATTTCGAACGTAAATCTTTCATAAAGAATGACGTATTGAAGGCTAATCAGTTTCTAAAATTGCTCTGATTGAAATCAATTGGTTTGTTTGTTTGTTTGTTTTTTCGTAAGAAAATCAATATTTGGTGAACATCGGTAGCTGTAATAGTCAGTGTGGATTAACGTAATCTAATCCGTAAGGAGGAGAGAACGACGACATCCCAGAAAGAAAAGATTATCACTCGTGGGTGGGCAAAGCATCTTTGGGTCGGGCTCATTTGACGTAGCCAAGGGAGGCCTTCCGGAGATGATGGGTTAAACCTCCAAGTTGGTGGACCCTCCTATTTGGCCCGCACTCTTTGGTGTGGGTGGGACGTGGATGGGACACTGGATCTGCTCCAGTTGCTTCGTCTGCCCACCACCAGAGGCGTCTCGTTGTGTTACCAGTTCACTAACCCCACGCCAGGTAGGGCGTCGGTTCAGACAGATGTTGATCCTTTCAATATCGCGCTTGATTGGTACAGAAGTGACCTTTGACCTCTCACTGAGACCGAAACAGGACCACCCTTCACGACAGCAAAATAGTGATAAAAAACAAGCAAAAGAGAGAGAGAGAAGAAAAAAAAAAGATAAAATTTATGATGGATAGTCTGGAAACTTGTCCAATTATATGGGTTTTTATTGGATGTAATAAGTTGTTTTTGGGGCGTAGATGTTATTTCTTAAATTATCTAGGAATAATTTGTTTGACTATGAAAATAAAGAGTGATGTAAAGAGCACTACAGTATTACTCATATTTCTCCTGCTTGAGTACACTCATAACTCCCTTTCCCCAACAAAAACTAACTTGCCCTACATATAAATCTCGGTAAAGTCCCATATATTCTTCATCATTGGCAATACAATAGAATTATGATGTAAATCAAGTCACAGACCGACTGTTATGGAAATTCTGTCAAACAACTATACCTCTAAACAGGCAGCGCTCGAATTTTGACAATAAAAGTGGCACAGGAGATAGGAGAGGATACCGGAAGTTATGTGAACAGATCACTTCCGTTCGCCGCATGGGAAGTGACCTGGCAGCCTCCCTTGCCCTAAGCATTGGTCTGCCGATGCCTTTGTCATAATTCACGCCGATTTTCCATTCTATCCGCCAGGATAATTGCATACACCTAAAATATCATTCATTTTCAAGCTGCCATAACATTTGAAAACATTAAGCGGATCATACATGACAAATCACGATAATATGTTGTTTTGTTTTTTATCTAATTACAGCTTAGATTGATTTTTATTTATTTATGTTTAATTTAAGTTGGCAGTTTATTGTAAGAATTAATTATACATTATATGTTAAATGGTGATTCACTTGTAAAAGTTAAACATCTTAAGTTAATAAATTTTCAAATATTTCTTTGAGAAAGCTGTTTCGAATAGTGTAGTTTATTTCTCTTTCTTCCTGACATTCACAAGTAGATAACGACTAATGCTTGTCTATAACAGTCCACAACAGTGTCAATGTCAATTTTGAAAAACAATTCGTTGACAGGTAGGATGTAGGACACATCCGTTTAAGATAAATAAATAAATAAATAAATAAAGGTTAATAATAAATAACTTAGAATAAATACTTAAGTTATGTGGCTAATAAGTTTAAAAAAATCTTACAAATGTCAAATTGTTATAATTGTAATAATGTAATAACTGTATTATTATGAAAAATCATAAAAATAAAAGGATATTACAACAAAAGGTTATCAAAACAGCCACAAACTTCAACTTCAAATAAAACATAATTTCAATTCATTTGTTGGAGGCATAAAGAAATTAATGAAGTAGGAATCAAAATTAAAAGATGAATCAAGCTTAACAAAATGGAAGAAAGTGCAGGAATAATTTTTAATTTTTATTGCAGTTCAGGTCTAATTGATCGGCCACGTCATGCCCATACAACGCATTTATAGCGATGACCTTAAACATAAACCACAAATCCTAATGATTTTTTTTTTTTTTTTTTAAAGAAATGCTATTCTTTAGGAAATTTTATAAGAATCTCAGTTTAACAGCAACTTTGAGGCAGTAAGTTTTAAAGTATTGTGGGATTAATATAATAAGAAAATAGTTGCTTTTTATTTTTTTAGTTGTATTTCTTTTTAATTTAAACTTATCTTTTTTTAAAATATAAATGTCAATTTTTGAAATATACTTTTTCAGGCAAATTGGGAAAATTTTCGTTGTTTTTGATAAAGTTTAGCGTGTTATGTAGTTTTATTTAAATTTCTTTATTAAAACAAATGTAGAAATTTTATTGCCATTCTTTATTCTCAGTATTAGAAGAAATTATAAAATATAGATGTCTGATGAGTTTGCATCTACCTACAAAGTTTTTAGATATTAAATTTGACAATTTAATGTTAGACCATTAAAATGGGATCAAAGGATGTGCGAAATGAAGCTAGGAAGGGAGGTAGACCCCACCCACTGCTGTGACGGGATGCGCTTCAGTCGCGCCGGATATAACCTTTTGAACCCTGGGGTTCGTAGTCCGGTGCCTCAATTCGGCGTGGTGCAATTTTCTCTTTCCCATTCATGGAATATGGGAAATTTGAGAGAAAAGGCGCCAGTTTCACATTCAACCTGACGCATGAATGCACAGCTTTACCTCCCCCCCCCCCCCTCCCACAGAAAATCGGTTCTCCTTTTTTTTTTTTCTTTTCACTTTCTTTTTTAATCTTTTCTTTTCTTGTACATCAGTCTACCGTCCTGACCTCTCCCGTATCTTCTGTTATCGACCGGAACCGCTGTGACGTCACATCCGGTGATTGCTAATCCCATCATTGCAGGGCTAATTAAATTTTTCATCATTTATATCAACGCTCCTTGGCTCTTTGCAGTAATTACGAAATATCCGCTTCTAATTACTTCACTTACGAGGAAGGTGAGGGAGTTCAGATGACTTAATGGCTATTTTAAGATCCGTCCCCTCATAGGAGGGATTGCAAGCAGATGAAATAGCCCTAACTTAATCCCTGTGTCTTAAACCACACCTCGCATAAAAGCAACTATTTCGTATCTCCTTAAACTAACATCAATTAAAACAGAGCAAATGATTTTTATCTATTTATTTAATGAATTCTAAGAAAAAGAAGTTTCTCAAAGAACTGCTTTCATTAAAATATTGCTCTTTTTATTTTTATTTTTAAAGTCGAGAAACAATACAATGGGAAAGCACGTTTAATATTATAATAATCTATCGAATGCAAACCTGGATTCATGGTTTGATTTCTGCAGAAATTTTACTAAATACTAATTTAATCCAATTCAATTTACTCAAATCAAAATACGAGAAACATTGAATTACACGAGGAATTAGTAGTAATTAACAGTAATTCATGAAACTTATTGGTTTGTTTCTAATCTTTCTAAGATCATTTAATTAATGATAATAATTTTGATCACCCGCAAATTTCTCCACAGGAATTTACAGTAGAGATCTACAAACATAAAAATTACATCGTCTCTTAACATAACATTCTTCATTTCAACATACAAAATCCAATAACTGTTTCAAATTCGTAGTCCAAACACAGATGGACAATAAGCTTAGCTTAAGAAAGTCGCTAAAAACAGACATCTTTCCCTGTTGATTTTGTCAGTTTATTTGTTTGTTTTTAACCTAAAAATTAAATTCCAAATTTAAAAAAATAATATTTGTAAACTGTAACTTTATATAAAGATAATCTGAATGATCTGTTACTGTAAATAAATTATCCCAAATTTATTACCTACGAACTTCTCATCTGGTCAATGTGATTTGTAATATCCAATAGCAAATTATTCAATAACAATAGCAAATAATAGTTAAATAGAGAAACCATAACACAAAAATAAACGTATTTTGTTCAGGAAATAATGAAAGCCTGATAAGTCAACTGTACTTCTATACATCTCGTAGAATTCAATTTTGATGGGATTTATTCGATCATAGTCTCGATCTTTGGTCAGAAAGGATCTTTGTTTCGAGCTTATTTTTTTTCCTCCACTCAGGCCCTAAGATTCACCCAGCCGTCTATCAAATCTATGGATTTCTTTATCAGCTTAAGACGGACGAGCGTCGGATTGACTCCATTTCGTCCCTTTAAATTACCAATCACAGGAGCCACTTCCTTGTCACCAACCTTCGAGGATTTCGATGGACAGTGTATTATAATAAACATCTTAATTAACTTTTGTTTAACTTAAAGTTAAAAGTTGAAAAAAAAGTTCAGATAACTTACATTATTTTAGTCTCCATAATTTCTAATGTTAGAAAATCTAGAAGAGTACTCTGTAAAAAAAAAAAGATAATAATTATATTAGTTTTACATTTAAAAAAATACATCATACAATTAAAATAACATGAATTGATAATAAAAATATTTTTTTTTTTTTTTTTTTTTTAAGAAACAAACTATGTCAAATTCAACGCAATTGGCTAAAAATTATTAAATAATTTGAAATGATAAAACAAAAATATTAAAAATCATTTGAAATACTTAAAAAAAAACACTGTAAAAAAAAAAAAAAAACTAGTTACACTATGAAAAAACTACTTCGAGATTACTATTTTATTTTTATTTTTTTTGTAGTAATCTCGAAGTGTTCAGAAACTTTAAAATAGTTTAGTGTAATTCCATAAAAAACAAAAACAAAAAAAAAACAACTTCAATTTGAAATTTCAAGAAACAATTCTACCAAAATATGGAAAGGAAAAACAAAAATGAACATTGAAAGATTTAAACTAATAAGTTTAGGACTCTTTCACAAGTTCAGCAAAACTCCGACAGAGGGCGGCGGACACAGAAATAGAATTGTCGTGGCCAAGTTTGCTTCAGTGTTAGATGTAACGGCAGAATGATACGACATTTTTTTTTTTAATTTTGGATTTAACATGATAGTAAAAAAAAAAAAAAAAATTAATAAATAAAAAAAAAAAATTTTCGTTTGTTAAAAAAGAAAATATTCTATCACTTTTTTAGGAAATATTATTGATTTTAAACTAATTTTCAGTTCATTTACCATCTGTTTTTTTTTTTTTAATGTAAAAAAAAAATACTTTTTAATGTAAAAAAAAATAAACGGGTGTTCAGAATGATTTAAATTACTAATAAAATAATAAAAAATATCAGATTTAAATTTAAAAATTTTGATTTCATAAGCTCTTTTTAAAAAAATTGTAAATGAAAAAGTTGTTTATTCTTATTATTATTATTATTATTATTTCCACGTTATAAAAATGTGTAATATATTAGCTACTGACAAAATATACACAGGATTAGTAGTTAAAAATGTTGTTGTTTTCATCAAGAATTTCGTATCCACAAATGGTTTCCGAGTCTGTACAACTTACTTGACTGGAGTTACGAGATCCCAATTGTAAGTTGCTTTGAAAATACTAAGCAGAATTTCATAAAATTTACATAACAAGTTCCGCTGACAAATTGTTCAGCTAGTTCTATGTCGGTATGTTATTATGTACATATGTTATGCTGTCTGTGTTTAGCAAATCAATAAAAACTGTTGTGTATCCGACAACTGAAGCAGTAAATATACGATAATCGACTGCAGTCAAAACATATACATTTTCATCACATTGATATAAGCATGTCCATTATATAGATAAATTAGCTTATAACGTAGCACATGTAACGTAAAAAACCGCTTTATTTATTTATTTAGCAAATTAATTTCGAGATCGAAGAACTTTCCAACCCTTTGTGGCCTTCTCCACACCCCTATCACTTGAAACTTTCCGCAATTGGTAAAAAATCACATAATCATTAGAAATTAATGTTATATTCTAAATTAAATTAAATTGTAAACAATATCCAATGTATTAATTCCCCGTATCGTCTATTTATCACCGTAGACATCGCCTAATAGAATTATCAGGTAACTCGTAAGTTAATCGTGTTCGTCACCTGCAAAGAATGACGCACTCAATTTAAAACTGCGGTGGCGCCATCTATCGAGAGCTTTGGGAAGCTTTTCATTTTAGTTTTGGGACTTTTTCATTCATACAACAGGAACTACTTGATGGACCGGGATGAAAAGTAGCCTATATCCTTCTCCGTGTCATAAACTACCTGAATGCAAAATTTCATTATGATCCGTTGCGCCGTTGAAGCATGATTGAACGACATGCAAACTTACAGATTTTCACTTTTTTTTTTAGTTAGGATTAGGATAAGCAACCTTTCTATACAGAAAGAAATGTTTAACAGGAAAGAAACAACTTCTGTTGTTTTTATATATTTATTTTATAAATGTTCTATTGACTGATGAGTCCAGCATACAAAGTAATTTGTGACCCACTTATAAGCGGAATTTTAGTAACAACTTTTCCAGAAACGATTCACAACCGGTTAAGGGTTTTTGTACATTTAAAGAATAAAATTACAATTTCATTGAAATAAATTAACGTGCCGTAAACTGATGAGTCCCCTGTAGGACGAAACGGCCGTTCCCGATTACTAGGCAATTATCAGCTCTTCAGGCATTTGTAGTATCAGATTTATAATACTAAAACAAAAATAATAAAAACGAATAGTCTATAACTGCAAAGTTCCATAATCTGTAATATTACAACAGAAGTTAAAATAAAAACTTTGCAGTCATACGTACAGATATAGAAAAATGGAAAAAGTGTATTTTATATATTCAGAAATGCAGTTGAAAATTTTTATATATTAAACATTTTATATATCTTTTTTATTTTGTTTTCTACCATGAAAATGATATATTACGATAATTATAAATTATTCATAATAAAAGAACTATTTGCTTCGAAAAAAAGCTAGAAGTGGCTTTTAATTGTTACACGATCTTAATAAATTTGATAAAAACTGTTAGCTGAGTTTTTTTCATGTTTCATGAAAATTTATCCAATTGGATTCGAGTTTGTTTCGGCCAAAGATTACACAGAAACTTAAGTGAAATTTAAGGTCTGCGAAAGAACAGTAAGTGATAAAAAGTGTAAAACAGTTACTTTTTTTTTGTAGAAAGTTGTATTACAAGTAATAATTGTTAGTTGTGATTACATTTTCAAAGAAGATGAAGATAGCTCAAGTTCTGGGACCATAAACACAGGTGCAGAAGAGAGTTGTTGTTTCAACATAACAACAGATACAGGGGGAGGGGGGGGGGCTTTAGAAGAGAGGGAGACGTAGAAAGATAATATTTAAACAAGGTACACCACAAGGTGTTTTTCTTGGTTTACTTCTATCGCTGTGTTTATCAGTGAGGTGCACGTGTTGTTCTTTGCCTTCGAGGTCCGTGGCCTGCCGGACCCCCACACAACCTCTGTCCACCCAGCGAAATGCCATAACCTCCTAACCTGTAATTTCCGTGCATCAATAACAGCGGCGCTGACAGGCTTTTGGCAGAACCGCCATCTCGGCTTTTAATCGAAGTGGATGGGGGATCAATATTCAAAACTTCCCAATTCGATGACGGGATCTCGTTCCCCCGTGGGGATCTCGAGATTAGGGCAGAGCTTCTTCTAAAAGTCTCATCCCGCTCCTGAATATTAAGTACGGACCCAATCAGATTAAGCACATCCATCTCGTTAAAGATTATGGACGTAGGCTGCTTTCGAGGATCGGGCAAAAAAAAAAAACTTGCTTTAGACAAACGAAATGAAAGCTAAGACCCTTGCGAATTAGACTGATTATGGCGTCTTCTTACGTGATTTGGTTGATTCAAGTAATTTTCATTAAAAAATTAAAAAAAAAAAACAACAACTTTTTTTCTGCTAATAGTGACAGGAAATCAGACGATTGACGCGATTAAAACGAGATCATGAAATCTGAAATAAACATTTCTGTTTAATTAAAAAAAAAACAAAAAAAAACCCAAACAAACTTATACTTTTAGATGCTAAGTTGTTTTTTTTTTTGTTTTGTTTTTTAATTACCTCATAGTTTCCCTCAAATATAAAAGTAATAAAAATAATCAACTTTGTTATACTAAAAGCAGACATGCGACAAAAATCATATTTTTCTAATGTTTCAAGATAATTAAAAAATTTTATTTCTTAAAACTTCCGAAAGACACTACTCTGATATCAGTTAAGTCGTACGTAAATATTTTTTTGACAATATATTAAAACCTAAATGTCATTTTTACAAATAAAATTTTATATATCATTTAAATTTGGTGAGATGTTTAGAATATTTAATAGTAGAGGCTTTAGAAGGAAAGATCTACTAAAAAAGTATGGAAACTTTACATATCAAAATAAAATGTATTAAAAAAAATAGTTTTTTTTTAAACAAAAAAAATCAATACTTAAGAGTACCCAATTTCGAATATAATCATCTCGTTTCATAGGAAAAAAAAAAATCTTTTCAATAACATTTTATAATGGGTACTATATTTTTTTCCGGGATTTCGGATTATAAACCATGCTTTCGAGGAATATCCACAGCAAGAAGTAAAGGTAAGTCAGGATTTTCAATGATTTTTTTTTCTCTAATCTCCGTTTAGTAGGTCTAAGAAGTAAACTTTATCAGGTTTAAGAACAGTATTCGTATTTTTTTTAGTTTTTTAGATCATGCTTTCGTCATATTTAGAGTTATTTTTCGTTCATAAAAATATCCCTTCATCCTGCACGAAATCGCTAAAGATATGAATAGTTTATTTATTTATTATTTTCATTGGATTAAGATCGTACTCTGAAATTTAAGATAGTTCATGAATTTCTGTACTGTTATTGTTTCTTTAAAGAAACTGCGTTAAGTTGTTATAATTTTTATTTATAATAGAATTATAAAAGTACGAACGATTTTTAACCTAAATATTACATTAACGAATATTTCACTTTGTACAGCCACTAATTCTAGCTGGAATTACTACCATGATTAATTGATAGGAACATAACATAATTAGTAATGTATAATTAGTGGTATAATCATGATTAGGCCATGTTGTTGTGGATCTGATTATCTAACGGATAAACGTATTGATTGCAATCCAATATCAAAATATTCCAAGATCATAGATATAGGTTATAGCCCTAATTATGATTAATTAGTCTAATCAAACAAATCATTGGCAATAACTGACTCTGATTTCAGATCCAAGATCTAAAGATATAAGCTGTAAATTTGTTGATTAACCAATAAAAGACTCAGTTCCATTTCTGTAATAGGAAAAGTAATTAGGAAAAAGCAACTAATAATAATAATAATAATAATCATTTGAATAAAAATTAGAGTAAAAGAGAATCTTAGCTATAAAATAATCTCGATATAAAATATAATATATTAAAACACACAATACAGATACACACAAAAAAAAAGAAGCTAAAAAAAGCCTATTTCTTTCAAATATAATATACAAGACAGGCGACATTTAAAGCATTGAAGTTGTAGGTAATTTTTAGGCTACTTCTCGTTCAAAAATACGACGCACTTTTTGTGTGAGCTCAAGTAAGATTTTGGTAGCCCAGTGAATATTTACTGTCCCTAGCGATATATAGCGTAAAAGATTTAAAAGCCTAGCCTGCTCCCTTTCTCAAAGATAAAGAAGAAAAAGAAGTCATGAAACTGAAAACCTACAATAGACTGACTTCGCCAACTTAATATTAGACTTTTAACTAGTTTGACATAAATTCCTCGTGCATTGCCTGGGGATTCTAATTGAGATTCTCAACAAAGGAATATCAACTCAAATATATGAATACTAGTAGAATGGAAATGTATTGTAGTTCTCCTAATCATAATTAAGTAACAATTCAAATTAAATAATATCTTTTAATCATATTTAAGTGAAAATTAAGTTAAATTAAAGTAATCACACAAACATACAAAAAAAAATAAAAAACAAACACCTATTAAACTGAGCTGTTCTCTATTAGTCTTCTATGCGAACGGATTCAGACCCTTTCTAGTTGTAGGAGGACCCAATAACAGGGATCCAGGAGGCGTCAATTTATTATGACATTTTTTATTTTTAACAGAAATCATGAACGCCTCCACATCAGGACCTTTAATTTGATACCAATTTACCCTATTTGCACCTCATGTGGTTCTGAGATAAAAGGGCTTCCAGACTCTTCCTTTGATCTTATAATGTACTAATAACAAAACTTTTTCAAGTATTAATTTCTTCGATTTTTCTTGAAAGTTTATGTTGGAGTTATATCGTAAAATAGGAGTAGCAATTTTTATTTCCGAAGTTAATATTAATTATATGACTATATGTTAACTAAGAAAATGTAGGAGTTCCTTCTACCTGAGAATGGACCTTCCAGAGAAGCCTAAGCAATAGCTGCTGTTAAAATACAAAGAATCATCTTTCTGTGCATAGTATTCGGGGAGGGAAACATTTGCCTGTTGTCAGGTTGAGGCGAAACACATTCAGATCGATTATAGTTTGTCATTTGTGTTTTATGTTTTCAGTTAATTTTTTCCTTTTATTTAAAAAAGGCAAAATAGAATATCTGAATTACGCCATATGTATTCGCAAACTCGCATATATACTACACATACAACAGGATGATTTTTGGTCAAGGCTTTTTGCCTATTGGTCAAATTTGTACACAAATCAACAGAGCATTCCACTGGCTAAACAAAATCTAATTCTGATTAATAAATAAAAAAAAGGCTACAATTTGGAATGTTATGTGTTATAAATATGAGGATATTTTAATTATTGTAGATAAATAAATTAGTCGTAAATATCAAGAAAGGTAATAGACTGATGACATTGCTGATTTCCACATCTCAGTGTTAGTGTTTTTTCTTGAATTATGAGATTAATTAAATTAGTACAGTATGATTAACTTGTAGCTGTATAGAGTTTTGTGTTTGGTAAGTTAAGGTTGAAACTATCCACAAACATAGTGACGTAATACTTAATATTGGAGGAATGTTTTACGTTAATGAACCACTGTTTTAAACTTTGTTTCTGCAATACGATGTCTACGTCAAGATTAATTCCTCTTCTACTTCTAAAGGAGATTAATAAAGCCAACGAAAGCAATAATTAATAATGATCGATAGAGCGTCCCTGTAATCGATTGTCATTATCACAATGCACTCTCCTTAATCCGACTTTCGGTTCGGCTGAAATTGGGTTGGCTAATTTAGGTAGCGATAGGAACCGTATTCCCCTGTCTCTGCGCTTCATTAAGTCGGATCCTGTGTGAAGCTCGCCTGTCCATCACAGCCACTGACCCCGAGTTCCGGTGACACTGATGGAAGAGCCTCGGCTGCGCCACCTTTGGGTCATTAGCGATCAACCCTGGATGGGAATGGGTCCAGGAAGACCTTCAGCCAACAATTATTTCGAGTGCATCGATACAAGCCAAGGCAGGTTGTTCACCAATCGAATAATGGTGCCCACTTCTTGTAAACAGGCGAGAGGTTTATTTCTTACGATGGAATATCTGCTTGTAAGTTACGATTATAGTAATACTTTTCAAAGTATTGCATTACAAGTCAATTTGTTAATGGCGTTTTGTTAATGAATTAATGTTAATGAAATCTATGGAAAAAACCTTTGACCAAGTCACAAAAAGACCATTGAAAAAAAAAGAGCATCAAGAAAAAGGACCTGATGTCTTGAGCAGTAGCGGGTGAATCAACTTAATCATACCAAAAAAAAAAACTCATTTGGCACGAAACTGAGAAATTTAACATCAACGTAACAAACAATAGTAATATAAATTAGTTAAAACAAGGCAAAAATTAAGAGTACTGTAAACCCATGAAATAAAGAAATTCCAACGAAAGCATCGACTTTAAAGAAAGAAAAGCGTTTATAAACCTTTTACTGATGGCAAAGTGGCAATAAAACAATAAAAAACAAATTTCTTTCTGCAGATATATAATCATATATATCACGTGACATGTTATCAGAACATGACGATAGATCGTTGTAGAACTCTACAAAAAAAAAAGCAGAAATATAAATCTAAATAATAATCTAAACTGGGTAAATCCAATAAAATCTTCGCAATCCAATCTATTTATATTTTTAAAATCGTAGATCATTATTTTTAAAAAGATCAAATGTTATATATTTGATAAAATTTAATAATGATTCATATTTAATTAATTATAATGGGGAGGGTTCCATTCCTGAACATTTTTTTTCTAATTAGAATTTTTTTATTGTAATTGAATTTTAATCTGAATTAAGGATTCTACTTAAATCTATGAAGAAAAATCTGAAAATTAGAATACCACAGATATGAGGAAACACCAGAGATATAAACTCCTAATTGACGTACTACTTCTGTAAACTGCTGCTAATGTTGATTCTTAACCTCTTCCACAAATTAACCTATCTTTAACTCTTAATATTTTTGACATTTTCCCTAAGGATGATGTCCTTGAGTTGGCGTGGTTGATTTTAAAGAAAGCTGATATGGAAATATTTGCAATTCAGAACGACTGTCAAAGAACAGAGGAACAACCTTGAATAAACCACTTTTCCTTATTAATTTCTCTCTTTTTTTTTCCCCCCTTCCTTAACATTTTTTTTTTTATTTTTTTATTAGAAAATATGGCCACTCCTAAATGTAGACCAATTCTAGCTGCTAAGATATAGGGTTAGATTCTTGCGGAAAATTTTCAAAGGTCACACGTAATTCTGCAATTAATCTTACTACAACGAATGTTGGTCTATATTTGCGATTGACAGCATGCAATCCTGTATAATAAGAAATCTCATAGTCTTTTTTATGTGATTGGAATTCTAATGGCTTATGATTGCAGAAATATATTTCGGCAAACTCATAATCAGTTATTTATGAAAACAGTAAAACATATTCGTAAATTTGCCGTTTCTCTGTTATCTGATAACAGTTCTTATCAAAAGGCTGAAAGATGTGAGAATAAATTAAGTTTCATTAACTTGCAGCAAACACCAAAACAACTTCGTATCTCTAAGCCACAGACTGCTCAGTTGTCTCTATAAACTAATAATAAATACATCTACGTTCGCCCACAGAAAAGGGAAAAGGGTAAGTTAAATGTAGAACAACAACACCTTAGATCTCTATTACTCTTGTTTCGTAGAGAGATTAAGCAAGTTTTTTAGTGTAGTTTCGTGTAGTACATTACATTTACATTTTAGTTTCTAGATGACTATGAGGATTTGCACTGTTCTTCATTGGTCAGTTTAAAGCCGTGTATTTCACTTAAGAATTGTAATAACTCTTTCATTACATTAAAAACAAAAATGTATGTATGTATTCAGTTGCTATTTTTATTTAAAACAAAGCTCTATTAACTTTACTGTTAACTTTGTCTCGGAATCTGGAACATATGTTATCACAGTTTGTAGGTTATGCTATTCGGAAGCAGAAGTATGAATAATTTTAAATTTTTTCTTAGCAATTTCTGATCGAGCTACAAAAAATAACAAGCACAATTTCAGAACTGAAGAATATTATAATCGTTGTATAAAGAAGCGTAGATCATACCATTTCCATGCACAAATAATCACCTTTGTATTAGAACATAATATTGGAAATACTGTACAATGAGTGATTACGTTAACGAGAATTTCGATGTATATTACTTCATTATAACGTATTATAAGGAAAAAAAAATAATTAGTAGGATTCATCTTTTGTCATTTTTTTGTTTTCGGATTTTTTTTGTAGCCTTTGACAATTTGACTTACTTTCAATCAGAAGATTAGAAAATGGAGAATTTTTGAAAGATTTCGCAGTTTTTAACTTGATCAGTATTTCCATTAATGGCCTGTGGGAAAAGCAAAATGTTTCATGGAGGATGACGATCAAATTTAAAGATGAGTCAAAAAAGATTGCGAACCTCTGATTTACATAAAGAAATGAATAAATAAAGTGTTAAAAAAAATACTAAACATATAGTTTTATTTTGAATGCAGTAGACGAGTAGAGGATCTTACTGCACTGAACTTTCTAGTTCATTAATTTTCGTTCTTTAGATTGATGTCTGAGTTATATCTAGCTAATGAGACCTATTAGGATCGAAACAGCATCTAGAATCCTTTAAAATTAATAATCAGAAAGATAAAATCAGATTTTGCAAAAGAACACTTTTTTTCTCCTCTTATTCTAATCATTCATCTTATGATTACACTAAGTACTTAAATAAACAAATAAGTTTAATTCATCAATGAATTACCGAAATAGAAACTTTAAAAGTTCTTTACAGAAATGGAACTGAGTGCAATTATTGCCAGTGAATTGCAATGAAATTCCTTCAGAGGTTATTGCGAAACAAACTGAAGAAAAACAACATAAAGACGGAGACGCTGGATGAGAGAAGGGAAAAAAAAACCTCATTAACCCAAGCGTCTCAGAAGATTCACAATGACGCAGCGGTGGCTTCAGAGCCAAAAGAAAAATGACCTGCGATTGGCCAGTTCGGGGTCATCAATTCGGATGATCTCAAGCGGCCCAATCCAAGCCTGACTTTTTATCCCAAGGTATTTCATTATAACGCTTGGTTTTCTACACCGAAAAGCTAACGCTTCAATGAATTGGATAAGAAAGAATATGAACATAAAACACCTGGTTAACATGGGTTTAAAGAGCCCAGGTTTCATTTAATATAAATAATTCTTTTCTGAAATAAACCGAAGAATCGTTGTCGTACCAACTTTCAAAAACCGAAAAGCATTCAAATAAATGCTAATAATAATACTATTGTTCTATTTTTTTAAACTGTAGATTTAGTTTACATCAAAGTCTATTTATTATAGAGAGCTCATAATGAATGGTTTAGACTTATCATTAAAATTTTAGCTTACTGGGATAATTTTTGTGCTGTTATTTCACTGAATCACAAACTCACGACTCAAAAGTACAAACAACGGAGCTATAATTATGTGCGAGGAGGTCAGATTCAAAGGGGTATTAAGAAAATGAATTCTCATTTACTTAAAAATCTTATATAAAACAAAAAGAAACAAAGAAATTTGTTCATTCTTTATTTAGAAATGTATAATAATCATAATAGCAAAATGCCATTCTGTGACACTAAAAAAAAAAGATAAAGTCGTTTTTCAAAAGACGTTATGCACAAAAAAAATCAAATGGCGGATACATCAGTAAAATACGGCGAGAAACAGCCATATTTCTCAAATATCAAAATAATTCTAAACATTCTTTTTCGTTAGGATATTACTAATTTCAATGGCATTTAACAAAGGTGAATGTTTTGTTCAAAGCTTACGGACAAGTCTTTTCCTCCTCACCTCTTGTGTTGGGAAAATAATGATCTATAAAAGCAAGAATTCCTTGAAATTTTCCAGGTCATTAATTAGCTTAATTAGCGAGGGTGATAATCAGACATCTACGATAACACGAGACACTTCCGTACCATGAGAAACAGGTCTTCAAATAAAATATAAATATTCATACCAGTCGCACCATAACTCTCGATATACTAAGTACACTGCTCTCACTACTACATCTCCCCGTGAATGAACCCGTCCTTGGAAAACCTAAGAGAAAACATACAGCATAATTTTCTAATTGCTCTTATTATAAGCTCTAGTTACTCCAATCTTATCTCGACAACTGGTTGAGAGGGAAAACAGACGCGTCGCCTTCGGCCATGAAATTGAGGATGGTGCACCTTGTTTATTAGCCTTAAATGTTGGTGGAAGGGTGGGGTGTTGGGGTGGGCGGACGATAGCCGGCCAGTGAGTTTAACGAGCCAAGGAAAAGTCCACGCACCGTAATCGCCCCGGCATCAAAGGGTTAATACGAGTGACACGATACAGCAATCACCCACCCCCGTCGCTAACAACGCGCTGGCCCGAGGAGGCACCGAACCGCTCTCCGATAAACGGATGCCGGACACCGACGACCGACAAATACAGAGCGGGCTATTGGCTTTCTAAGCTCAGAGCCATAGGCTTAAGTAATACGATAATACAAGAGTAAAAGAACAATCAAATCATATCAGCGGTATTAATCACACCATAACTTAGTAATGAATTTCAATTTGTATCTTGGTTGATTGCAAAGGATTCTCGTAAATTAATTCGCTCTTTTATAAATAGATACATTTAAAAACAGTTCAAACTATGAGAGTTCTTCTTCAGTCTTACGAAACAATTCGAATCTGTCATTATTTTTAAATGATTATATTCATTAATTGTGATACATATAATAACTAACTAATCCCCTAACAGAACACATTGTAAATGGAGGTGTAATAATACCAATAATAACAACAACAATAATAATTATTATTAAGTAATTAGACGTAAATGTTTTTAACTATCCACAATTAGTATCTCTCAGAGATAATATCAATGCCAAATACTTATAATATTATAAGAAAATAAATAAAGACGTGTTGCTTTAATGTTTTATTTAATTTTGAAATGTTCTGGAAAAAAATAAAAATAAAGAGCTCCTCCATTGACAGTTTGGTGCCAGTAAGTGATTTGCTGTCTGTTATGTTTGCTTAAACCGTAGATAACCGCACGTGCTATCCACATTCTACACGTCTTCGTGGCCGACATCGTAATGTCAACTTGCTTTGAAATGATAATTAACTCCGACCCTGTTGTGACTCAAAAGAACAATGGCGCCACCTAGCCACACAATTAGAACTGTCTTCAAAAGTCTGACCTTACAGAGAGTCAACCTCATTGCGCAAAGAGCGACATTTTTAGGCAGAACTACACGACGAGAAAAAAAGAACTAATGAGAATTTTATTCTGAAGCTTCTTTTTAAAACTGAACTTCCTTTTTCTTTCGACGCAAAATCCTACATTTGGGAATTGTCTTGAAAAATTCAGATTTCTTTTTTTCTCTTAAAAAAGCATTTTAACTCTTTTTAAGAAATGTCTTTGAAATTATCTTAATTCAAGCCTAATCGTATTCTTTTCTACTAAGGCAATCATCGCTTCGCTTTTTAATGTGAGACTTACATTTTCAAAACAATAAAATATTCAGGTATCATAAATCTGAAATTCTTTTCCATGAGAAAAACTATTTGCAAGAAAAACTATTTACATTCATAGAAAATAAAATTTAATCAATTATCAATCAAAGGTGTTAATTTAAAACAAGATTTTCAGCTAAAAATCCAGTTTATATTTCAGTAGATTATTATTTAACATGTAACCCTGATATTAATGTATGATTTCTTCTTTACATCACAGTTGTAGTGAAAAAAGTAACAATTTCTTAATTTATCTCTGTATTTGTTAGTTTCTTGGAAATAAGGAGGGTAAAAGCTTCTTTGTCTTCTTTCCATACAAGTTCAATAAAAAATACAGCAAACTAACATAGAATTTTAAAAATCAAGTTAGGATTAAGCGTTTACTTCAGCTGTAAGACTAACACCAGTTCGCGCTCAAAGTATTATTTTAAACAAACCATTTATTATAGTTTTAGATCATTGTTCGTTTGATAAACTTTGTTGAAGAAGGATAACAATTCTGAAAAATTGCCGCAAGATCCGAATGATGATCTAAACTTGAAAATTTGTGGTAAGTTCGAAGACTGAAAATAAGTTAAATAAATAATTTAAAAATTTGAATCATTTAAAAGTGTAATGCATTCTGCCTTGTATCTTACTTGAACTTGTTTCTCATTTTCTATAATAGAAGCTATTTTTAGATAAATATAAACGGATTTTGATGAAATACCAATTTTATATAAATATCTAACAGTTTAATAGTTGTAGATATTCTGCTTATAATCACCACAAATTAATTATGATTTCGTAAGATTGAATGAGCTTTGAAACCAACATTTCATATTACTAAAAGGGTAGCATAGTCTGGATGTATTCGTTACAGTTTGTTTGTTTTTTATTTTAATTTTATGTCTGTCTTGTTTCAATAAAATGTGGTAAAAGAAGTTATCCTGAAAGAAGACCGATGAATTCCCGATCAAAAAATGATTGAAATCATCTCTTGGCTAGCTTCGCGCTTAGCAGCTTAATTAAAAGATAGTTATGAATAAAGATCAGTAACAAAAAGCAATTGACCGTGAAACAGCTGTACAATGTTGTCACTTGAGGAAGCCAAGAAACTAAAAGTAGTTATCATAACAACAACGAATTAGGTGTTGTCGTTGTTTAAGGAGCGTTTTGATAATGTATGTACAACTGTTCAATCCTTTATAGCGTTCCTAGTAACTAATGTCTGTTGAAAACTAATTAAAATGAACGATATATTACCAATATTAGCTATTTCAATTTGGTGGGAGATGAAGATTTACCTGTGAGCAATTAGTAACAGGTTAGGCCAGTTAGTGACATGCTGTGAGGTGACTACATTGAGGTAGTGTGTGTCCTGGAGCTTAAACATATGAAATAAATTATAAGCATCCATTTAATTTGCATTGATTTGAGAAACTTCTACATTTTTAATTACGCATTAGGAGTCTCCAGAGACACGAACCTCTAGAAAATAAGGCCTATCAATTCAACGTCGCTATTTGGTCACAATGGCTTCAATTTAAAGGAATCAAAAAAAGACTGGATCTTATTTTGTTTTTTAGTTGATCTTTTTAATTGAGGCTAATTAACTACTTTTCGAAAACCAAATGAATATCTTATTATTATTTATTATATGTACATTTACTAAATTTCTTTTAATTTTTCAATTTGTTATAGAGAACTTTATTAATATGTATATAAAGCTCTTGTTTTGAACTTTATGTGTTTAACATGTTATGCATTTTACATTTAAGAATTCTTTAAATTCTACCATTATTGCTATTCTTTTCGTGCAAAGTCAAATATCGGATGACCAGAAATAAAAATTACTTAATTCAAAGTTTGATAACTTCAACAATTCGAATCTTATGTGATTGAGATTTGGCATAATGAATATAATCTGTAATTGCTGCAAATTTTAAATACATAGGTTCTACAACTCTGTACAGTTAAAAACATAAAAATTTAAAAATTAAAAACATTGTCTAAAAATAGTATCCGCGGAAAATGAATTTACCTTATGATACTTAAATAAAGGGTCAAAGTGACCTCCAGTTACTGAACTGCCCTCAATGGTGTCTTCCGTGAGGAGATGCACTTCCGAATCTCTTATAAGTTGATATCCTCCCATACTATACTGATTTGTTCCTCAGTCCATTTTCGATGATTTTGACTTTCTGGCCGCCGTAAATTTTCTCTAGGAGGGAATCCCACATTAAAAAGTCCATTGGATTACAGTCGGGGGACTGAGACGGCCATTCATCCTTTGGGATGAAATTTAAGGTGATGATTTCGGTCACTTGGGTTATAACTAAGAAACCAAGTCGAAATGTAACCCAAGTGGAAGGGTCTTGCTGGAAAATGTAATCTTTATAAGGATACAGCTGACGACAATCAGGGAGTAACCCATTACCCAACAGGTTAATGTAATTCTGAGTTAACTTCAGAGTTAATTAAATTATTATTACTATTTTTCAAAAGTTATATTTAATAAATATAATTTTAAATTATTCAGCTAAATATTTTTTTTTTTTTTTTAAGATTGACTTATGGGTCATAAATGCATTTTTAAGGTTTTATGTCACGCATCAGAATATTTAGTTACTTCAAAATATTCCCCGGGATGCTGTTTTTAGACATACAGTATATTTTTAATTTTTTAGCTGTTACAAAACTAAAGTTGTATTTGTGTATTTGAAACTTGCAGCAATTACAGATTATATCCATCTGTTAAAATGTTTTCAAATGCCTATCGCAAAAGATTTAAATTGTTGAAATTACTAAATTTTGAATTAAGTATTTTTTTTTTCTGGCGATATTTAAGTAATTTTCCTTAAATTAATATTTGCGGGATAGATGAATTTGATGTCTCGATACTTAATTCGTTTTAAATGTTCTATAAAGTCGGTTACATTTGGAAAATTATATTTGAATTTGAATTTACTAGCCAACGGTTTACTTTAGCTAGTAAGAGCTAATATCGTTCTTCTGCAAAGTAGAAGACAAATTTCAGTTCTTGATGGAAGGCTAAAGGATTTCTTTACTAAAGCGATGTATTCTCATCCAGCGTTGGGCCGACTGCCAGCCTGACCTTGCTTCTCACCGTCCCCCTCCGGTGTCAGAGGCGATGATACCCGAGGCTCCTCCCATGCCGCTAGAGGCCACGACAAACCGGATAGTTGCAAACATTTTAGAAAGAAAAGCGGAAAAATGTTAATCAAAACGGAAATTCTTCACCAGCGATTTTAAAAGTGTCGTAATTCTGAATTAGATTACAGCTTGGTTGGGTAATTTAAGTTTTCGTCTCCATTCTGAAACAATCGGGAGGTCGGGGATTTTTGTATGTTTACTTTTTTTTGATAGAGGACGACAACTTTAAAACAAACCACTTTAAAATAGGTTAGAACCACCATAAAAATACAACTACTATTTCTATAGTTTTGTTCGAGCTCTACAGCTCCTTCTTTCCTGGCAAAAGTGTCTTGTTTTCTAATGAATCTAATTCCTAGTTTCGTCAACAAAAACAAGGAAAGCATAATATTGCATTAAAATTTTCATTATTTTTTCTATACTACATTCGTCAAAAATTTTCCTCATTTAAATCTGTTCAGTGCAGTTATGAATCTTTTTCCTTCCCTGCAAGCATCTCAGGGTACTTGCTGTTTTGTAGTGTCATTACTCATCAGCTGAACTCATTAAGTGGAGATATATCTTAAGGATACTGCCCTTGATACCACTGAATAATTACAATTTAGTTAATAGAATTGCAATTTAGGTAATAAAATTGGAGTAATGTTACCTTTAAATTATTCTTAGGATTTTATTTTTAAAGGATTGTTCTTATGCACGACATATTTTGCATTGCAGAAAAGATAAGAAAGCCTTTAAAACAATTACTTGGAAGGCTGCATTGAATTTCATTAACAATATTCAAAGACTCAATACGTATAAGAAGAAAGACAATTCTTTGATGACTTCTTTAAATGTAAAGTTTACGTAAAGGAAACACGAGAATTACTCTTCAAATCTTTTTTTATCTATTTTGATTAATATAAAGAAAGATTATTTCCTTTTCTATATAAGTTAAAGGTTGCTCTGCGACGACTCTTAAGACTTTTTAAAACCTACAGAAAATGACTTAAAGCCGACTCAAAAGGAAATGTCTTCCAGTTAAGACACCAGGTGTGTGACGCCATGAGACCATCAGACACCGCCAGGGCTGACCTTTCGCTATGCAAAGTAACAAGATGCTTCCCAGTCAAATCCAGCAGATATGGTGAGAATCCATCCTGAGAAAGCGTGATTGTCCACAGGGTATTCGATCGTTTACTTTACTGATCAGGAATATTATTAGTCATATGGGAAAAATTCTGATAAAAAACACCAGGAGTGGAATGGTTTCAGGTGAAGCATTAAAAAAAAAATATATAAGCATATAAAAACAAATGCACATCGTAAAAATGACACGTTACATTTCCGAAGAGCTTGTACAAAACAACATTAATTATTAGTAGTTCTTAGTAATACTTAGTAGTAGTAGTAGTAGTAATAGTAGTTGAGTAGTCACGCAGCGTTGGGGATCAATTTTGAAGACTGGGGAAGTGGAAACCAAAATAATCGAGCAATAGTAACAGTAGTCTAATATTTTGTTCAATACTTGAAAATTTTAACCAATCAGAAATGCATGTTGTTGACGACAGATGGCAAACTAGTAATAGTTATCTTTTACTCCTAATCAGATTTTACTCAAAAAACAGAAAGGTTCCACAATACATGAAATTCTGAAAGAACTTAAAGCCTACATTCTTTAAAAAGGCTGC
>JAFIDM010000005.1:37535807-37549932 GCA_023159025.1 Thereuonema tuberculata | reverse complement strand
AGGAGAGGGACTGTCCCTCCCTTCTTCACCCGGAATTTGAAGACGACTTTTTTTGGCTATTGGGACAAAAAAATCGACTTAAATGTATTGTTTGCCCTTTGTAAAAGTAACGTAGTTCACTTGCGGTTTGTTTTTCCTATGATGGAAAGAGATTATTGAAATTCCATAAAATCTACAAAAGAGAAATTTTCAAATGCCGAAGATAACTCGTCTTTTATCCATAACGTGCAAGTCAACTTTTGAGAAGATTCATTCATTACTTCCAAAGTTTTTACGAAGACAAGATACACGTACAGAAATGCCGTATGAATTACACCATTCCAAGCCAAGTCGCAGTCCGCGATCAAAACTACAGCGAACTGAGATACAATGTTAAAGAAAAGACTTTTCAACTTCCCGAATGATTCCTAGTTCAAAAAAAAATCACACATTTGAGCTTATGTATTATTGAAGAAGTATGATAAACTATCGTGAATGACAGTGATTAAGCTCTTACCAATAGTGGCTTTCTCGAATGGATCTTTATCAGTTTCTAAATCTGTATCTGCCCACTTGGAAATTCTGTTATAATCTTGGGAAAGAGGCGACTTGAAGTAAATCTCATAATTACGTGATATCTTATAGAAAAACCACTTTAGTTAGAATGCTGAATGATACTGAAAAATACTTGAGGCCCAGGTGCGAATGAAGGACTTGGCTTACAAGATACAAGAGAAAGGGAGAGTCGGTCCCATCAGAACTAGACTTGTTGATCTTCAGGCTGGAGTCTTCGATGGTGACGCAGCATATACCATTGCTCTTCCTCTTAGAGCGTGTTCCGATTGTTCAACCAAGACAATTCGGTAATTGTTGATCGTGGCGCGAGGTAGCGCTCTCGTCCTCGCGCTCAAAAAAGAAGAGCACACCAACGAGAGGTGAAGTCATCTCAGGAATTTTTCGGTCTCCCCTTATCTGCCCCTCCCCACCCTCCGCCGTACCTACTTCAGTTCGTCCCTTCTAGTCCGACTCCCCACCATTGAGCTGCTTCTCCGGTGAAGGATCTTCAGGTCTCCAACTACAAATTACAGAATTCAATGGCCTCACACAAGTAATTACCATTGCTATAAAGCCCAGTCCGTTTACGTCTTACAGGGAAGTGATTATCAGAAAACTATTAAAAAAATAGAAAGAATAATAAAAAAAAAGACGGAATAGTTCTTTAAAAAAACTCCGAAAATATGGCTAGTTTTTTTCCCTTCACAACTAGAAAGAAAAATGTAAATAAATGTTTAATAAAGAGCTAGGAGGGGAAGGAAAAAAAGAAAATGATTGGGGAGAATATAATATATTAGCGTAATTATACGTCTTTTTATTAATGTATTTCAATTAAAACAAATTTTACAAATTTATTAAAAAAAAATAAAGTAAGGATTATTTATTTAATCTATTCTCATTTATAATACAATATATAAACTTAGTGGAATCTAGTTTATTTTTATGTTTTTCTTTCTTTCTTTCTTTCTCATTCTAGAAAATCTTTTATGGTAACTAAATGAATTTACTCACTACAGAAGGGGTCAGAAATCATTAACTATACACACAAAATCCGAATTATGGTTTTTGCAAAAATAAATTTCAATTTCATTTGTAGAAGATTCCAAAAGTTATTACTACTATTGTTCTTCTAATAAGATTTTCGTGCGCCAGGCGGAACCTGGGTTCGATCCCCGGTCTCGTCTACTTGTTCAATTTCCTTTCCTGTGTTTTTGCAGCCTCTTCTTCACTTTCTCTTCGGTCTGAAGCCATTCCATAATGACTTCCTGAGGAAGGCAAAGGGAACCCACCTCAGTATCTTTCCGCAGGTGATTCTATAGGAATTCTCGCGAATTTCATGGAATGTTAACCAGTCTAAGATATGAATTACTTAAAGAAAAAAAGAAAAAAATAATAGTTTAGAAGTTGGTTCCAGAAGCAAAACGTTTTTTCTTTCTTTTCAGTAATTATTTAACCGAGATAGCTGAAACTGTAATGTCTGAGGTACAGTTAACTTAAAATAGGCCTAGCCCCAACTAAAACGGACAGAATCTTTTAAAACAAAGAAAAAAAACACCCTTCTTTGCTCCTTCTGATATATCTTTGAATTTTTATAAGAATAAACGAAAGGAAAGTGGCTGTAAGAATTGTTACGACTGTGAGATTAAGAAGACAGTAGAAATCTGGCGAACAGCAGTGGCTGAATCCTTGTTCCCACGATAATTTTACTCAAATCATTCAATGGTCCGACAGTCGTACGTAATGGCAGGGATCAGACCAGTGGTAGCAGCGGCGGCGAACGGCCAACCGTCAAGGGCAAGGTGACACCCGTACTACCTTTACAACGGCGCCATAACTTTTTTATAGCCCCTTTCCTCGACACCTTTTCTTTTTTTTCTTCACCCACACACATTACTTGGGCTCTTCCCGCGCCGAAAGCACCTTTTGATGAAAATGGCTTCAACCTTCCTTCCTGAGAGACGTCAAAAGTGAACTTGCCGCCCTCTTCTTACGAAGTCCAATTCCCCGATGGATATATTGGATTCTACCAAGAGTCTAATAAAGTAACTCTTTGGACATTACGTCTTCAGGAAAAAAGATATGTAAAAAGTAAATCGCAGTAGAAAAGTAATAATGGAATCTAGACAGTATAAGCACTATTTAAAAATCATTTCGATAAAAAAAAAAACTAGCTTCTAATATTTATTAATTATTGATGAAAACTTATTTATAAGATTGCTAGAATTTTTGATTTTTTCGTGTCTATCCAGCACCAAACACATCAGCAAAAAAAAAAAAACAAAAAAAAAACTCACGAATTTTTAAAGTTAAGTTACCACTTCAATGTTGGTTAAAAACTTAGAATCATAATTGAACCAAACATTAATTTATATTCTAACCCAACAATCAGCAAACCTCTTTTTTTATTCTTCATAACTTGATCTGTTTAAATAAAAAGTCAAAATAGCCAACTGGTAAATGAGGCGAACAGCCTCTAAAAATTATTAACGAACTTTTACAAGGGCTATTACTAACCACGTTTCTTTTAGATAACTCTGATAGGGTGAAAGAAGAGAAAAAGAAGCGAGAGAGTTTATCACGTTACAGCCTCGAAACTGATCCGGTCCAATTAGTTTACGATGATTTTTAATGGTTTTTCTAAGAAATTAATTACAATTATACTGTCTATTTTTTTATCATAAAAATTGAAATAGATACAATATTTACCAATACCATTCGTAATTACTTAATGAGGTCGAACTTAACACTCAGATTCTTTATGTACTCGTAAAGCTCTTTATCTGTTTTGTTTTTTCTCTTAAGAGTAATTTGAAAAATATCTCTTACAGGATATCTATAAGTGACCCAATAAAATGGCAACCTGCTAATCTGGAATATATCATTTTAAAATCCATTACGGTTTTGTCTTCTTCTATGTCACGACTTGACTCCAAACAGCTTTGCTTCTGGTCACGTTGTAAATATATCATTCGATATTTTTGCTGAACAGCAAAACAGTTAGTATTGTTATTGAATCCGTTTTTAATCTTGTGGGTTGATGAAACTTGAGATGTGGCTACCCAGAAGATTTTTCTCACGAAACAGAAGAGGATGTTACAATTCATGCACCAGGGGCAGCGAGCTCTAAGTTGTAGATGCTTCCGAAAAACCACGAAACAGCAGTTTCCGAGTAGGCCTTCAGACCAAATGACGGTAATCCTTTAACTTCTCATAAAAATAAAAAGTAGATGAGGTTCTTTTTTTTTTTTAGTTCAGTATTATTCGCCGAGCACGCAGATACGAAGGTACAGAAAGCCTTCATCTTCTCGTACTTAAGTTTAATTACACGTTCAGGATTTTACAGCACGAAACTGCGGAGCTACTTTAGTTGGGGGTTTATTTTTTTAATTGAGTAAGTAAGATTTAAAAGCTTCTTCATGATTTTGGTCTATGTTTTCCTCATTGTTTCTTATGAGACACTGAAACCACAAAGAAGATCATTATCTAAAGAAAAACTGAAATAATAATTATGCTTATTAAAAACTTAATAATCAAATTTTTATCATTTAAAACTTACATTTAGAAAAAAAAAAAAAAAACATTATCTAAAGAATTGGATAATTCCTAAAAATCTTTTAAGATATGGGCTAAGCAAAATCTCTGCTTTTTATCTCTACTTTATAAGATGTGTAATAAAATAAACCTATAACATAAGAATAATTAGTCTAATGACACCTAATGTAGGACTGGGTAACATTAAAAAAATAACATTTTTTTTCTAAATAAATATAAATTATTTTATGTAATGATAAAAATATTGGAAATATTCCAATTATATCTTCTTAATTTTACTGTCTTCATTTTTACTCTTCTTCTGTTTTTTTTTTTTTTTTTTTTTTTTTTCTATTTTTTTTCCAAATCAATCCGAATTTCGAATATTTACGTAAAGTTAAATCCTAACTTTAAAGCAATTAGAACGAAAGAATTGAACAAACCTTCGTAAAAGATAACTAAAAAAAATCAATAGGCGTATAAAAAAAGTTTTCACTTAACTTTAAAATTATATTTTTTAAAAAGGGTTCTAATAATTTTGTGATAAACCAGGCATCACCAGTTGAAACATCAGCTTGATTGTAAAATACGTGTGACCACAATTTTAGAGATATCATTACTATCATTATTAATTATTACATTCTTTTTAATTTTAATTTTCCTCTCTTTTGTTTCTAAGTACGTATGAAAAAAAAATTAGAATACCATACACTGATAGTTCTCAGAAAATTGAAAATATTTCCAATGTCATGTAGCCTGATAAAAGAACTTGTAAATTCAAAGTCCGAAAAAGTTCATTAATTATAAATTGAATTTTATTTAAGCAAAAATAAGATAAAGCTGAAAAATGAAAAGAGCAACTGCAGTAAGAAGAATGTGTTTTGCAATAAGAATGATTTACACAAAGATTAACAGAGGATCAGAATGTGTTTATTGGGAATTTTCAAATTTGAAATGAAATATCACTTTATTAATTAAATAAACAAAAAACAAATTTTCTAGATAATTAAATAGACTTTGAACAACTTTTCATTTTTAAATTTATGTAAGAGTTTAACTAATTAATATTGGATTCGTTGCAGGAATGTTTTAGACACGGACCGTCTTACATTGATCCTTTCTATTCAGGATTCTTAAAAAAAAAATCACTTAAAATCTTTCTTTTGATTTTCAGTTGAAAACCTTACTTTTAATATCAAATGTTTAAGGATGGGCAACTTATCAGGACTTAGGAAAGTAAATCCTTAGTTGCTTAACTTAGGAACTAATTGAAGTATCAAGAAAAAAAAAAAAAAAAAAAAAAAAAAAAAAAAAAAAAAGGTCACAAACAGCTTTTTTTCACTCTAGCTTAATGATATCACTATTACCAAATGTGCAGATGTGGACCCGCGTGATAAACGTCCCCGTAAGGGAGTTCAACATCTGCGGCAGTTTAACTCCAAGAGGTTAATGGTTATCCGTTTCTTCAACCTATGAAGTAGCAAATACTCTATGAGAATCATCAGCCGAGTAATTTTGCAGCAACTGTCAAAGGTTAATTTTGCTAATGACTCATCCCTCAGCCATTAATTTTCTCCTCTGGGTCCTTCTCTCTCACACACACATTTCCTTCTCTCCGGAGTGTCGTAAAAAACTCCTGGTCTTTTTTAGTACCGTCCCTGAACTTGGACTAAGCATTGTCCATGAAATGGAGGAGAGGTCGTCTGATATTGTTACCAACTGACCTTTTTGGAACAGAGCCGATGAAAAATACTGTTTGGTATCACATTCAAATATTATTGCATCACCTTTCGAGTCTTCTCACCTTTCGGATAAGAAGAAAAAAGAGAAGAAAAGAAAGAAAGTGAACGCCATAAAAAACAGTAATATCTGGTTTGTATTGCTGCTTTTTTAAAGTCACGTTACCTTCAAACAAAGCCAACAAAATCTTAAGGTATTACAAAGGAAAATTACGACACAAACGTTTGAAGAAAACATTTCAAATTATTAAATTGGAAATTTTGAGGCCCTTCTTAGAAAGCACCTATTAGATTAAAAAAAAAAAAATCCCCTAAAAAAAAAAAGCAGCTTTTACCAAATTATTATCACTTACTACACATATTTCTTTCTTATTCCAAGCTTACATGCACAACTTACATGCATGTAAATTACAATAGCAATATGTAACGGAAAACCAAGAATCAATTTTAAAAATTGATATAATATTACAAAGCAGTCACCTTTTCAAAAAATAATAACTTCATTGCAAAATGATTTCTCATTACAAACTCTGTTTAAGTTTTATTCTAATTTCAAACACTTTTGATTTATTAAAGTAAATTTTCTAAAATTTGAAACTGAAGGATGGCATCTAGAATTTTCAGTCACTTCATTCCACATTGTTTTCTCACTACGCAATTTTACAGACTTCCAGAACATCATTAAACTTATTGAAGCGTAAAGTAAGAGGATACGTCAAGGTTACAGAATGTAATACGTTGGTTAAGGCTTTTTCTTAAAAAAAAAAGGCGTAAGTTCACAGTGGGATCTTATTATACTGTAAGTAAATTAGGTTTTTCGTTTTTGCCTTGATTTAAGTTGTTTCAGTAATATATTAATGGAGGTAAGTTGATCAGAGGGTTGATGTGTGGGCAGCTGGTTTCTTCCCCACCAACAAAGTGATTACGTCTGACGCAGAACAGCCGTGGTTGGCACCAAGAGGCAGGTAGCCAAGGAGAGAGCTCTTCAGGGCCAAAGGTCAAGGTGCAAAGCTGCCGGGATTTTGCACGTTGGTCCTTAGCAAGCATTCCTCCACTCATTTCACTCCTCATCATCGCCGCCACTGTCTCTGAAGCCAACACCCAAAAGCTACCACCCACATCAGCAAAAACAAAGTTCAACAAGCATATTCTACCACAACATGAGTAGAATCATAAGAGATATCGTTAAGATACCTTTAATTATATAAAAGATGACAATTAGGTTTACATAAGAATGAAATTAGGAATAAAAGCTTCAGCTTTGTTTGCACAGTTACAAAACGTAAGAAATTATCTGCTATCGTAACGATAGGAGAAACTTTGGAAATTACGTAATGGGATAAGCTTATTAAAACTGAAATGAAATGACACAGTTTATAAGGGTCTTCTATTTGTAATTGATTTAAAAATACTAAAACAGCACAAAATGGACTGATTTGATTTAGAAGGCAATCAGGATTTTTTTCCCCTGTCTGTATAAAATGATTAAACCTATACTACAGATCACAAAAGCTTATAAAAGCTAAAGTTTAAGTGCATTAAAGATAAAAAACATTTTTGTAAACTTCCTCCTGACTTCATTTTCAGTTCAACAATGGTATTTTGCCCGCGCTTCTTTTTTCAAGCAAAAACCAATGAAAAAACTTACAGAACCAAACTTTTTGCAAAGAAAGATTGACAATAAGGATTGTTTCTGATCTTCAAAAATTTGCTGACTATGAAAAAAAAGCTATTATATTTTCTTAAAAAAAAAAAGGATTGAAATAAGGCAATTTTTACGGGGGGAGAGGAGAAACAAATTCAATTTTCTTATAAATAAGTTTAATACTTTTTTTTTTTTTTGCAGAGGATGAAAATAAAAATTCTGAAATAAGAAATAACGCCATATTATTACCATCAACAGATGAGTGTAGCTTTCTTAAATCAAATTATTAAGTAGTACAAATCCTAATAAAAACGTGAAGCACTTTCTTAGTATAAATCCTGTGTTGAACAATTGAAATTACTTCTAAATGTCATTCTTTTATTACTGATGGAGAAATATTAATTTTTTTTAATAAACATATACAACATAATCTTGTATCAGTCGCGATTTTAATCTCAATATTTCTTGCGAAGGATAAAAACAAATGATTGACTGAAAAATCTCTTAAAACAGATCCTTATCTGCACCGATAGAAATGATGAAGTGCGATTTAATAAAAAAGCCACTAAGTAATTGGCATATTATGAAGAACGTAATGTTAATATGGGACCAATCGTTTGAGTAACAAGCAATTACTAGAAAGCAATAGGAAAAATCAGATAAACTACGATCTTTCAATCACAGAGCGATTAGAAAGTAATCAGATGCTTAGACATACAAAGTAATCACATCCCATCAGTCACTGACAGATGTCGGAAGGAAAAACAATTACAGCTGAACTGAAGTAGCTCTATCTCTAAGGAGTTTATCTCTAGCTCATAATTTATATAATGTGTATGTGTGTGTGTGTGTGTGGGGGGGGGGATAATGTTGGTATCTACTGAGAAAGTTTTAAAATATCCTACATCTTTAAATATTTATCAAAAACAAAATCGGAAAACAAGGGTAGCACAAGAATAAATAAAACTGCTTTTCAGATTCAATTATCGGAGGAAATCGGGAGCGGCCGTTTCGCCCTGCATGAGACTGATCAGCCCGATCCGCCCTCCCCGACAAAGAACCCTGAAAGGCAATTTTATTTATTCTTGTGCTGCCCTTGTTTTTTGATTAAAATTCACAGCACGTTAAATTTATTATTTAAATATTTACTCTACGAATTACTTAATAAAAAAACAAAAAACAAATCATTACTCTGAAATACCTGCATATATTTTGATATTTACAATTCATATCTTGTTCTTTAGAAAAAATCATCAAAGTTTATTTAAATTTTTATTTTTAAAGAAAAAGAAATCAGATAACTTTTTTTCTTTGATTTACTTCTTTCAAATGCTACATCAGAAAATTTTTTGCAATCATTCCAAAAAAAAAAAAAAATTAATTTTTTTTTATTTAATCAAAATCATTTTAAAACTAATTATGTTTTCCTTTTAGTTATATCATCTCGCCCTGATACAAATTCATCAAACCTCGCTGCCCCAAGTTAAGTATAGAGGCCGCAAAGGCTAGGGAATAAACGAAAATTCTAATCACGTTATTTGTGCGCAGTCTATTAAAAACTTGCCCTTCTTTATTCCAGTTAGGACAGATCCTTTTATACGTTTCTTTTCTCTTTGAAATCACCTGTTGATTTTTTTTTATTTTATGTTTTTTTTTTTCTTTCCTCTTGAGATTTGTTTGGGCGTGGTATAAACTACCCGCACACAAAAACTCACCACTTCATCCATTGCTAAGAGAACAACGCTCCAAGAACGCGCATTTCGTTTCTTGTTCACGTTCGGGAATAAATTTCGCTAATTAGTTTATAGACATGTTTACAGAAGCAAGGGTTAAGCGGTGCCCAAATTTTTGCAGTGATTTGCGTTTCCCGTGCTTTGCTTTCTTAAAAGAAGGCGGCAACTGACGTCAATCAACGTTTCTCAATCCTATAATAATAATGGACTCCTCGATTTCTCCAAATTTCGGGTCTATTGAGGAGCTACCAGCAACGTGCTGTGAATTTCAACCACCTCTGATTCCTCCTTCCCTAAAAAACAATATTCGCTCATTTCAAATTATATATAAAATAAAGCTAAAAAAGTAAAATTTTTGCATCACAGGTTCAAAGAACTCTTCATCGAAAACATGCAAGTAGGGGGATAAAACTTCAAAAGTAGACAAATTTACATAGATTTCTAATGAATTAAATATTGATCAGCCGTTATTAAATATTAAATATTGCTTAGCTAAACAATTATTTTATTTCTAAATATGATAGAAAACCTATTCATCAAATACATTAAGGCAATATTTTTTTATCCTTTTTTCCCCCTAGATTTTCCCGTTGAATTGTTGAACAAAACTTAATAGACCTGATTATCTATTAAGATATCTCTGTTAGCTAAGAAACTATTTGCTGTTAGAATATGTGTTTCTGGAATTATGTTCCAATTGGATTACACAAACATTTGTTTAAATTAAGTATTTTCTAAAGCGTTGTTGTCCTTGAAGAAACGATTTCTTTTTATCAACTGGAAATTCTGATTCCTTTACTCTTCTTTCTTTCTATGAATCTTATTCATTTAATCTGTTTGTGATGAAATGACATCAATAGAATTGGATCTCAAATCACGGGCGTCTTTAATGGAGGGGGGGGGGGTGACCAAAGGGGCAAAAGATTCTATGAACTGAAATTTCCACGAAGATATACAAAAGCCTCCACTATTATCCAAGGGAAAAAAAGAAACAATGATTTTTACTTCTAATTATTTCAAAGTTTAAGAAGAGAGCTTGACCCCTTCGCTTCTCCCCCTAAATACGCCCCTAATACACCAACATAAAATTCCAACAAGTTTATATTGATTCATTTGAAGAAAGAAAAAGTTTTAAAAATTTTATTTATTTTATTTTTAATTTCTAAAACTAATATTATCCATGTATACGACGATACATTTTTAATTAAAATTAACTAAAGCACTAAATATATCTCTCACTGTAAAATAAAAGGATATTCCAACATTGATAGATATTAAAAATAAATTGGAGGCTTTATTTTTCTAATCTATTTCACTTCAAAATCTGAACGTGATACTTTACTTACTTGTAGTAACTTGCATTGAGTTTTATAACCCTTTATTTTTAATATGATAAGTGACCACTCACAAATAAAATTAAGAAATAAAGCAACAAGAAATTATGGAAAACAAATCCTTGGGCAGCTAAAACGCTCACCACAAAAACTGCCCAAGAATTTCTTATTTTTTGTTTTATTTTCTTAATTTTTATCTGCGGTCACTTGTTCTACTAAAAATATATTCCTTTTCCCTTCGGGCACCTTTTGAGTTCTTTGATTGCTGAGTAGCTCTGGCTGAAGAGAGCCTAATAAGCTCGAAACAGATGTCTCAGGGTATCGGCTTGACTCATAAGGAAGCCTTTGTTTTAACAGAAGCTTGTTTTAGTCAATTTAAGTTCAAAGCTACCTTTACTATGTAAATTATATATATATTTTTTTTTCAGTAAGAGAAATTAATATAAAAATTAGAAATAATTTTGGGTTACTAGAACGATCTATATATTTATAGGAAACATAATGAGATACATATATACATTATTATTGAATGTTGTACCGCTTAGAAATCTACATTTGTAAGATTTCAACTTCAAAATCAAGAACTCTTTTTCCTGTAATTTTTTTTTCTTTCTCCTTTGCTTTGTCCTATACCTAGTTGAAGGGTCGAGGTGGTTCCTTCACGGTCTGGTGACTTCTGGAAGATCGAATCTGTAGGCACAGATAGTAGGGAAAAGGGAAGGCTGGGGAGGGGGGGTCGTAGGTCACGGTCACCAACAAGGCCTCGCCAAGGTGAGATCAGAGAAGAAAAGGCGTGGCTGCGGATGTGTCCTAATAGAAACCGGACTGATTTGCTGTAGCCATTACCAAAGCACCCTAAATTATTACTTTAAAAGATGAACTCAACGTAATTTTATAGAGGAATAGAAACTAAATTTTTCGTTCATCAAATACAAACATAATAGAAAGAAAAATTCGGCATTATAATTAAAATTATATTACGTTATAATTAAAACGCATTCGTAAAAGAGCTGTTGAGTTCAGAAGCGTTAACTATAGTTCGGCGTATTGAGATTAACTTGAAAAATTAAATAAAGTTAAATTAAAGTTAAATAAAATTAAATTAAGTAAAAATTAAATGTTTTTACTGTGGTATGTAAGTAGAAACTAATGAAATCTACTATTTTCTTTAAAAAGGCAATGATTGATGAATCGGAATTGTTGAGTTCTGATGATGACTTTTTGTAAAACGATCAAAAATAATTTCTTTTCTTTTTTTTTTTTTAAATCTGGAAGTTGCCAATATTTTGATAAATCGAAGATTTCAGTTACCTACGAAATATTCTGTACCAAAACAACCATGAACTTGTTTTTCCCACTTTTTGCTCTTATATTTGTAGAAAATGATAACAATTTTTTGACTTTTTAAATTACAATTTTAGTTCTATCTGATAAGTTGACTCCTAACAAGTCAGTTACGATGTACAGGAAGATAATACACTTCAACGATTTTTGCACTCGCCTAATTAGTCTTTTTTATTCTTCAACTATAGTTACTCATCGTGCAACTAACATATACAGGCAAACAATTAGCAAAGCATTGAAAAGAAATTCACTTAATACCCATTTTCGGTAAGTAAAAAAGTAAATGAAAACCTAAGTTGCAGTAAACCCCAAAACTCAATAGTATCCACATCAGAGAATAATCAAAAAATGTAAATAAATTGATAATTTGCATGCAACAATATTCCATTTAGGTAGATTCATGCTGTAATATATCATGAACGCATCCTTAGTAAAGAGTAGCAGGTAAAGCTCCTATGATCAGCAGCCGAAAGGGATGAGAAGAGGTCAGTCAGATACTGTTTATCTCCAAATAAATGAACGTGCATCTGTTTTTGTTTTTGTTTTTTAATGTAGAATCTAAACCTAGAAACTTTTAGAATAAATTTGAATAGAAAATCCTTCTATTTTTATAATTCTAGGTGTTGTAAAGAAAAGCTTTTATTGCTCTTTTGTGATCTGTATTCGAGAGATGTCTAACGAGAGATCACATGAACATATGTGTCTTGTTACAACAACAGCATCAGATTCAGAAACTTATTTATGGGACTGTTAGAAAAGCCCTTCTTTCTTATTCAGTGTCAAAGGGTGAAAAAGAGTTCGCTTGGTTCACTTATTCCTTGATACAGAAGGTTATTTTCAACAGGCATAAAAATACAGTCACGTGATATTCCATCGTAAATGTTGTCAACAATAGAATTTAACTATAAAACACAGCGAATCAAAGCTTTATAGTCTCAGATTTCTGTGAACTATATTGAGATGGACTTATGGTTCTTTCTACTAACGAATGATTAGTACTTATTAAAATTTATTATTACGGTAATCTAACTACGTAGGCTAAAGCATGAATTAATATCACTATTCGATATCGAGCAGTGATCTATAAAAATCTGAAAAGGACAATTCATATATATCTATTGATGTCTTGCAGATAAAGGCACAAACACAGTAACGACCCCATTTAAATTAATTTCATTGTCATAAATTCTGTTTTAAAATTCGAGAATTGTCCAATAGAGTAGCGCTTATTAATGATATACATATGCTTTATAGCTGTCATAAAATCACATGGGTTCCACGAGATTATCTAGAAAGATACAGGCTTTGCAGATAAAAACAAGGTATTAGTAAAGCTGCAAATGGCGCAGCTTTGTCAAATAAATTACTAAAAACTCTTCTCTAAAAGTATTAAAGTTTACTTGATTACGCTGTCTACTCCTACCCTGTTTATTTTGTGAGAACAGGATATTTACTGAGAACAAGACATGCTTATTTGGTTTTTCTGGCAAAAAAAAAAAAGTGTGTGACTGTAATTTTATTAACATGATGTATACGCCATTATAGCGAACTTGTTTCTGCAGGAGGGCAAAGGTCGACCGGTAAATTATCCTTTCCAATCAGCAGGCGGTATTAACATCTTCCTACCACGACTGACATATGACTCATGAAGGTATGTGAGAAAGCCAAGACCGTGATCGGGGCAATCAGCAAGAGGAAGCCAGCTGGACCCCTGTAGCAGAGTGTCGTGCTGAAAAGAGCCACCGCCTTGTCAACAGGTGCCGCTTTGCGTAGAGCGTTGAAAATTATGGAAATGATATCCATTACATGCTACCTAAAGTAAAACTGTAATCGGGTTGATAATTAAAAGTTCCTGACGGTAAGAAATTCTTTAATGCAAAGTCCAGCGCCATAAAACGTCTTGAAATATACGGGATAATTTTGAAGAAAAAATGTCTTTTATAGTTGGTTAAGACTGAAATATTTGTTACAAATTTGGAACAAATAAATAAATTACGAAAGAAAAGATTTCCAAAAAAAAAACCACTTTCAAAATGAAAGTTTTAATCTATGATATGAATTGAAAGCTCCAAAAATTTGGTTGAATGAAATGATGAAGTTACTGTAGAAAGCAATGAAATGATGAAGTACTATAGAAAGCAATGAAATGATGAAGTTATTATAGAAAACAATGAAATGATGAAGTACTATAGAAAGCAACGAAATGATGAAGTACTATAGAAAGCAATGAAATGATGAAGTTACTACAGAAAGCAATGAAATGAT
>JAFIDM010000005.1:37496492-37534478 GCA_023159025.1 Thereuonema tuberculata | reverse complement strand
TCACTGAAGAAGCAGTTTAGACCTTCGAATTCTAGAATCAAATAATTACGTAAGGACTTGGACGGAAGAGAAGGAATGTGATGACGATTATAGATAACATATCCTCCCCCCCTCTTTTTTTTTTTTTTTTTAAGCGTATTCTTTTAAAAGCAGAATCGTTGACAGCAACTCATTACGTGATTCATTCTAATATTTTTTTTTAGCATTGAATTGGATTCTACGGATAAGATGATTTGCGAATTTTGTTGTACAAATTAAAGCGGGTAAAAACAGTAATATTTTATATCCAGTAACGATAGATTTTTGTTTATAATCGTTAAATAAAAATACCTACATATCCAGTCTATTATGTAAAATTTATAGTACAGCTTGATTTTAGGCCTCTACAAGGTCCAAAGAATCTTATCTTCTATCCAATAAGAAAAGAAAAGCAAAAACCACAAGGATTCTAGTTTGCTACTTCTTTCTTAAGTTTATAATAATAATCCTTTGCACAATGACCACCTCTAACTGCGCCCAGCAACCTCCAATCGCTCTCCTCTTTTCATTTACGCTACTAATTTACAATGTATTGAAAGCGAAGTCATTCGAAATATTAAACCATCTAAAGCTTTTTATCGTGAAATATATCATCTACCAAAGCATCATTGCCTCAATTTTAATTACGAACAAATAATCAAAAAAAAAGGCCTAAAGTAAAAAAATAAATAAATAAATAACAATAAAATGTCAATGTGAATCTAATTTTTCGAATATGTGATTATTTTAGAAAATTGAAAATGTCTATTATTAAAATTTCAACAGGTATTTAAGTATTCCTGAAATTTTGAGACAATAATTTTTCACAGGGACAAATTTTCCTACGCCGTCGTTCACTCAGATGACAACAGATGGCACCACCAGACAATCGCAATTATCTCAAAGACACAGACGAGTAAACAAATGGATAGTGGACTGTTTCAGTTCACTTCAGCTAATAAAACGAAATAAAATAGAGGAGGCAATTTAAAACTAATGAAATGGAGTTTTCAGTTGATATTTCTTAAAAAATCGGAAAAACAAACATAGATAAAAATCCATAAGGAAATTAAAAAAAAAAAAAAATTCATCGAAACAGCTAGTAGCACAATGTACTTCTCAACAAATGACATTTATTTTTATTTTTTTTCAATGCTTCACTGGAAAAAAACAAACAAGCACAACTGTAATACCTTCTCTTTATCTTTCAGAAGCTCAAGGAAAACAATTCGATTCCTACCTTTTAAATTTTGAGAATTCTTAACTACAACTTTTATACAGATTCATTGCTAACATTCAATTTGATTAAAACTGATTAATTATTTGGGCTATTTCTAAAATTTGCATTAAATTAATAATTTTAAATGAATAACTTCCTTAATTTCTTCGAATTTTGAATGAAGACAGAGAATCAAAATACAAGTAAGTATTTTTATATTCTTAGAACCTTATTCTTAAAAATATTAAAATTATATATTTACATATACATATCTCTCTTCACATTACATTCTAATCTGTTTTCATTCCTTATCTGTTAAGTCTAATTACAATATGGAACTGTTAATAAAAATAATATATTTTGAAAGTGTGCTTTAACTAAAAAAAATGCATTATTTTAAACCTATATCATGATGTAGATTTCAAGAAAGATACCCCCCCCCTCTCCATTGTAAATTCGAGAAGTTACTACGAAAAAACAGGAAAGCCCATCATCTTTCCTTCTATCAAATAACAATTGATTAGGAGCCATTGAAAGAATAAAGTTTAATATTAATACGAGATACAATAGCACTAGGATGGATGTAGATGTACTGTGTAATTATGTGTTGGCTAATCTCTTGTAATGAATTGTTTAAGAGAGACTCTGCAATATTAAATAGAATTATAATAAAATCACAGTTTTCAATCGGGCTCTATTGATTTTGTCATTAAAATAAAAAAACACAAGAGATTGATATTTTTATTATTCATCTTAAAGCTTATGTTTGTTTCACTTCACTTCCGAAAGACAACTTCATTTGAAATCCATTGTAAGTTATACATTTACAGAGACTCTCCCAACTTGATAAAACAATTTTCTGCCATTCAGACAGAGATGGCGCGACCTCAGGTGCTATTACACTAATCATGATGCGCTCATTCTGTTGTGGTACGACACCAAATCCCAGATACCCCGCGAGGAGGGAGGATTTATTGAACAGAGTTCGCGAGGGGTTAAGACGCCATCGTTCGTCTTCCGATTGGGAATTGGAGTCACACCTTCCGTGAGGAAAGAAAAGAAATGGCTGCCAGAACCGAGGCTGTGATTTCTCTCGGCCGGGGTAATCGAGCCGCAGAATCCGGCTTGAGATTCATCCTCGGCTGGGTGATGGATTCCAGGCGGGCACCAACGCCCCTTCGCCCGCTGCCTTTCCCCACTGCTGCCGTAAATCCAAGCCGTTTAGCAAGGGTCGGAGGTCCGTGTGGCATCTAAATAAACCCGCACATGACGAATAAATCTTGAATTAACGAAAAACCTGGGATGCGTGCGTACACACAACAGCCCTGAAACCTCTTAGCCTCTGCGCCAGGGCCTCAGTTAACCTCACAACGTATTTTCCCCCGCTAAAAAAAAGAAAACAAAAAAAGGCACTGCGTTTGCTCTTAAATTCTCCTGAAACACAACTCCTCATTCAAAAACAAAAGCATTTTGTAGTTGATTTTTGATTAATAAACAGTAATTTTAATTCATATTTCTTAATTCCATTTTACCCATTTCTAATAAGTTTCAATTGAAGATTTAAGGAATTGAAACCGTGCCTTCGTACAAATATGTTCGATTAGAAAAATGTATGATTTTTTTTTTTTTTTTAAGTTCAAGTACTATTCAAGTCGGATTATTCCTCCAACCTTATCACTTTGTTAATTGGAATGCTAAGATATTCTCATCAAAATGTGTGTATATACAGTATATATATATGTGTGTGTGTGTGTGTGTGTGTGTGTGTGTGTGTGTGTATATATATAATAACTTTGTAATTGGATTCATAGTGAAACAACAATGAATTTTGTCAATAAACCGAAAAACAGTTTTCAGAATTTTAGTGAAGTTAATTTAATACAACCAATGTTCATTCATTACCTATTTACAGACATTTTAATAAAAATGTTCAATGCCTTTTTATACTAGGGTGAAATGTAGTATTTTTGAGAAAATATTTATTAAATATTAATGATGACTACATTGGATTTCAATACAGAAAAACCTACTTATTTGGTGAAATCTGATCACTTAGTTCGCCTGGAAATCATGACGGTCCAAAAAAGAAATGGCTTCTCTGCAATGGCGAGTTACTGTCAGTACTCGAGAGAAGACATTACACAGTTAAACCCTAATTTGGAACGTTTTTCACTACTTTAACAGTCAGAGTGATGAAATCTGTATTTCTGAAGCGCTGGATAGAATGGCTACCGCAACAAATTTATCCGCATAGACGGTGAAGAAAATTGTTTGCGAAGAGTCTCTCCGCGGGAAATCGTTGACCATTCCCCGGAAATTCGTTCACCATTTCCGGCATGAAGCGGATTCGTGTAGACATTCGTGTATTGTTAGAGTCATTATCAGTGAAATTATTTGTTTTTAGAATGAAAACCAAACCCTTGATATCATTCTTTAGAAGCTTCATGAAAAGATTGAATTCAACGGAAGCAAAACTTCTTTGCAACTGCGGATGAAACTGGTAATGAAGTAGGAAGGAATTAATAGGCGGGCGAGCATCGGAATGACCATCCGACATCAACTAGTCTCGTAGGTCGAGAATTGCTGGGAGTCTTCTGCACACCCCAAGAGACGCATGGACTGAAGTGGAACGCCTTAACTATATTATTTTAATTAGATGTGTCAATTTAAAATGAAAATAAGATCAAGAAAAAAAAACTTCTTGTCATACTAGATTCTTTCCTAATTTGATTTGCTTTAAACAGTTAATTCTTTTTAAAAACAAAGTAAAATCGTAAACTAATAAATTTTAATTTAGATAATATTCAAAATGTATTTTTAAAGCTGATTTTTATAAAAGCTCCAATCACAGTGTGAAGGTTATTGATGTTTGACTAGGTGAGCTGCGAAGGTCAGTTCAGAAGTGGAGGTGGGGGTCCAATTAATTATTATAGTTGTGTAGTTTGTTATTTTAACTAATGGTGGTCACGATCAACGATGCACGCGCTGACATTTGCCTAAAAATTAAAAGTGGTCACATTGGCTGTAAATAAAGATATTGAAAACATTCAGGATAAAACATTAGATTTTATCAAATTCTCTTATTAAAACACAAATAAAATATCGTAACATTAAAAGTATGATTTTAATCTAAGATTTAAAATTTCAAAACATCTAGAAATAAATTACTGAAACTCTGAAACTTTAAGTCAATTTCAGGGTGAAAGACCCTGAAGTGAATGAAAAAAAAGCCTAGTTTAAACCAGATTTTATTTGATAAAACACAGAAAAGCGTTTCTGAAGATGCAGTCATAACAAATAATAAAAACTTGACAGTACAATGTAAACCTTTAGAAAACAAAGTGGCAAGACCTAGGAAATGAAAATATAGAAATCTGTAAGAAAATATGACAAAGTCAACTTTCATTTTAGCTATGAAAATAATAACTATTAACTTATTCATTAATAAGGAAATTAATAACATTTCTATAATTACCGAAAATGAATTTAAGCAAATATATTATAACTGCTTTACCTAATACGGTGCAAAAATCAAAAACAGTTCTTTTTTATCGACAAAAGAAACTGAGGAAGACAAAAGGGAACAAAAGATTCCGCCACTTGAGCTGTTTCCCGGGAGACCTTGGGACGGCCGTTTCGTCCTCTTTAGGACTCATCAGTCAGACAAACTCAACCAATGGCTCAGAAGGTGCGAACATTTAAGAATCCCATTCTCAACCCCAGGAAAACACAACCAAAAATACACAATAATAGAAAAAGTGTTCAATTCTGGGGATGGGGAAGAACGGAATGTCCTTAATAGACAGTTGGGGGATAAAATCCAAAAAATAAGGCATTTTTGGCACAAATTAAAATGAATGTTAAAAAAAAAAAAAAAAAATCAGTGTTTAGCACAACAAACAGTAGTGAAACATTCCCATCCCCAAGTGGGCGTGTTTCTGTTTTTCACTACCGTTTGTTTTGCCCAGTACTGTACTATCAATCAAGTGCATAAGGAATTTACTTAACTTTTTTTTACCAAAAATAAACGGAAAAATTCGAAGTAACTCCGGAGTTACTTAATGGTTTTAATATTTTTTTTCGTGATTCAATGGAGTTAATAAAAGTGAAAATATAAAAAAATCAGAAAGAAACAAACAAACTGAAAATTAAAATGCCCCCGTGGAATGAATTTTCATCGAAAAATCGGTTAGATCTATTTCATGTGAAAGCAAAGTGACTATTAAAACAATTTTGTAACTATTAAACAAACTATTTATTAAAAAAAAAAAAATTAAGCATCAATTTTTTTTTTTTTTTTTTTTTTTTTTAGCAGTAATCCATTTTTTAAAAAAAAAGAACTATTTATAAATTTTACAAACATAAGAAAATCGATATTAACTATCAGAAGTTTTAAATTTAATGCTATTACAATAATTTTGTTTTATAATCATATATTAAAATATTGAAATCTTTTTTATATATATTTATTTCTCTTAAAAATAAAATATTCTATGTGATCAGTTTTGATATATAATTAAAAGCAATTTACATTTTTCGAATTTTTTCTGGATTAATAGCATTACATCCTTAAGTTAAGCCGTAAATCCCGCTTAAGCCGATCCTTTAATTCGCTGTTTGGATTTATGGGAATGATAGTTATGGGAAAAGTTCCTGATTCTGCGTGAATCCTTAACACGTGCTTTCCTCGTCTCTGTAAATCACGGTAGCCATTCTTTGCTACTCCTTCCACGCATGCAACTATGCCGTTTAACCTCGCGTCTTAACCCTATCGAAACTGCTGAAATGTTTTTGATGGCTCGGATTAGATAATAACCTTCTAATTCCATCCCTTCCCTAGCCGCTATCGCTACTAACGACTCGGAATTTACAGAGGCCCAGGTCCAGGCAGTCGCTTCTGCGTACCCAATCATTCTCGAGCCTTCTCCGCTGTCAATTTCGCGAGATCCCTCCGGGACCGGCGCGGGCAAAATGCTACGTCCCACTAGACTTGCAAATTAGGCGCTTGGGTCCTGCTGATGTGGTCGCAATACGTATTGAATTTCCAGCTACAGGCAGTCGCCACAATGGAACAGTTGGATGGTTGTCAAGAGTCTAATAGGTAATTTCACCTTTACACCGTAGCAAACATAAATTCAGCGGCGAAGAAAGTACGGCACCCGGTACACAACTCCCCGCCTGCTCGCAACCCTGATTTGTAGACCATTCAACAACACGTTCAGTTTGTCGTCGATTTTTTCCAGCGTGCGTCTGAAAGAATCCGAAAGAGATTTCAAGATATTACTTCACGTCTCAAGTTCCACCTGCTGTGAATTCTCGACATCTCTCGACGACCTCTCAACTGACAAACATAAAAAGATAGAAAAACAATTACAAAGACCCAAAGGATTGCAGCTTAAAACGAAGTTGTGTTTGGAAATAAAAATACAAGAAAATACCAACCATTAGAAAATTCACTCTATTAATTTTATTCCTCTCCTCCTTCCACAACAAAAACCTAAGAAAACTAATAACTGAAATAGTAGCGTCGTAGCTACTAACATGGCGTTCATTTATTATTTAAACAATTAAGTCTTTACTTACACTGTAGAAATGCAATGTTTTAATGTTTAAAGAAATCTTTTTTAACTATTTACTAAAGAGTTAGTAATTCTCTGAAGTTAAATTATCGTTAACTATATTTTGAAATGAGTTGCACTTTTTTTCAGTTGTCATTAACTGAAGATCGTATTAGAATAAAACGACCATAGAAATCCAAAAAAGGGAAAAAAGGTTTATATGTATATATTAAATCGAAATCATTTAATCATACTTTAAAAAGTTTAGTTTGCTCACTGTTTCAACAGACATCTTTAATTAGGTGGATGATTTCCATTTAGTTCCCGGTTGCTTCATTTCTTTAAGTAGCCTACAAGCTTTAGAATTAAATACTAATGTATATGTAATAATAAATTTTAAAATGATTTTAAACAAAATTATTCGACAAAATAATTTCAACAAAAATGCAACCAAGGAAGACACAAAGGAACCAAAAAGATTTCGCACCCCGAGCTTTCATCGGTGAGCACCTGGGACGGCCGTTTCGTTCTGTGTAGGACTCATCAGTCAGACAAACTCCACCGATGAGAGAAGGTGCGAACATTTAAGAATCCCGCTCTTGCCCCGGAAGTGAGACCCCACAAAAGTAAAACTAAATAATATTAATACACAACTAACAACAGAAAAAAGTCAAACCTTTATTCAATTCTTTTTGATTTGACATTCTTTCACAAGTCAAGGATTTGACATTTTTTTCTAATATTGTGTATTTTTAGTTGTTTAGATTTGTGGGATCCCGCTTCTGGTAGCGAGATTGGGATTCTTATATGTTCGAACTTTCTGAGTCTGTCATCGGTGGAGTTTGTCTAACTGATGAGTCCTAAAGAGGCTGAAACGGCCGTCCCAGACTCCCCGGTGAAAGCTCGAAGTGCGAAATCTTTCTGGTTCCTTTGTGCCTTCCCAATTACCATTTGTAATTATCATTTAAAGCTCTTTCCTTTTCTTTAACAGCCAATTTTGTTTTGATATTCAGTTGATATTTAGCTGAAGGAATAAAAATTCTAAATAAAGAGAAAAGTAAAAAAAACTGCACATCCACTTGGAGAAAAGTAAAACATATTCTCGGAATCTTTTACCAAAATTCAACTTGAGGAAACAGTCAGCAATAGATCAATGAAGAAGTGACTGAAAGCAACAGATCAGGGTGGTTGTGGCTAGGGATGCCGTCAGCAAAAGATTACCATTTCCTAGATCCTTCTAAAAAAAATGATGGCATAGATAAAAATCATCTTTTATGGTGGCAGTGATCCTTCCATGTGTAAAACAAGAATAATCATAAAACTCAATATCGTTTTTTATTTCTTTTATTTCATCATTCAATAAAAGCCTGAGTCTTTTCTTTCCTTCGACCAACGTCTTTCCATTCCTTAATTGATGGTTTGTTCAATCAGGAACTTGTCCATGTTTGAAACGTAATCATTTATTAAACATAGATCAATGGACGGATGGAAAAACCAATCTATATAACCTTTACTCTTAACCCTTTGATGCTGATTTTTATGTTCGAACTCTGTCTTCAACTCCTACACTTATGGAACGTAGTGTTTAGGGTTTGAGGAAGGCTATGGTTATTTTCTGGGGTTTAGTTAACCTGTCAAAGTATGTTTTTCTATAAGTTCCATGGAAAAACCTGAACGAAAAATGAGAAGCTAAGAATGTTATATAAGAATTCCTTGGTATTTTCAGTTCGAGATTTTTTTTCTTGGTCTGGAACCGGAAGTGAACCGGTCGCTTTCAAGGGAAAACAGAAACGCCCCTCGTGATCCACGATTTGACTGTAGATGGCCCTGGTGTTGATTATTAATGAGCTCAATAACATGACATTCTTTACAACGGATTTTTTTATTAGTCTTAAGAAATGTCAATGAGGCAATTCTTTGTTGACCATCAACGGAGACGTTAAAATGAAAAAAAATAACTTTGCTTCCTAAAAAGACATCAACCAAAAAACAACAACAGTTTATTTACTTTCTGGGGGGTCGCAAATACCACTGCTACATTGTTATTCTCTTAAGATAATTAAAGCTCTATGGTCTAATAGACAACTTCCGGAATGGCGAAATGTAATTTGATGAGACCACCTTATTTTTTTTTTGCTTCGTCCCAAGTTCATTAAATTCAGACAGGATGAAATATAGATAGCGTTCATTTTCGATCACCCTTTTGCGTTGCACTTCGGTGTTTTATGGCGGGTGGAGCGCGACATGTGTCTACGCCGAGGCCGTAAACAAATATCTGCCTTTGGCGGACCAATGATAGGGCAGCTGCCCGTGGAGCCCCTCCAAATGGCCGGGCGGGCATTGGCTGTGTCCTTACCATCTGCATCCGTCTTGTGGTTTCTTCTTACCTTCACAAGCAAATGAACCTCCTACACCCGGAACGCGGTCTTAATCTGTTTTCAACAAGGACGAATACCCAAGTTAATAACGAACGAAAATGAGCAGGGTGGAGTCAATTAAACTCATTTAATTAACAGTCGATTTATGCAAACTGATGTTGGCCACACAGACCCATTAGCCTCGATACAATTTCTTGTCTTTATTTTTTTTTTTTTAATTTCAGAAAATGTCGTAATTGAAACAGGGGCGTGTAAATAGCGTTTATTACTGAAATGAAAGCTACAGGCATTGGCTTTTCGAAGTATATCATAATTAATTAAAGCACACAAAAAAAGCCAAATGGATCTTAATGACATTTCCCGATTCTTCATGCTTATCATGGCTAAAGCGAGCACTCGGAGGGGTTCGTTTGGAGAGCCATGAATAATTAACCTAAAGAAGAGGCAGGTGGAGTAGTCACAAGAGGGTGGACTCCCGTGCCCTTCAACCTGGCCACGCTATGGGGTTTCCCAGTTTCTCCCGCGGCTCGGGCGGTGTCGCCACTGTTCACCGTGGGCGGCGGTGAGGGTCATAATTAAACTGACCTCTGCAACTATGGCGGTATCTTTTGGTCTACGGGGTGGGTGGGTAAAGGATACGTTGTTCTAATATTTTCAAGTACAGCATCACAGAGATCGCAGTAACGAAATCATTTAAGTGCCTTCATCTAAAACAATATCCACGTCAGTGGTAAATTTCAGAGGCCTTCTGAAGGGCCACCACCCCTGCGTCTGAATTCATTAAGCAAAGTATCAGATGATGAGGATGTAAATACAGTGGGAGCAGGGAGGAGCTTCTAAATAATTTATTATTCATTTTCTCTCTTTTCCAGTGAATTCACATGAATTTCAAAGAAAATTTTATGTCTCATGGTAGAATGATTAAGCAAAAAATGTTAATTTAGTGATCATAAGATAATAAAACTCATTAGCTATCTTAATTATTCAATAAATAATTTAAAAGGCCATTTTACTCTGGACACAGTGTCTCTAATTCCTTTATAAGTAAATGATTTTTTTTTTTTTTTTTTTTTTTATAAAGAATTATCTTTTAAATATTTTATATAGTGTGTTTATAAGAAGCACTTTTCCGGATAAACGAAGAGTGCCGCAAGAAGATCAAAAAAATAAGATGTTTAAAATAAAAATCACTACATTATATGTAAATATAACTTTAATTAACAAGTTAAGGCTCCCGGCGTTCCGTGACCAACAGTACTAAGCTGAGGTCGGGTGGTCAGTCCGACGCGCCCGCTTTTCCCGGGAAAGAAACCCGATACCCATTCAACAAAAGGTTTGGCAGACCCTAGGACCCGTTTGGAGAAGATTGGAGTGTGGAAAAATCCCCGCCCTCCGCCGACGCCGAGGATCGAACCCGCTACCTCCAACCCGTAACCAAGTGCCCTTACCGTTCGGCTACCGGGAACACATAAATATATCTGTGCTATCTTAAAATTTCTTAAAATTCCGTTTGTTTTATTTACTTTTGAAAATATAAAAGTTTTTTTTTTATTATTATTATTATTTAAATCAGTAAAGTTCATTGTTTTTACGTTTTGCATGAGGAGTTGGATTCCATTTCGAATATTACTCCTCTAATTATCTACATCTCTTTTTGTGTAAAAAAAGCACATCACGTGCTGTTGTTTTATTGCAAAAATGTTTTATTCATGTGTTTCTATGCTCTTGGCATTGTTAAACTTAACAATACACTCCAGGAATAAGCTTTTTTTTCAAAATTGAAGGAAAAACAAAATCAACAATGAAGAATTAACATTGGTAATACCGTAACACTGATTGTCAACAAACATTATTTTATGGGTATTGTTGTGTGTTACTTGGTCAAGGAATCTCTATCAATTATTTAACAAATTAATGAGTTTCTGTGATGAAATTACATCTACAATTAAGGAATTAATTTTTTAGTTCTTACTTCATATTTTGACATCTTGTAATATTGATATTTTAACTTCTACAAAAATACTATATTAAAAAATTGATCAAAAATTATTATTTACTAAGATCTAAAAACTCTCCGGAAAATCGCAACTTTTTGAAAAATACGAAAACTAATCTGTTGGTTTTTTTTTATCTGTCCATTTTCATTCCATCCCTGCTTCAAAGCCACAACAGATGCTTCCCCCGATCTCGTATCCATGGAGACTAGATGCTGTACATCTATCAAGGACACCCCCTTCGCGTCTGCTTTGTTTATTTCTACGAATGAAGAAGCGCAAAAGAAAAGAAACCCAAATCCCCTAACTCTTATAAATGTACTACGATCAATTGATAAAAACCAAAACCAAAAATCGAAGATCAATTACGTCAAAGATTCCTAGCATTTATCTCAACATGAAATATTTAAATCTCATTATAAGTTAACAATACCTTTCATCTACAGTTTTTCATTTTCTTAGTCCCGAAATGCCCTGTGGCAATGGGTATCATTTGTTAAGTGTCTCTTTGCTGATGATAGTTCAGTCCTGACCAGACCGAAAATCTTAATATAACTACGGATTTCTTCTTATTTATTTTTCAATTTATACTTATGGCAGCGTACTTTATTTGTTTTTTTTTTTTTGTAGTAAATTTGTTGCTTTTAATCCTGAAAAACCTTGAATTTTCTTTAAAACCTCAACTTAAAAACAAAAACAACATGAAAAACAATAAAAATAATGATGAAATTTTTTTTTTTTTTTTTTAAATACGGTTTTGTATTTGGCTAAATGACAAGGATACGAGATCATCTGTTGTCGCTTTGAAGTAGGGATGAAATGAAAATGGACAGATAAAAATACAGTTTGTTCATTCGTGCACAAATCTCTTATTTTATTTTAAATTCATCGCATTACTTACATTGTATCAAGTATCAGTTAAAGCGAAAAAATTGGGAATCACTGTTGTAGAGTGACAATAAAATTATACTGGGAGATTAATTTTTAAAAATAAGTAAAGTAAGTGTATTTAGTTTGTTGTTTTTTTTTTATAAAGAAATTAACGCAAATTAACTCCCTAGATCTAGATATGTAACTTAAAACATTTCTCTGGATTTAATTTTTATTCATTTCGTAGTTCTGGTAGAGATTTTAATTGAAACATAAAAACTTCTATTTCAAAATATCTAAAAGAAGGATGTTTTTAATCGGTTTATAGCTTTGACATTTATAAAAATTAAATATATAAGAAAAGAATCTTATTCTTTGATAAGAACAGTCTTAACAAAGTTAGTTGTTGCTTTTGTTAGTTCTGACCATTGGATCGCCAAAGCTCACAGTGGCGACATCTATCAACACTTCTAGGAATTACGAGACTCACTGAGAAAACTCGAATTACAAAAATAACAGGAGATTTTAAACAAGTTAAACTAATATCACCGGAATTCGAAATCATCTCTCATGTTTAAATTTTAATGTAACATTTAAGTACATTTTTAAAAGTTTAGATACTTTATTATTATTATTATTATTATTGCTTTTTAATAATATAGGTTAAATACTAATTATTAATTAAAAACCATAATTATTAAATTACATCCAGTTTTAAAGAAGATCTGATATCAATAATAAAACAATACGAATTACATGATTCGTCTGTGATAAAATTATCAAAGCAATAAAACGCTCTATTAAATGGATATTTTCCTTTTTTTTTTAATTCTAAAACTCGGTTTATTTTTACTTTTTTTCAAAAATGTCATTTAGCATTCATGTAATCCGCATTCTGATCTGATCACGCTGTTATCGGATAATAAAAAAAATCATCCTTACAAGAGAAAACGTAGAATATAAAAAACCAGGCCATAAAATATCAGGTTAATTAAGAATGGCTTTATTTTTTTACATGTGAATATTTCGATATTCGAGAACGATCTTACTAATTCAGACAATTCTTGACTTTATTAAAAAATGGCTACGATTTTTAGATTTAAAAAAGAGAATTGTTATTTTTTTATTCATTTTAAACATTGGCATCTTATTTTTAATTGAATGTAATACTAAATCGTAGTAAAATATATAAAAAAATTTATAAAACTCAGCTAGATAGAAAAATTTTAATTATTTTAGATTTCCGTCCTTAAAAAGACGAACATAAGAGGCATAAGTTGCCATGCCAACTATCGATTCCAGAACATTCCAACTGCTTCTCTCTAGGTTCATTACTAATGAGTGCAAAATTCATAGGAAACTCCTGTTGATATCCTACCTTTACATATTTAAAATTTTCAAATTTTGAGGCTGTAAAGTTAGTTTTTTGTTACGCGCTTTCACCTCTAAGTTTAAATGAGAGAGAAGATAATTTATTTCAAATTAAAATCGGAAAAAAAGGTGTTTTTTTTTTTTTGTTCCAATTTTTTGTGATAAAAGTTGTTTATCGAAACTAATACCCATTGGGAGGTAGCTAGTCATGTAAAAAAATAAGATTTCACAGAGGGAAAAGGCGGGGGTGGACGGTGGGGTCGAGAAGCCAATGATCTTGGCGAGCAGTGAAGCTTCTCGGGTCATCCCACTCACTCTCTCTTTCGATAATTCAAAGCAATTTGCACCGTTTATAGGGCTTCTGGAATTTTGGTGATGGGTGATCTTATCGTGCTTCCCACCCACGCTCTACCACCTTACCTGCAAGTAGCCTACTACGCCTAACCTCCCCCCTCCTACCCTCAATCAGTAATAAGTGAGCCAAAAAATAACAGCAAAAAAAAAACAACCGATATGAAATTACTTGTCTATCCGGGCTCAGAGTGAGATTAAAAAAATCCAATCAAAAATTCAAACTTAATCGAAACAGAAGAAAAAGAAAGAAAAAGTTGATTTCCAGCCAATTTGTTTTTAAGAAAAGAACGAAATAACATACTTTTTTCTTCTTTTCAATTTTTCCAACACACACACACAAAAAAAGACAATCTTTGTAGTCAAACCAGACTCCGAAAAACAGTGAAGAAATCTTTCTTTTTTTCATTCGATCGCAAATAAGAAAGACACTGAATATTACAAATGAGAAGCGTTCATAAATGGAGTCACAGTAGAACCATAACTGTTATTTAACTTTCATAAAAAAATTAAAATATGTAAATCAGTTATTTATTATCAGAAGATGTTTTCGAAGTAGTTATAGTCTGGCAGAAGAGTCGTGACGAACGAGATTTATCGAGATTCACGTAAAGTCCGAGACAATAGCCTCTTTCCGAGGCTTTTCATAAAATGTCGACACACTATTTTACAAAGCAATATACACAAGTAAGTAATTGCATGCGCTGCTTTGTAATATAGTGTGTGTGTCGATATTTTGTGAGAAGCCTCTGAAAGAGGCTATTGTCTCGGACTTTACGTGAATCTCGAGAAATCTCGTTCGTCACGATTCCTCTGTCAGACTATAAGTCGACATTAATTCCAGAAATAATTATTACGTTTTAGTCAAGTTTGAATTTCATTAATAGGACCCTAGTGAGAGAAAGTGGCTCTGAAATCAAAATAATTCATATAACATTAAAAAAAAAAAATTGAAAAAGATAAAAAAATAATTGTAACATTTCAGCATTTAGTCAAAATAAAAATCACTTCAAATGAAAAGTTGGAAAAAAAAGAAGCTAGACAGGAATCGCGGTAGAATCTTCATTTTAACCAGATCCTTTCTCCCTCCTTCTCATTTTTTTTTTTCCCGGAAAGCAAACTTTGAAACCTTTACAAGAAAAAAAGAGTGTGTTACCGAAAACGAAACATTTAAAAGGTTAGCTTTCTAAGACCAGACGCGATAATCTTGACCAATTACTTTGGCGTTCTTTTAGCGTTATGTGGGTTAAGAGCCCCAATCAGTTTCTAAAGCCGTTTTGTGTGCGACGAATTAGGCCCCAAAAGGATCTCCAATGGTCCTTTCCCACAGCCATCGATTTTTACTTGCGATAGACAGATAGGAGGAATAGAACGAAAAAGGGTGAACGTCTGATTCATTTTGATCGACTCCACTTCTCATTGAGGAATACAAAGCATTGGAAACTGGCAATTCCCATTACCTTGGACGATCCGCCTCTGCGAACTCTGACCCCGATCGGCCTTGATTGGAATCGCCCCTAGGGTCACGTGTGCAGGCGGGGGATAATCAATCCCTAAACCCGGTCTCCGATCCCAGCCAAGATCAATGCAGCTGCTGGACTAGTCAACAGAACCCTATTTAACACACACCCTCACAACCCCCTTTTTTTTTTTTAATTCGTAAACCCCTACATTCTTTGAACACTGTTTAAATATCACGTAGAGATGTTAATTAGGTTTCATGGTGGATTAAGAGGTAGTTAGGCTTATCAGTAATCCCAATTGGAATTTCAAGGCTACATTCTAATGAAATACTAATTAACCCATACGGATACTTTACTTTCTCTTTATTAATTTCTACATCCCTGGAACAGCATTCGTCAACTGAATAGACAAAAAATATCAGTATCGATACCATTCTGAAATACCTGGATCGATTTCTTAATAATGGTATGAACTTTTCTTAAGGGGAAATTTAAAAGTAATAAAAAAAAATCCTAATTTTTTTTATGCTTGAATCACACTGAAACGGCTAGACCAGTTTCCATGATACTTAAGAATATTAAGTTTATTTAGTACAGTATTAGTATTAAGTGTATTATATTCTGTCCAAAAAAACGTGGCCCCGTGGTTTAATTATTTTTATTTTCAAGTAACGTTAAAATAAGAAAACGACTCATTCCGAATCCTACCCAATCCCCAAAAATAATTTTTGTAAGGCAATGACGCTTTGCTTTGATGATTTTCAGAACTAATAAAAGGGTAAATATAATTGCAGAATAAAATTACTCTTCGTAAAAAATTTTCATTCAAGGTTTTTGAGACGAATAAAGTGGAGACAATACTTTGAATTATCTAAAAATAATAAAGATTTCAGTCTTCCTTTAAAACTATAGTGAATTTTCATCATTTAGTTTAAGCTTCTTACTGTGGGTCTACAATTTTAAATTTCAGTTTTTAAAATTAATCGTTTAAAAAACTTGATTTTATATAAAGAGGAAAAATTCTTTATATAAATTCGAAGATAGAAATGTTTATTTCGAGGAAAAGAATCAAAGATACAGATCACAGCTGTGTCACGGAGTCAAGAGAAATCCACAAATTGAAAAGCTTAGTAATTTATGTAGATTTATGTTATCTGAGATACTTCATTGTTAAATATTTAATTTTAGATCTGCTTCAATATTCACTTCAAAGCAACGCAGTCTCATTTCTGTACAGTCGAAAAAATCTCGATTTTTTTTTTTTTTTCTTCAATAATCAGAGAAACAACAGAAGATAAGAAAAAAAAAAGAAATAATAATTTCAATAACAACAATAATAAAGCTCACTTGAGTTTTTCACTGCACCTTAGAAATAGAAAATATTTCTTTCTATTCTAGAACATTTTCTTCTCAATAAAACCACGAAAAAGGAAAGAATCTATTTTTTTTAGGTCAAATATTTTGTCAAAAAGTTTTTAATTTAAGTCAGAAAATATAATTAAAATTGGAGAAATAAAAAAAAAATCATTAAAACATGACAATTTTTTTTTTTTTAATTCTAATTTTAATATATAAAACTGATGAACGAACTGCATTCGCTGTGGCGATACTCAAGTGAAGAGGACTACCTTTAGTTCACTTCGTTGCCGCTAGATGGCAGCAAACTACGGACTCGGTTTTATCATTCATATGGAAATTGCAGGCGAAGCAATAATTCTGGTACCACGTGCTTTCTGTTTATAAACAAGAGAAATTCTGTCTCTTTATCCGCTGACATTGAAAACACGGAGGCTGCGTGTTATGGGCACGAGTCAAGTCAAGCATATAATTAAGTCCATTCATGAGAAGGGTGATTCGAGAAAGGCTATGCCGGTGATTTAGCCGGAGACGACAAGTCGAAATAAACATTAACACGATCGCCGCCACTTCTAAATTAATTATTCGTCAAAAGGGGCCCGTTACAATTCACAAAGGATTTATTCTCATTGACTAATGCATTCAACGGAAATTACTGCTTTTATTATTACAGCTGATTATTTGTTTTGTATGCGCGCCAAAAATAACTGTTAATATTCTCAACGCCAGTTTGATCCACATTTAATAAAGTGTGTTCTAGGGTCGACGACTTTTATTATTATTAATATTATTATTATTATTATTACTACTACTACTATTCACAAACAGTTTTAAAGGTAGTTTTAAATAGAATTAATAAAATTGGTTTTAATCTCAAACAGGACAGATCACTTTTTTTTTTAAATAGTTAACTTAGAATACTTACAAATTATTCGTTATAGACTAATGTTAACAATGCTCTGTAAGATCACAACTCCTTTATTAAACTAAAAACAAGAATACTTCTTCACCGATCCGATCCAATATTTCGTCTTATATATTTTTTCAAAGACTTCTTCAGGGTACAAATAAAAATAAAGAAAAATAAAATAAAAATAACGATTAAACGGTAAGAGAATGAACTATATTCATTGAATGTACTACTGTATTATTTAATTTTGTAAGGTTAGAGAAAGTTCATTCTCTTACCGTTTAATCGTTATTTTTATTTTATTTTTCTTTATTTTTATTTGTACCCTGAAGAAGTCTTTGAAAAAATATATAAGACGAAATATTGGATCGGATCGGTGAAGAAGTATTCTTGTTTTTAGTTTAATAAAGGAGTTGTGATATTGTATGAAGATCTCAGATTTTGAATGCTCTGTAAGATGTATAATACACCTCTTGAATACATATCCTATTAAATTATTAAAACTAAAATTATTATCAATATAAACTGACTTATTAAATGCTCAGAAAAAATAACTTTTTTTAACTTAAGATAAAAAAAGCATCAATTTTGAAAATAACTATCAGTTAGTTTGTAAATTTGCTTTAGTTTAGTCACGATAAGTGAGTTTTTAAAATATATATTCTTTAAGCCTTGTCTTGAATTTTAAAAAAATACCATAATTATAAAAGTTATGTTTGATTTATGAACTTAAGCAAAAAAAAAAATGAAAACCATATCATATGAAGATTTGCGTTATGGGGACATCTCTACATTGTCTATTATCTAAGTGGCCAATATTATTTCGCATTCTCTGCTCATTTCATCACATTTCGATCATTCCCGAACAAACTCGAATAGATCGAAAATAAGTATTTTGGGTAAAATCCCAAGTTCGTTATAAAAGTTATTCTGTAAACAAAAAGTATTACTTATTAATTATTGCAATCATGAAGTTTCTATGAAAATGAAAAATTGTAATAGCGTCAAAAGAAATATTAGATTCGGCTATGTTACTTACTATTCTATTTTAATACAACATTTCAAGAATAACATCAACAAAATATATACCGTATTATTCTTTTTTTTTTGAAAAAAAGTGCTGAAGCTGTACAGATAACATTGTACAAATGCTCCAATTGTCTGGCCGAGATAAAACTGCAAATGTGGAGACGAAACTTATTTCGCAATGATTGAATTTGAAGGCTTTTTTTCCAGACTATTCTCATATGGTACATATATACATACCGGTACAATGATATTCAAGACATATTTTTTCTGTTTGTAATAATAATATTAGCCTATTGTTATTCTTAAGTGCTTAGTTGGTTAATAGATAGGTCAAATTCTTGTCAAAAATTCCTAACTGAAGTTACAACTTTTTTTTTATTTACATAAAACAGTGTATTAAATCACAACACTGAGGGAAACCCTCCCTCCGACCTAATGAACTTGTTAAATATGACTTCCTTATTAAATTTGTTCTTTGAAATTCTTCATATAAGAAACATCTATTACTTATTTCAATGATATACCCTAAGAAAAGTAAACTATGGCTTATCTCATCTTTGTTTGGCGGGAAAAATGAATAATGAAATGGTCCTATTGAAGACGCATAGCCTTTTTTTTTTTTCTTTTCCTCCTGGCATTTATCTGGGGCTGGTATCTACAATCCTTCTGTAAGCCCGTGCTTGGCCTACTGTGCCAACTTTTCTTAGTGCCTCACAGTTAAGCTACTTACCGCTCAGTGAGGCCGTAAACATTATTTACGAATCAATAACTTAAGTGAAAACGGGAAACCTCTACCTCCAAGACTGGTCAGCGCTATTCGGACAGCAAATCGCTTTGGAAATAGGATTGCGGTGCTTTCCATCCAGATATATAGAATAAACAAGTAATTTATAGAAAAGGTACCATTACGCTACTATGATCTGATCAATCTGTTCATTTATACTAGGTTCCAAACATAAGGGTAAATCTAATAACCTTAGGATGGAAGGGGGGAGGAATTTTCCAATAACATATAGTGGAAAATGTTACTATCTTTTATTATTGTTTGAAAAATTGAATAATAATAAAGTTATAAAAGTAAAATAAGTAAATAATAAGTAAATAAATAAAAAAAAAAATATTAGCATTTTTTCTTTAGCTTTCAAGTTAAAACGAAAACCAAAATTTATTTATATTTTTTTTTAGTAATTTTCCGTGAATGTGAAAATCATATTTCAATACATTGTAATAAATTAATATATTAAAAAATAAGACTGCCCTTAAAATATGTTATTATTACATGCCTTGTTTTTAGAATTTAATGTGCTTTAATTAATCAATTTATTTTAAGCATTTTTTTCTGATTTAAGTAAAAACAAAGCAGTGAAAATAATTAAATATAAAAAAAAAAACCCACTGAATCAATATTAGGGATTTTCTCTCAGTAAGATTTTTTTTTTTTTTGCTGATTTAATTACTAAACTCTTAGTAATTACATTAATTAATTTCGTATTGCAATTAATTTAAAATACATTGCCAAAAATAATATCATCCTAATAATTTAATTTCTTTATTTGTAACGAAATCATGTTTGTAAAGTGATTGATTGCTGTACTTTTGTTCCGTTGACTTGAATTGGGATAATTTTCAATTAGATTTGTAGTTAGGATGGTTTTTCAATTACCTCGAAATAAAAGTATGTAATTATCCAATTACCTAAGAATAACATTGTAAGGCAATTGATTTGACAAAGCCTCGCTTAAATCAACATTACAATCCCTCCCCTTTCTCCCCCCCCCACCCCCCAAAAAAAAAATAACCTAATAAAAAAACACAAACCTACAACAATTATATATCAACAAAGATAAGAAGGTTGCGTGAAAAGGGAAAATATATCGTGCACTTTTTTTTTATTGTTATTATTATTATTATGAGAAGGCTGAATTTATTGGCAGAAATGAAACAGGACAAATGACAATTTCTTCTCATTCAGTAGTTCGACTTCATTTGTGCTTTTGGTATTCACTTGCCAATTCTTCATATTTACCAATCAATATATTTGGGAAATTGTCAGCATTCATTAAACTGATTAGATATTAGCGAAGAAGCCTCACGGGATGTTGTGTAGCGGATTTCAAAACTTTACAGTTTTATAGATTTTACAGCGAAAAAATTTCAGGAAATTTAATTTTCGTAATACATCGAGGAATATATCTCTTACAAAATTTCTCTGTTTTTTTTTTTGCCATAACCAATTTTTAATTGTATCTTAACTCCACTACTGCTTTAATATTGAAAACAAAAGCAAATTATTTACTTATTTAATAACATATCTCAAAATTATAAAATAATTTAAAACTAAAATTTTAAATTTGTTATACACCGTTCTAATTTATTTTTTTCCTAAAATAAAACTTATGTGTAAATTCTAAATTGAGTTCAGTTATTATAGAAACTTCTTTCTTTAATAAAAGTTATTCTCTCCGACAGTAAGAATATAAATAACTGTAATATAGTTGATCTTGTTTTATAAAATAGATTTTAATATTCGCTCAATAAATACATGTGATTTTTTTTTTCTTTTATCATATTTACAGATATTTAGTAAATAAAATCCGCTGAATTATTCTCATTGAAATACATAGAATATATAAAATGAATACAACATAATTACATTCCATCTTTTATTCCTTTTAATTCATTTTGGAAATAATTTCCTCTAATTTTTGTTTTTGTTTTTCTTCTTTCTATTTCCTACAGAATTTTCTAGACGATATTTTTATCTGTTCTCCCATTTTATCATCACATTATCCCTGTGTTTCTTTCATCGCTGTTTCATTTTTGAATTCATTATTATTCTTGCATTTTGGTTATTTTAACGGCTCTTGATTCATTGGAGAAGGAATAAAGATTCCTTATTGGTCGGCGAATCACAGATTGGTTATCGATAATTGACATTGTTTATTAACAAGGGATTAAATTTGGAAAAAAAAAAAAAAAAGTCTTAAGATTAAATATAAGACGGAAGTGCTTTTTTTAGTCCAATCCATTGGTTCCCTTCAATTCAAAGACAGGTTAACTCGAAATGATGATGAAGGTACTTCAAATCCCAAACACACATTGAAAACCCTAAGATGATAAATTTCTATAGAGTAATATGCAAAACGACAGAAAGGGTAGGGTGGCTGTGGGTGGAAAGGTCAGAGTCCTCTGGTGGTGGTCGTAGGCTGAAGGCAATTACCGATTCAGTGGAGAAGGAAAGGACGAACTTAAAAGATGAGACGGGAAAAGGGAAAAGGTGCGACGGAACAGGACGGCACGAGAAGGTCGTTATCTAGGGTAGGCGGGGGAGGAGGTGAGGGGGGTGTGCAACGGATGGATGAGTCCATCACGTCTCCGCGAGGGGGTAAAGGCAAAGCATAGATCGGCCTCATTTATTCTGCTAGACCTCGGATAATAAATAATGGTCATTCTCTTCTGTCCACTCGTTTCATTCATCTCCCGCCTTTCGTTCATTCGTACCTTATTACTTCGATGTTCATTTGACAAATGAAAAAAAAAACATTGTTACGATACAGAAGTATTCCAGATGTTTCTGAGCAGCATGTGACAAATCCTGTTTCAAGGAATTTCTACAAGTTCAAAGAAAATTTCACATATCTCAGTAAATTCTTAGGGGAATCAGTTTCACCATCAGAGTTAGATACTGTTAAGGAAGTTATTTCCAACTATTATTTGATATCAATCAATATAAAGTAATATTGAAAAACTCATCAAAAATCCAATTCGCAAAATAATTATTAATAATTAGCATTATTAATTAATGTGAACATTATTTATTGAATTAATGATTATAATAGTGTTACATTAATTAATAATGTTAATTATTTTTATTTGAATAAATATATTATTCAGAGTATTTAAAAGTACTTATTATGAATAAATGTATTAAATTAATTTATCATTTATTCAAAATAAGAACTTTTTGCTGCGGCAAATCTTAGTAAATATTCTCCGATTTTGTACAAATAAGAAATAATATAATAGAGATTTGTCTAAAATAATTTTGATTCAAAAGCTAATACAGAATGACTCAACTGGGCAGACTCGGAAAAGAGATTGATCAAAACAACTTTGACTGGAGCTCAAACGTAAATTTATTATACAATTTATATTCGTATAAAATCAAATAAAATTGAAATTAAAAACCTTATGAAGTGTTAAATGTTTCTGAGCACAACTTAAGTGAAACAAAGCCGTAAGAAGCTACTTCAAAGAACAGGTAACGGATCACTTTAAGTCTGGAAAACAAAGCAACTTAATTTTAAGGAACTTAAAAGCGATTAAAAAAAAAACAAAGCCAAAGTAGCTGACTTTCTCCTGGGCCTCCTAACGCTTAATGTAGAGACTCAAGGTCTTGGGTTGGTTTCGTTAATGATCTTTTCCTTACTTATTTTCCATAGAGAAAGTCTAGTCAAGCGTCTGACAGGTTGGACGTGGGGACGCAAGCAGTCGCACAAGGGAAACCTTCACCTCTTGACCCCGGCTTTTGTAAAGGCACCTCGTTCGCTGCCAGGGCCCAAAGGGTCCACAAAACTACGTGTTTACAGCGGCGAGAGGACAGCAAATGAGTCGGCCGAACCTGTCTTTAATAAGCAGACAACGTGGGGTCGTAATGGAAGGAGGACGCTTGTGTTGTAATGACGTGCAGATTGCTTAGATTTCCCGTAAACAGAAATGAAATTCGTAGCGAAGGGTAACGTTTGCTGACGGAACGACGACACTTGGTCCGGGAGAGAAATCAAGGAAGCGGCGAAATTTAAGATCCTCGTAAAAAGGGCATTCAATTGTCCTCGAATATAAGAACGCTACTATCACAACATCCCATTAGCAGAGCAATAGGTTTCCAAAGAGTATCACTAATGATTGTAAACAGAATTCAGCTCAGTGTTTTAAAACGGCTACAATTCATTCATTTTACAAGATTATTATTAAAAAGGGATTCTACAAACTACTTTTAAATTTTATCTCTTCTTTATTGCAATTTCTAAAATACTGCTAACTGAATAAATACAACATACTCTTAGGATAACTCTATTTACATAAGAAGAATTCACTTTTGAAGATAAAGAATTGTAACAATATATTATAAAAATATACAATTTACTATGATTCTTGTTATTTAGAACTTAATTGTAAATTACCCTTGTTCTGTTTGCTAATCTAGCTAATTCCTCAACTACATACCTTAGGAAGCTGAATTTGATACAATATACAGGATTTTGATGAAAATTATAGCGTGAAGATCAAAAACCAAGCATAGAAATAACTTTCTACAGTGTATTCAGAATTGTAATATTACAATTACATTACATGTATACATTACACTATGTTTTTTAGTTCGGTAAACGATTGTGTTATAAAGGTATGGGTTTCATTTTTCGAGATAATTTTTAATAATTATATGTAGAATGTAATTCCAGCTATATTAAAAAAAGGTTAAAGTTAACTACAACTTAATAAAAATAATTTTAGTGAGGATGATAATAGACTATGATATCAACTTTTTAAAATTCATTAATATCACCAGATATTAGAAGTTAGAATTTAAAATAGTTTCCTGGATTTTTTTTTATTTTATTTTTTTCTGAAAATTGCAGTGAATTATAAAATCGAAAGACAAATGATGGCTGTTATATAACGTTTAATAGATATTATATAGGAATATACTATTAAATAAAAAGCTAAGATCGAAAATTCATCGCTTAAATCAATGGCTTCGAGAAATTAATAAAATCTTGAGAAATACCTCCTTAGCCTATTCTGCATAATTCTAAAAAAGTCAGGATATTCTTTCCTAAGATTATGGAAAGGTCATGATCTCATTGACGTGTCTATTCCCAAGGCGACCTGTTTGCAGATCAGGTGATGAACTTTTTTTTTTTTTTTTTTTTGCTCTTTTCATTTTTTCCCCTTTACATCGCCAGGTGGAGTGGAAATCCCTTTGCAGGGTTTCTCCATCTTCTACAGCGATTTCCTTTCAGTAGATATACGTTTCCACCGCTTTGCAGGTGACAGCACAAGTTGTAGAGGGGACGAACACCGGAAGCACAGCGAACGTCCGAAAGACAAGGCTAATACAAAACCATCCTGCAATACAATAAAACCATTCGATACGAATTACTTCATTGAAGACCAGATAATCAATATCAGTTGTTGACTATTTTCATCTCTTATTTGTAGACGAGCTACTTAGACCATGTAGGCTATTCTTCTGTCTCTTAACTGTTCTAAAAAAATTCTTAAAAAGTATTATAACAATAATGAAACATTTAGGTAGTATACATCCATAAAGGTCGGTTATAAACTTTGAAATGGGATTACTTTGTCTGCTATTCTGCAAATTCAACCTGAAACGAGGTATACAATGTATTTTCTTCACTTCGAAAAGCCACTAATGTATCTAAACTGATCATCAATTATGTATGTCTGGGACAAAGCATGTGACCAATAGACACCAATGAAAATCGATTTCAGCAATGATGAATGGCAGACATCAGTTTTAACTACCAGACAAAATGGGTATTTGTGAAAAGCTTATTTCACGGCAATATAGTTCATTATAGTTTGAAATTTGATTCAATCTTACGGTTCCTAAACTTTAGAATTCCCATTTCCATTAGAAATATAGAAATCGTTTAAGATATTAACGCTTCGATTATGAAAAAAATACGATGCAGAAATTGATTCAAGTTCCAACACTGATCTAAGTGTGTAGTTACCTAACTAACCAATTTTGTCGCTTTAGCAAAACAATTATGGTTGTTATCAATAGAAATGGCCTAATATTATATTCAATTTCCAAGTTTTTCAAATTATCAACATTTTTTTTTAACACTGTGTAAATATTGTTTCGTTTAAAAATTATCTCATTTTGAAAAGGGAATTTCATAATAAAGGAAGTCTAGGAACGAACACAGAAAAAAAAAAGATTAAGAAGAAACAGGTTCTTGAAAACAAATAATAACTGTACTTTTTAATATATTTGAACAACTGTTTTCTTACAAATATATTTGTACTAATAAGCTATTTTGTCTAATTGGTTTATTAAAAGACTACCTGAAACTAAAATTACACAATACATTCACAGTACATGACATATTAACTGTACTGAAATCAAAGCGAACAAAATTAATGTGATTGTGTTTAATTGATTGACCTTAAAGGGAAAAATATTTTATTTTAAAGGAATAATTCATGATTTTCTGAAAGAATTTAAACTTTAAATCGGAAGCTGTAAATCAGAAATTCAACTTAACAATCACCCATTCCCTTTGATGGTTCTCACGACGAGGTTACTGGCGGCTGAACAGAAAAAAAAGAAGTACTCTGTGAGTCGCCATTACCCACTCCCTCTGCCATGTCCTGTCGCCCACATCGTCACATTCATATCACTATGGTCCATTCGCTCCCCTTTCCGCCACCGGACGCGCGACGGAGCACGGAGCAGCATCACGCGAACATGTTCTTTGTCCCGTGCGGCACTCTGCTGCGTCCGTCAATGGAACGGCGAGGGGTGAAGGACACCTCTGTCCACCCACACATACTGAACAAGTCAGTTTTTATCCTCTACCAGAAAAGCAACTAAATCCGAATGGAAAATTCAAATAAATAATACACAAGACAGTTCGTATTTATTTCAATGACTACCGTAGTAAAAGTTACGCCTTCGCTTGTAAAAGCTTTTACAGTTTTACATAAGTATCCTACATTTTCTTTTTAAATTCCTCCGTTACTCTAATTCTGATGTCTAGAGAAACCTGAATTTTTAGATTCACTTTATTCAACAATTATGAATTAAAGATTAAAATGAATCAATTAAAAATCATAAGTTTAAAATGCTTAACACAAATTAAAAAATACAGCTACAAGTTACGGAAAGCCATTATTTACGGTTCTCTTCTTCGGAGTCCGAAGAAGGAACCGTAAAGTACGGGTTTCCGAAACTTGTAACTGTCTTTTTAAACTTGTATTAAATATTTTAAAGTTAATTAATTGTACAAACGGTCGCTTTTTTATAAGTACGTCAGCTGCTCATGAAACATCAAAATAAAAATAAGATTCTTAAATTTTAATGGCAGTTGCTTATTAATTTTGATAGGAAAAGGACCCATAGGTTGGAGCATAAGATCAACAACATACAACAATGAGATACTTAAAAGTTTGCAAGCAAATAATTTAATTTTTATTTATTCTTTTTGTCGCTATTTGTAATGTATCCGAATGTGTTCAGGGATGTTTCCATAGTTACTACCAGATGATCGTAGATTAACCCAACCCTATATCAAATGGATGCTGACTTACGGCGGTTGAGTTGGATTGGCTCTCAGGTGTCCTCTTCGTCATATCAGACTGGTGATCGCAGGAGTCTCTGTCTCATGTTTGAGTACTCCGATCGAGAATATGGAGAGTTTTCGTATTTAAGTTAGAGTACTGAATTCTCTTAACAATTCCAACTGTGATTTCTCATTTTTCTACATAATTTCTTCATAAAATAAATAAACAAATTCTCAAAGCTTTTAAGAGACACTTGGTGATTTTTAATTCTCGATCGCAATATTTTCTTCAACTGCGTGAAGTTATTCTTTAACTCCGCCATTGTTTATAAAATGCTTTCCTCACCTGAATTTAAGTCTAGACATTCAATTAATTCTTATGTTTCAACCTAACTTCAATCCAATTGTTTAGTAACTTCATAAAATATTTAACAGTACTAAAACCTCATTACTTCACTTACTTAAATGCTTTACAGTTAAAAGCCAATTCTAATGTCTAGGATAAAAAGAAAAAAAGAAAGAATAAGCATCACAGAGAAAGCTTCAGTTAAGTTAGCCACAAAGGGAGTATTTCTTGCCGATGAGATTGCACTTACAAAACCATTAAATTTGTCACTTAAGAAAAAGAGCAGGCTGGGAAGAAGCAGAGAACAAAAAAAAAAAAAAAAAATGGTTCCTTTTTATGGTGGAGATGAGACCGCGGACAATCGTACTCTTTCTCTCTCTCTCTCTCGTAGCCTTTCAGTTCCAGGCGACCGGGTTGGTTGATTGCAGAGGATACCGACTTTTTCGCAGATGCTCTCTGTTCAGTACCTGTGTCGATCAACCAATTGAGACGAGTGTACATCTCTAGCGACTTAACCGTAATTGCAAAACTTCATTCGACAATATCGGTATTGCTAAAAATTGAAACGAATCTCAGTTTGGGAAGGGTTTGTTGTAATTCTCGAATAAAAACGTGATAAGATTTTAAAATATATTTCAATTGCACAGACCTTAAAGTCATGTCATCTACAAAACATACACAAAGATATTTATTATTATAACTAAAAGCATTATTAGTGTATTGGGTTTATAAAATTCGTTGTTTACATTTATTGAGTAATTGCAATAAACCCAAAAACTAAAGTTTTTTTTTTTCTTTTAAAGTTTGTGAATACAATACAGATTGGAAATCTTCTAATCTTATAAATATAACTAAGATTATTCAAATTAAATTAATCGTATACTGAAACAGGACCATTTAAATAGGTTGTTACAGTGATACTGATAGAAAAGAAAATATGCAACAATGTATTTATTGTCCGTAGAAATCAAAGAAAGACCACACATTATTTCTTGTACAAATTTGTTTCAAGAATATTCATTCACAGGTTCAAAAGTCATTAGACAGACATCGCAGAGGCTTATGTATTCATCACAAGTTTACGAACTACCTTCCTTAGGTAACGTAGTTTACAAAAAGCTACAGAGCAAAACATTCCATTTCTAGATAATTAGAGACTCGTGGCTATTCAAAATAGATTAAAGATATCACTTTTTCAAGGTTTTTACCTGAAGCAGATGTGGCAGGAGCTGTGGAAACTTTGTTGAAAATCTGGGCGTTGGTAGAATCATATTTCTAGTTCATGTTTCCTTATTATAAAACATCCAGAATAAAAGAATTGCTTTTTTTTTCTGCTTTTCAGGGAAAGAAGATTAATCCCTAACAGTTTACCATGAAAACATTTTGAGTTACATCATTCTTAAAGTTGATTATGTTATTCTCGTGTTTGACATCATAACAACAACAACAACAACAACAAAATCTGTCATATTCAACGACGAACTTCTGCAACTTGCTACTAAGTCGTAAAAAAAACAATATTATCTTCCGAAAACCATTAATAAAAAATAAAAAAATGGCGTCTCCAGGGACATAACCAAGCAATTGAAAACGGGGGTCGGATACAATGCAGCAGTCGGCAATAAAGGGGCGGGCCGGTTGGATGGACGCGTTGCAAAGCTTTGGTTACCATAGCGACTTTAGTGAAACCTCCACAACACGGCTATCCACTGCTGCACGCAAAGTCCTGCATGACGTCGGATGCCGACAATGCATCCGCTTCCTTGGCAACCTCCACATTTGGTCGCAGTTCACGGATGCTAGATAACAACATCACGAAGGTCAACACTCCATCTTCACGCCAATTGCCTGCATCCATTCTTATAAATTCATTAGGTTGCTTAATTGGCAGTGAAAGACGTCAAATAAACTTAAGAAATCTGATTACTCTAATCTACTATTAGATGAGTTTACGTTTTATTTCATAAAATAACAATGTTTTAAATAAAAGGTTTTCTAACCTAGTTCTTTCATAACATTATTTAATTTGTTATAAAAAGTTAAGCTTATTAGGATTTTTATTAATCAGTCAACAAATTAGCTGTATATAATCAACTTTAGAAATTTATTTATAAGAAATCAATTTCATGACCAGTTACTATCAATTTTTATCTTAAAATATCTTAAAATGGAATGTAAAATTTCATCCTAAAAATGAACTATTCCATTCCACATAAAATTAAAACTTACAGTTAAAAAATAAAAAAAAAATTTCAGAAGTTCTCATCATTTCGCAAATAGAAAGAAGATGAAAAGATGAAGAACCATCCATTGAGGTCACCCCCGCACTGGAAGTGAGACATTCAGATACAGTGAAACGTAAATTTGAATGAAATTTCAAACATAAATTGTCGAAAGAACTGACTGATACAGTTTTGCTCTTCGATGAATACTTTTGTAAAACATTTAAATATAAAATTTCATCAAAATCTTGTCTGAGTTTGTTTTGTTTTTTGTTTTTTTTTTTTCTTCCGGGCTCGTAAGTTACGATTACGCCTTAAAAAAGGGAAAGAGAATGTATAATATTGAGAACTGGTAACGTTGAATTGGCAAACGACAAAGTTACCTACGACTGGCAAATTCGAGCCATAATTTTACTTAATAGAAGCAGTTCCGTCTCTTCGCTGAAATCCAGACCCTGTTTTAGTGCTATCGTCTCTCATTTCAGCTCCGTTAACAACGAGCTTCGAAATAGACATGCCGCTAATTTCCTTGTAATGTCGGGCAATCCAAACAATAATTATAATTTCAGGGAAAATAGTCAGATTAGTAATAACATACCGCAAATTCTCGCAAAACCTCTCACTTAATTACGGAACATGACTTTTACAAATGGCTCATACGAAATTCAACGGCGCTCACAGAAACTCGAAGGACACTCACGGCGGCGCTGCTGTGCGGCGTATTTTATCTCGGACTCAGTGGGTGCCTAGATCTCCACGGTTACGGCGTGCAAGGCTTCGTCGGGGAAAGAGAGGGGCAGGGGGGAGGGCTAATGATTGTTTACATTAAGGCCTAACTGAGTCACTTTCGTTCCAACTAAAAAAGAGAGTAAAAAGAGAGATTGCAAAGCGTAATGATGCTTATCCTCCTCTACACTATATATTATGAACTTAGTTTAATGGAGTCCAACTTAAATGCAAATAAGGCCACAACTTGGCGACGCGTCTTTAAAGCAAACCTTATTATTAATGACAAAAAGAGACAATTTGTATTGATTAAAAAAAAAGAAAATGAAGATAGGGAAATCATCCTAAATGCTCCGATAATATTTGCAGGCTCGTTATGTAATGAATACACCTTCAATATCTAGTTCCAAACTCTACTCAAAACTGATGATTAAAAATCACCATAAGGTAATTTAACTTAACTTTTGTACATTAACGATATCAATTCGGCAAAAACGGAAGTTGGTTAAACTTTTGGAACAGATTTACCTTACGACATTACTATGTACGTTTATTTGATGACGGCAGTCACTTCACAAAACGATAATGAAAACATTCTACCTTCACACGTCATTAAATAATAAAGTCAGAAAACTAGAAAATCATCAGTAATGATATCGTTGACTACGCAGATCACGTAAAACTTAATCATAAGATTTAACTAACAACAAAAGTTAAAAATACAAATGTCTAACTTAAGACCTTGTTTTGTATTTAGGTTTTTAAAATAGAAAATAAAATAAAAAAAATAAAGCCTGCAATAATATCCTCTTAACAATGGTTGAGACCAAGCGTTTGCAAAGTGACATCCTAGAACATGTAAATAAGGCGATCATCAGCTAGGAGCAGTCACCAGTAAATAGCGAGGTCTCGATACACAGGCCAATAGGAATTTATTGTTTATTTATGCTTTGCAGGCTCTACATTGATTCCACCAATAACATCCTCAAGTACAAAAATACCTACATACGTGTGTACCTTTTCTTTGAACTGTGAATAATTTACAGTTTACTTTTTACTTGAAACAGGATCATCGTCAATCCGTGAAAAATAGCTCATTAAAAAAAAAAAATTCCGAAAAATAAGGAAGAAGAAAATTTTAAAAGAATATCCATGGATGAAGATTCAATTTTCAAAAGTTATATCGTAATGTGTGTTTATTTTAGAATCACGACGATTCTAACCTTTCTCTCTATCTGTACTTCTACCAAATTTCATCACGTTCATCTCTAATAAAACTGGAGAGTTAAGAAAGAAAAGTTTATTGAAAAATGCAGAAAGAAAGAAAGGAAAAAAAATAAAACAATTAGTTGTCTAAAAGCATGTCTTCTAATTGTAAATATCAGAGATTTGATGTAATGTTTATGCCAAACTTTTTAGATGTATATATCTTCGGAAAAAGACTGAAATACTACTACTACTACTACTACTACTACTACTACTACTACTACTACTAATAATAATAATAATAATAATAATAATAAAACTTTTTAACAGTTAAGCGCTTGATCACAATAATTTAAAAACTAATAATCTAGCATTTTCGTAATTATCGCATCCTCTGCCGCCTTGATAAATTTAGGATTTAAAGGTTTCCAATACAGTTAACTTGGCATAATTTCTGCCAAGTTCTAAGAGAATGAAATTTTAGGTTATCCAATTTGATCTGTTTGTTGATTTGATAAAAACTTACAGTTTAGCAATATACTATAGGAATACTACCTTAACCATAGGAATATGTCTATGTTCAAGAACCACGACAACAATGGAACCATAGTTCACTATTGTAAACTATGTAGCGTTGAAGCTGAAATTTTAGTTTTTGCCTATCGTGTGAACTTGGAAATCCCTTCTTAGGATTTTTACATCAATTATCAGAATCAGAACAAAAAAAAAGAAAAAAAAAAAACAAAACTGATTGCTATACGGATATTCGAAAATCATCATACCAGCTATAATTTTATCTCTGTTTATATACTTTATATGTTTATTTATTTATTTCTAACGATAAATTTCATTGATCCATAAATGAACTGTATCAAAAAAGTAAAAATATATATATGTATAACTGATCAATAAAATAAAGAAATTAATGAAAGAAAAGAAATCTGTAATGTCATAAAAAGGAGAGAATAGTTTAATTCCTGTTCTTCTTCTGTTTTCTTCTTTCATTCACAAGAAGCATAATGGAATTTGAGGGAAAATGAGAGATGGTATTTTTTTTTTCGCGTTGTCTTGGGCTACTCATCCTGAGGGAAGGAAAGGGAGGGAGAAAAAAAAAAGGAGATAATAGAACATCAGGGTTAGAATGAAATTTCAGCAAAGTTAGGATGGAAAGTGGGAAAGATAAAAAAGGTGAATCGGAGCGATTTGTCATGCGAAGAGCGCTAGGCATCCTTGGGCCACGGCTGCCCAGTGCGTGTCATTGCACCACCAGTAATTAGAGGCACGAAACACAAGGAGACAAAGAATGACGATGACGACGGACACCGGCACGGGGAGGGGGAGTGTCGCCGGAGCGTGACTCCCAACCCCTGGCTTAGCCATGGACCAATGGACCTCCGCGCCGAAAGCAATAAGACGCAGCTGTTGACGCCACCCGCCTGGCACAATATCCTTTCTAACCGCCTCCAAGTAAATAAAAACACGAATATTCTCGCTGGGTAGCAACCGTCAACTTCTAGGAAATCTATTTTCGATGTCACACCAAAATGAAATTAATAGAACTATTCTAAACTAATAATATTACGAAGAGCTTTGGTTCTGGAAATTTCTGCTGAAAACTAGGCAGGTTACAAATGGAACACAGTTTAAAAAAGTTATCGATGCTTATTTAGTTTGTGTTGAGTTAAAGTTTAATTTAAAAGAAAGCAGATCTATTTCAAATATGTGTTATTTAATCTCTAATGATCAGTTTCTCCAAACAGTGTTACTATTAGGTCATGTCGTAACCGGACTGGATTCGATTGGATTATTCTAGGAGTAGTTTACGACTACTTGGAGAAACTGTTTTAGAATTAACTTAATTTCCCTTCCTTCCCTATTTATTATATAATATATAAATAAAATGCTCGAACCAGAGATTATTCGGGTTTTCCTTTTTATTCTTTATTTTTTATCAAACTGAAGATTCGGGGAAAACTTAAATTAGAAACTACTATTACTTATTGCAGAATTAGTATTAGTATAGAAATATTCAAGAAATTCGGCAGCTTTTGATCTAGACTAGCATCACTACAGAATATATAAAAATATGGACATAAATTTTAAACATCAGCACTTCTTTATAATTACTATTGTTGTTATTATGGTGGTGATGTTTTTCCTAAATCGAACTGATAAAGTAAGAATTACAGAAGACTGAATATTTTCTTGTTAGCAGTCATTTACTTCATCTACATACCAACAATGTAATCGTAAATTTCAAAGCATTTCCTGTTTTTTTAGCAAATAATGTTGAAGGTTCAAATTGGACATTTTCATTAAATTTAGGGCTGAAGCTTCTCTGTAGTATCTACTTTCTTTGCTTTTTTTTTCTTAGCCAAAACCAATATCAGTTTCCTAGATTAACTCATGGCCCATATTAACTGATTTCAACACTTATTCTAAACATCGTAAACAAACGAATTTCTACAAGTTTCTTCGATACGTCAGAAGCGTCTAACTCACAGCAATGTCAAAACTGTAACATCGAAGAAAAGTTGTTTGGAATAAAAGTAGTTCATTCACAGAAAATATTCGGCTCGTGATTAACGGGATTTTAATTCATCTAAAAGTACATCGAACTTTTACTTAGCCTTTTACGACCTAAGGTAAAAGGAAGAAATATGAAAAAAATCAGAAATATAATGACTTAAAAGGAAGTGATAAAAAACAATTTCTTTTTCAACTGAGTATTTCTTTCTATTTATTTATTAATTATAAATAATTATTTATTATTATTTATTAGTCAGATATTCTTTCAAGGGCAGGTGATGTGGAACCAAGCACTAATTAAAAGTCCTTATTAACAACGTGTGGGAACTCTAATCACTACCAATTAAAATAATAATGATAATAAACGAGATTAATAAACTACTATAAAATCTTTTTAGTTTTAAAACGATATCTCTACAAATACTAACAGAGAAATTTCAGATCTCACAAGAAACTTTTTCTATTGTTCTTAATCTATCTATCTATATAAAAGAAAACATGACTTTTTTTTTTCTGCCAGCGTCTTCACCGAAACCATAAGACACAGAATTACAAATAAGGTGATGAATAGTAGGTGTTGTAATGAGAAAGGCAACAATTTGGATTTATCAACATGATTCAACCGGATATCTTGAGACATCCCTTGTCGCCGTGAGGCGCGCGCGGGTTGTATGAACGCGATGTCGGGTGAGTAGAAAGTGATCTCAGAATCCACTTTTACTGGGTTGCTAGTTAATAATAAGAAAATTTAAATTCACATTTAATGTGAGCCCTATGATCAAGTGGTACATCGCTGGGTTGAGGGCTGGAGGAACAGGGTTCCCTTCCCGGCAAAGATCGGAGATTTTTCTTTGCGTGTTTCTCCTCCAGACGGTCCTAGAGTTCACCCAGCCCTCTATAACCCTCTGGGTTACTTTCTTGGGGTTAAAGGTAGGAGGACGATGAAACGACCACTCTGTGAAATATCGCCTGTAAATTAACTTAACTAAATTTAAAATAAAAGCAACAGAAGTATTCGTGATAATCCACTTCATCAATACTTTTTTTTTTTAGAAAACTTTTACTTAACAAAGTAAAATGATCAACAAAAAAATTATTATTTTTAATAGGAAAGGAATAAATATTTCATTTCTTCCATTTTTTTCTCTATACAGAGAATGGGAAGGGCTCCATATTCTAGTTTGTTTATTTTTTATTTTTAATTGACCAATTAGTTTAATTAACAAGTTAGTCTCAATAAAATAAATATTTGTAATCTAATTGAAGGTAACATTCAATTGAAAATAGATGTACAGAAAAAGTGAAGTCATTCTAAAGTAATTAAAATATGATTAAGTTATTGAAGAGGCAATAAAACCAGAGTTTAATTTTAACCTGAATTAAGTTAACAATTAAAACCTGAGCTTCTTTCCGGTCTGTTTGTCGTTCATAGAATTTTCGAGAACTGACAGAAATTTAGTTTCAGGAATGTTTCAAAGTCATATTTGATTAAACTGATTTTTCTTCTTCTTTCTTTCTTTTTTTTTTTTTAGTTAAAAAAAAAAAAAAGTCGAAATTTCTGCGTCAGTAAGTTTATATCCCTGCTTTTCTTTGAAGGGAAAGACCTACTTTTTAACCCGATTATTATGCAGTGTGAATTGTCAAAATTTATTTGCTCAAGTGATGCCATCTTCAGTTTGTATCCATCGCGGTGGAAAAGGGATTTCCTTGAACAAGACGTGCATTTTAAGCAGCCGCTTCTTGGATCGTCTCTTTCATCATATCGGGTCCACCCACATCTTATTATCCCTTGTCATCAATAACATTTCCTTGACCACAGATCCGTTCCACCAACCTCCATACGAACATCATTAAGCATCTTTTCCTTTCTCCACAGCTTGATTCCGTTCATCAGAGCTCTTAATCCCCACCCTCGCCTTGGTCTCCTCCACAAGGTGTCGCCATCTATTCTACCCCCGCCTTACTGTCTCCGGCGGTCATTCACCTCATGACACTCCACAGGGAGGTTACCGACATCCCTACTCACTACTAGTTAGGAAGAAGAAGAGAATTCGGGTCGGGGTTGGATTAGATATATAAGATCTAAAAAGATACACCCTCTTTAGCGCAACATCAAAATTTTATATGAAAAAGTGTAGAAACAAGTTTATCGACTCGTATCGATTACGAACTAAAACGAAATGTCGACCCTGAGTATTGATTGTATAGCAGTATAACCATACAAGAAAACTACTTTACCAGATTATTTTTTTTTTTCTGAAAAACAAATTTTCAACTGTTCAGTAGAAGCTTTATTATAGCTTTAGCCTCTATAAATGATTTCTTCTTACAAATATCCTTTCATTCGTTGTGAGTTTTATCTATTTTTATTTTGCCAATTCCTCTTTCTTTATAATCCTATTTATAAGCAACTTGTTTCAACCCATGCTCAAGCTGTACGATGAGATGTATAGTAAAGAGGTGATGTTTTTCTGGTATTTTTCTCCCCCACCCCCCAAAAAAAAATAACAAGTTCAGAGTAAGGTCCAATATTGGACTAAGTAACGTAAAATTCATTTAAGAAAAGTTTTTAAACCTTAATAACTATTGGTTTGGCCAAAATGTTCGTTCAGGTTTTATGTACGTTGGCTCTAGTAGCGCTTAGGTGTCTTTAACGTCATTCGATGCCATTTTGTTAGATTGTATTGTGACAGCTGTCGTATCAGCGTGCATTTAAAACAAAAACTGATCAAAAATGGTGATTTTTGTGTAGCCGGTTTAATACTGAAGATGGAAGACAATAAACACACGCATGTTTCTTTGATGATCAGGCAAAAACTGTTACAGCTTAGCTGGGAAGTTCTGATTTATCCGCCATATTCACCAGACATTGCACCTTCGGATTTCCATTCATTTCGGTCTTTACAAAATTCTCTTAATGGAAAAAATTCAATTCCCTGAAAGACATCAAAGGCACCTGGAACATTTTTTTGCTCAAAAAGATTAAACGTTTTGGGAAGATGGAATTATGAAGTTGCTTCAAAAATGGCAGAAAATAGTGGAACAAACCGTTGAAGATGTTGTTCAATAAAAGTATTGGTGTCAACAAAAAATGTGTCTTTTATTTTAACTTAAAAAACAAACGATATAATGTGTAGGCCTATCTATTATATAGGTTTAGGTAATAATTTACATAAACCTATAGTACTGCAAATCAATGACATATCTGCACCTTAAAAAACAATACGATCGCTATTATTCGATAAGATATTCTAATTTAAAATTGAAAATGTCTTCGTGTATTTTCACCCTCAGCTTCTCATGAAAAATGTTCTCTTTAATTGTTTTTCCCAAAGCACTGGAAAATATGCGGTAATGAAAATGATTCACAAAATGCGTTTTATGCAAAAAGATTGCATTTTTTTTTTTTTAAAGATATTTTTTTGTCGAAATTAAAAAAAAAATGAAAAGCAGTTTTAGTATCCGCTATCAGATTAAACGATAATAATAATAAAAAAAAAAATGACTCCTACAATGGCATCTTTAAAGTTGATGACTTGTAAGTTTTGCAGAAAAATCACAGAATGTGAAAAAGATGATGACTCGATTCAGAAACTCAGATTTTAAAAAAAGAAAACGGAAAAAAGAAATAACAATAAAAAAAAAAAAAGTTTAAGGCTAACGGCAATTATGGAGGGTTCTTTAAATCGGGAATTCTAGAGTTCTATTTTATAAGGTTTACTATTTTAATCAAATGGTGCTACTACAAACTATTACCAAATAAAATTTAATTTCAAAAAGTTCATTCGTTAGTTACGAAAGAAGAGCCACAATACGAAAAACCTTGTATGTTAACTGTATAACGTTAACAGTGTCGGCTAATAGACAGATAAAGAAAACCAGAATAGAAGCAAAGAACAATAAATGCATCGGAAGCGCAGTGGTGCCTCAAAGAAAAAATACCCAATGAGAAATATATACATTAGTGAGAAAATTCATGCGCAGTTTGAATTTTTATGCTTTAAAAAAATTCATTGAGGCCTGCGCACTGCTGACTAATGTTTCATTGGTGAGTTTTTCATTGTGTATTTTTTTAATTTGAGGCACCACTGCGCTTCCGAGGTATTGTTCATACTAGCCTCAGTA
>JAFIDM010000005.1:37470492-37490492 GCA_023159025.1 Thereuonema tuberculata | reverse complement strand
AATACATTTAACAGTCAAAATATTAATTAACTCATGACAATTTTTAAAGTAATTAAATAATTAAAACAAGGACGATAGTAACAACATATCACGACAACAGAGGACATTTAATTACAAAAGAGGAAGTGACGACATTGGGTTAAGTAATCATGCGCAGCGTTGAGGAATAGACTCTCCCATGGGGAGGGGTGGAAAGAAAGTGGCCCACCTCGCCGGACACATTAATGAGTTCATTAATTAAGAGTGGAGGTCCTCGTCGTAATTCCATAGATTATTAGGCGTGACTGCGAGAAGTACGGATTTTCAGTGCTCGGCGCGAATAACAACGGCCGCTCTAAATTCCACAGTTTGTTTCGTCTAAACCCGCTTCGACCTGAGATCATCATTTCTGCTAACGATCTTGGCTAATAACTGTTGCTCAGCGTAGAGAGACAGAGTGACACAACTAAAGGGAGATCACTACAAAAGCAAGGCACAGAGACCTCGAACTTTATCTCGATAGGAAGATTACATATAAAACATGATATTTTGATCAGAATTTCTATCATTCTTAACTTCTGAGAATATTAATACAGTAAAACCCCGTTATTACGTTCGTCAAGGGACCATGACCTACAAGCGTAATAAGCGGGATAGCGCTATAGACGGGAAATGATTTATGAGATGGGGAAACATTTAGACACCATTTTACAGGAAAGAAACTTGATTCTGCAATAGATATAGTGCAAATGTGAGCTTATTTCCTGTTAAAAAAATCTTTGATTGTGGTTTGCCATGTGTGTGCTACTGTTATGAATTATGACATTTTCAATGAGGTTCAAGTAGCTATTAACATCAATTGATACACCACTAGGAGCAACACTAATATATTTTCGGAGCAGATTTAGTGCATTGCCCGCTATTTTACGCACCTTTTCTTGAATGACTGGGCCACTTAATGGCACTGATGCATCACGGGACTGATGAATCCATTCAATTAGAATTTCCTCGGCATCTTCATATTTTCCACACTTTACTTTTTTACGTTTGCAACCACCCTTCGATGCATTGGTAATTCCATTCTTATTTTTTATTATTGTTCTCAGACTGGATGAGGGAATTCCTAGAGATTCTGCGAAATCCTTCTGACTTAGTGTAGAATTCTCGTCGTACTTACGGAGAATTTGCAATTTTTCACTTATAGAAAGGGATTTCCGCTTCGACATTTTGCACTAACTTACTATATCACAGACCCGCACTTCAAAAAGTTCAAAGATTCCCTCCTACCAGGGAAAGAAAAGAATCTTTACAGTGTTACATTTCTTTTCGATACAAAATTTCCGATATAAAAAAGCGCTACAAGCGGGATTTGAAGCGTTATAAAAGGGTAAAAGTATACAGAGTTACATAGAAAATTCCAGGGACCGTATGAAAGGAGCGTAAAGAACGGGATAGTGCTATAAGCGGGAGCGTAATAACGGGGTTTTACTGTATATTGATATTTCATTGCATACTGTTTGGTTATAATATCTAAGCCTTTCTGGAAGTGCATCATCCGACTTTATCATCATCTTCGCTTATGAAAAGAAGGTAACTTTTTTGCCCAATAAATCATTGTGTAGCACAAAGTAAAAAGGCAGCCTATGTTTTATTTGTTTCACAAAAAAAAGCAGAAAGAAAGAAAGACAAAGATCTAAAACAAGTCTGCTTCGGTCGCTTGACAGAACAAATTTTGACCATTCGAATGTATTTAATGGTTCCAACATACTCTTAATTCATCTTTATCATGAAGAACAAGCGGAATGAAGTGGAAGTCAGGAGTGCGACGATCACCTGTCTTTCACTCCAAGGTAAAAAAAATAAATAATAAATAATCCGGTTTCCTTTTGCCAGAGTGGGATGAATATTGGGGCACCTCTCGAGTTATCCTGACTAACGATGGGGATCGAACACGCTCCTCCGGAACATACAGAAGCGTCTATCATTTGACCCACGGCTGGATCTAGGTAATTTTTTAGGGAGGGCAAATTCAGTTTTTTAAAAAAATACATACGAACACATACAATAACACCAGAGCATGGTATTTCATGAACATGAAATAATTTTCTCACGTAAACTACAATGAATATAATAAATAAATAAATAAATAAAGGATATTTAAAATCTTAAATTGGGATTTTGGTTTTTTTTTCCTTATTTCTTAATTATTGTACACTTTTTCTTTTATTAAATCAATATAAATTTCTTTTGTTTTGAAATACAAAAAAGTAAACAGAATATATTTTTTTTAAAACATGTTTGTTTTGAAATACGAAAAAAAGTTGTTTTCGGGTAGAAGACTGATACCACCCCTCTTATTTATTTAAACGCATTATCCAAATCAGATTGATAAGAATTCAAATAAAGATTTAGCATCAGCTTATAAAAAGAAGGGTAAAAAAAAGCAAATTTACTTCTTCCTACTTTCAACCATACGACAGCAATATATTCCTTTATTCCCCTCTGAATTGAATTTCATCTTTATTTAATTCGTCCGCATCATTAATTCAAAATTCAATTTATTTATATTTATTCATAGACGAACTTCCTTCCCTCTTTATTATTCATTTTTCTCCTCTTTCTTTTTTTTTCGTTAATTTTCGTTTTGATTTGCTGTTTTAAATAAGATGTTTTCCTTAAATAAACTGCAATGAATTCCATAAATGTAGCAACCTTAAAGAAAACACTTTCATGTTAACACGTGATATTGCATCATTAATTTTTAAAACTTTCAACTAACGAAGGAAATCAATGATTTATTTGGATTTCTGCGGTGAAATCATTTTAAGAACTAAGTTAGTGGAAAATGGAAGCCTATTAACAAATAATTAAACAATAATAAAAATAATAACCTCATTATTAAGTAATAATCAACGCATTTCGAACTGAAGTGAATAATTGATCAACCATTCAATTTGCCAGATCTAAATAAATCTGTGGCTTTCCAAATAAAGCCTTCGCTAAGTAATTAAATGAATGTCATAATGCACAAAATGAAAAATGATTTTTCGAAATTGAAATCACTGGCATGACCTCTGATCTCGCTTTAAATCGTGGAAATCTATCAAAAATTAAGCTTTCTTTTTTCTCCCTGAGTTTTAAAAAGTTTACTTTAAATTAGAAAAAAGTCATGGAGGGTCCGAAGAATAAATAAAATTGGCCTCTTCTTTACTCTTCCTTTTTAGAAGTTCACGTATCCCTTCAGTTTAAAAAAAAAAAATGTCAACAAATGATGTTACAAAACATGTCAAATTGATTGGCTCCTATTTTTTCTTCTTATTATTTTGAAATTTTATTTTAACACAAAAATGTCTTTAAGTTCTGTGACCTTTGAACTGATTTCAAAGCCAAGGAATTCCTCTCTGTAAATTCTTGATTTTTACTTCTTGGCTCGAGCTCCCATTCTTAGACTCAAAATACGGCAAAGTAAAATAAGGGAGAAACAATTGCTTCCAATAATGAAAGGGTAAAAGAAAAAGGGATCATTACTTAATTGAATGAAGAGAATTACAGTAATTTTAACAGAATCGTTTAACTAATCGGGAAGATCCACATTGATTTCCTAAGAACAATTCTCGAAGAATCGCTTGTGGGTTTTTCAGGTGCTCTAACTGATGTCAATTATTCCGTTATTTTTCAGTTACTACTTTTTAAGACAAAAATAGATCGTGACTTGTTTAAAAACACCATTCCATTTCTATCTAAATTTGATTAACTTTGTACACAATTTCCTAAATTAACCATTTTTTTTTTTATATTTTATTTTTTCATATTAATACCGTATATTCACAGAAGTAATAAAGAAGAAATCAGTTTAAATGCTGTATATATATATATATATATAAAAAATTTTAATAAGTTTAACAAGTTTTCTGGATTACTTTTTCTTTTATTATAAATTGTTGAAAAATGAATTAATGGATCTAAAATTTACAATGTTTATATTAAATTTCGAAGATAAATTCATAATTTCAATGAAGTGGCTCTCAGAATACGTGCTCCTACAAACAAATAAACCACTCATTACATAAAGGATTACGGCTAAAAACTTATCTGAAAAGATATTGACCACTTTTCTTAGACTCTAAGTTTATTGAGTCTTTTCTTTACTAAGAAAAAAAGTCAATTATCATGTCGCTATTGTTGAAGTAAAACATTGATTTATCTTAAATTGTTAATTAATTAACACTCGTTTTCTTGAGATCTGAAGAAACTTCCAAATACCATTGGCCATTAAGAACGTTTCAGTAAATATTCCTAGAGTATTATTTGGCTGATCTTACAGCACTAAGTAAAATGAGTATGTTAGGACTAAAGTCAAAAGATAATTACTCAACAAATATACTTGGAATTTTATTTTAAGTTAACAAATGAAGAAAAATATATGTATCATAAAAAATTATTGTATGAAAATGGTTCGTTGCTTTGCCTAGCAAAGATAGTCGTAGTGATAGTCATACGGGCGAAAAGAGTTGCCAAGGAGTTGAAGTTCTGTTCCCGTTCCGAAGGGGTCCTTTCTTGGAAGTTGAAGAAATGGGTCAGCCAAATGTCCGGAGGAGCGTTCTGATGGATGAGAATATTAACTGAAGTTGCGACGGACGCAAATGATTGGATGGATCCATTTTGAAATCAAAGGTTGACGGCTGATAATTTCTTAGGTATCTTTAACAGCCATGTTCGACGGCACCCTCTAAGTCATAAAACATGACCTCACCTCGCCAGGGAACGGTCGAAATGGAGGAAAATGGACGCGCCCGACTCATGTTACATCTGTCTTCTACCTTCCCACCCACCCTACCCCCTGCGTGGCATTGGTTGGTCTCTTCCTCTCAGATGCCACAACCCTTTAGACAAAGGATTCTGCCCTGCTTCCACTTGGGACATCCTACAGAGCACACGTCTCACCTCAACGCTACTACAATGTATCATCCTCCATAATAGGAAACAAATTGCAATTCTCAACTAGTTCTTTGAAAGAAATTACTTTATCAAAACGTTTGACTGTGAAACAAACCAAACAACAACAAAAATATCATCACAGATTAATCTTTAATAATACACTAATAATAATTGTTGACAATGTTATCCAGGTTAAAAAAAAAAAAAAAAAAAAAACTTGAAAAAGATTTCGTCTATGTTTTGGTAATGTGTTACCCTACTTAAAAAATCAAGTTTTTAACAAAATGAACGGGATGCAAATATGAACATTAGCTTAAATTGTTTTAAAATTTCAGGTTCTTGGGATAAATAGTTAATACCCGTATCAAATATGGATTAACACACAGGCAACCGAATGACTTTCATCTAAAGCCTTAACTTTAAATTAGTTCAAGTCATAAATTTAATATCATCAATGATGTTAAAATTTAGAAACCAACGATAAATCTTCGAGAATTAATATCTTGAAATATCAGTTATAATAATGAAAAACAAAGGATTTCATTTGATCTGCAGGTCATTCTTATCAATTTCTGAATATCAATACAGCAGACGCCTTCGTATCGGTCTCGTTTCAACTGTTCATCGTTTTCTCCATCTCAGTTTCTCCGGAAGATGAATCAACCACATTTCTTTCTATTTAAGGTCGCTACAGTTGCCTCCTGCTGTTTGTTCAGAGCCGCATTTATTTTCTTTATGTACGTAATATGTCTTTTAATATATTGCATTGATGTTTTTTTGTTTTTGTAACAAAATAAATTACCATTTTTTATTCAATATCTTGCCCTGAAATGGTATTTTGAATGTTTGTTTGGATTAACCGCCCATTCGTTTATCCGGACCCACATTGTATATGACGACTGGATTTATCTACCTTGAAGAGTAGAATTCTGAAGATAACTGCTAATTTTCAGTCTTTTAAAGGAGAAATGAAAGGAGTTGTAGGATTAGCTTGTGTAATCCAATGATACTATTCTTGCAGTGACTCTGCTTAAGGCTCATTCACACAAGTGTCCGTCTACCAAAACTAATTGGCGACGATGAATTTTTAATGAAAGACTTCCATATATTTCATACAAAGAAAGCAAATGACAAAGGAGGGATACTCAACCTTTGAGGCGGTCATTTTTTTCTCTCCCTTCCGGGGTTGGGGGAGTTGTATGTCTCCTTGGGGTGTCTCTTTCTCTGCTTTCCTCCCCTACGGAGAAAAAAATGGCGATGGTCCCAGTTCGGAGGTCATCTGCTACGGTCGAGTCTACTTATCTGCTCCCCTATGGCCGTAGCACGTGACGTGACACAGCAGGAGGAACAAAAACGGCGGAGCAGGTGGTGGGCGAAAGTTCGCATCCCTCTGCGATTCCGTCCGAAATTTTAGACCCTTTCTCAAGTACAATGGACTCCTCCTATCCTTTGTCAGACTTCGGAAAAGAACAAGGACAAAAAAAACATTAATATCTTCACAGGTCAATTACATTAAGTACGGGAAGTAGACTTTCATTTTTCTATTACCTGTCTACAAGAAGCAAGAGGTCAAAGTTCAGTATAACTTATTCACTTTTCGGCAAATTAGCGACAAAAGTTGTTTGATATGCTAATTTCAAATATCCCATATTTTGAAACTGTTTGTTCAATGGCGATGTTTTACCTCAAATGCTTTAGTTACGGATTCAAATGATATTAAATTTACAATCTCTCATTGGCAAACGCGCACCTAACAATAAAATTTCAACTTTCTTTGACAAACTATAACAACATGGCTTTAAAAATAACTGAGCAGTTGCTGTGTAATGGTTTTCGTTTTAGTGAAAATCTTCGATTTAATGGAATGAAAGAAGTGAAAAAAAAATATTTAAAGATTTCAATGATTTCAAATTGTTTCTAAAACTCAATCACGAAATTTTTATTCCGTGATTATTACTGACAAGGAATGAAGATTTTCATCAGGAACAGACATCACTATTGACAGTATTCTCTTCTCCTAGATGTCTTTTATCATTTCAAAAATCGAAGATAAAACTTCAAAAAATCAATTCTCAAAATTTTAGCCTTTATATTTAAATTTATGCGTTCTTTCGCAAGAATAAATATTTTACCATTGAACACAATTGACGTTGTGAGTGGAATGTAATTTTCAGTTACTAATAATTGTTCTATTCAGAATATAACCGATATTCTCTCCAATACCTTGCAATTTGACAGCAGCGCTCCAAGCGGAGAAAAAATAAAACAGTTTTTAAACTAAGCAGATCGTTAAGTTAAATAATTTTTATAAACAGGAACTGTTTATTCAATTTTTTTCTCCGATTTCAAAGCAAAAAATAATCTTTTGGAAAAGTCTTTTACAAAAAATATTAATAATAAATAACACTTTCACGAAATTACGAAAGGTTGCCTACGACTCTGTTAACTTAATCCCGTTTCCATAAACTATAGGTTAAGATTCTCTCGCATTTTTAAGTTGTAAAAATAAAGTAAAAATAAAGAAGAAGTCTCCATATTTGTAGATAATTATTCAGTATAAAGTTGTAGTACACAAATTATCTTCAAGGTTTCCATTTCATGTAAATTGTTGAAGTTCACAAGTTTTTAGAAAGTCTAAATCCAATTAATTCTAATAAATAAAAGCACGCGCAAATTTAAGGAGGATTGTAAAGTATGTATTTTTTAAATACCAATACAAACCGTAGTTTTGAGAGAGAGAGAGAATTACTTCCATGTTCTTCAATGAAATGTTTGTCACGTTTAAATGTAAATACGTGAAAAAAATTATAAGAGATAGATTAAATAACATAAAGATAGATCCAACATTTTAAAAGAATCAATTCAAACATTAATACAATGTATATACTTATTGATTTTGTGATTGGAACTTACCGCAAAGTTAAACACATATCATATTGGTATTCTAATGTTAAATACATAGATGTAACCCTTAGATAAAACTATTTTTCTTCGAAGAGCAACATTTGTTTTAACAAGTTCGTAATAAAAACGAATTTCTTTTAATTCTGAAACTTTGATGAAATGTATATTGAACTAATAGCTGTGTAATACATCATGTTCATTCTAATTTGTAAGATAAACTGTATATTTACGCCATATTTATTCAATGAAAAGCGGCAGATGTGTTTATGTAAATGTCTTTGAAATGAATATTTGGAACTCCTATTTGGTAGGCTATAGCTTGTAACTAGATGTAGTTAGTTTTAGTTATAGATGTTGAAACGTTCCATGATAGTTTACTTGATTCCGAGGATCTTAGTAACAACCAGTGGATAAATTATTGCTGAGTCTACACTTAACCATAGGAAAAAATTCACTGTCTGTGTTGTTGTAGAACTTTCAAATTAAATATCTTAAGATATTCAGGTCTCTTCGCTGAAAGCGCTACTCGAAGATGGTCGGAAACGGTGCCGAATCTGCAACCAACCCCAATTACTACTATCGTGCTATCAGTCATGCGATAGGCGGATGGGAGGAGAAGCAAATCGAGGGAAAGGACGCCACATCGAGCTCCCATCGCCGCCACCAACCGCCCCCTCCGGGTCCTGCAAGCCGCTCGACCGAGTCTCTGTTAATTTACGTTACGTTCGGATAGGGAGGACAGGCTTCCTAGGGATGGGTTACAAGGAAGAGAGTACGGCCACGGCCGCACAAACACACCTTATATAATTAATGAAAGGAATCCACCATACAAAATACGCAACATGTTCGAGACTTTTCGAAATTGAATTAGGCTGTTTCGCATCGAGGAGTTTTATTCCGCCTTTCGCATTTAAGGATGTCTGGAAGCTTTTTTTGGCGTAAACACTCTTTTGCAAAGAAGGAAATCAGTCGAAAAGAAAAGTGCGGAGTTAAAATCTACAACAAACAAAACAAAAACAACAAAAACTTTGTTAAAAACTTCGAACGAAAACATGTACACAAAGAGTTGAATTATTATTAAAATAAAAAAAAGCCAATATTTAGAATATTTAAATCCAATATTTAGAATATTTAAATCCAATATTTATCTATCTTTAATACAATTACTTTATAAAGTATTTGAGAGTTAATTACATGATTTCACTATTTGTAGCCTAACTAGGAAAAATGTTTTTTTCTAATTATTCCACAATCACATACTAAAAACTAGACAATTCAGCCGAAAAAATATTGTTCTTATTAACTTTGTTCTGTTAATGAATTTTTACTTAATTTAGAAGACAGAAATCCTAATAAAATGTAATCTTTCAACTTTTTTTCTTCTTTTCTGTCACTTCTTTTCTGTGTTTCTGAAAATTTTTTAAGAAAAATGTTGCAAATCGAAAATAATTTCATTTGCTTCAGAATTAAACCGATAGTCTCATTCGAAGTTGATGTACTGAAGAAAAGATAGATCTTTAGAACATAATTAATATTGATTTTAATTATTATTTTTTTAAAGTTCACTATGTCCTAATCAATGTTGTTCAATCTTAAAGTACGTTAAGTGCTGGAGTCCGTTAGTTATTGATTCTGGATGGTTAAAATGTTCACCTTGCAACTTCAACACTTTCTTTGCAGCTCGCTAATGGTATCGGAGGCCATCCTCGGCCTGACAGTTGTTGACCCCGTTCGCCACCGCACTCGGCTGTTTACGGCATGAGGCGGAGGAGCCCCCGGGTGGCCACGAGCTGCTGCAGGGGAGTGGGAGGCGAGGAAGAGACGATTCTCATGAGCTCGTGCACACTCTGTGGACCTGCACGTGACCTGCAGCGACAATGGCCTTTGTTCGAAGGGAGCCGAGCCAGAGTGAAAAAGAGTAGTTGGATGAACAACCCGAAAAGAAAAACAGACCCAAGAAAGCACACAAAACAACGGCGGCCAAATACAAAAATCGTTGCCTTGGCTCATCGTTTGGTCACTGAAGAAGCCTCATTCGCCGCTGAGGTGTTGTTGAGTCATGGTACTATAAATAAATGCGATCCGCACCAAGAAAACTTGTTCATTTATCTTTGCTTTTCTTTCCGTCCGCAAATAAGCTAAGACATTCAACTGAGTTAAACCAATTCACGTCGTTGTTCTTTTTTTTTTTTTTCCTTTTCCAAATAAATTCGGCGAAGAGGTTCATTTCAAAGTTTTAAGATGAAATTTCATAAAGTTATCTATTTCAGGTTTAAGCTTACAAAGGTTAAAGCTTCACATCCATTTCTTCAACTAACAATGGGCAACGTAGGAGATAGAGCCTCTCTTTAAGATTGAAGTGAGAAGGCTAGTCCGACGCTCGCCCAAAATAAACCTCACTTAGATTGAAGCGAATTAAACTCGCCCCTGCCTAGCAACATATGGTACAAAGAACATCTTGAAACCTTTATGCTAGAAATACTTGAAGTTGTAGTTCTTTAGATGAAGTGGAGCCTGAAGTAGATCAATATGAACTTAAATGCAACTTCTCAACAGTTTTTGGAATTAGTTCCACTTTATTGCCATCCAAATCCAGTCATTAGAAGTTATTACAAACGAATACATTCACAATGCGGTGTTGCCAACCAAATGGAACTTCCACAGAAAATAATTTATTAAGTGTGAATGAGATACACTGGTCGTTAGTTTTCCAGTAACTTAATATCGGTTCGGTTGAAGAGTGCTGAAACTTTCAATGTTATGAAATTACTCGTGAAATTTCTGAAGTTTTGTTTTAATAAATGTTAAATTCTTATCTACTGAAATTATCTGAAGTCTCAAAAGGTTGTGGTTCTGTCAGTTAGTGCTAGAGGAAAATAGGTGGAATATTCTGGATAAATGATCATTTTCGTTTCTTTGCTGATGGTTCCATGGATCTCAATCAATTTGTGATCTCATGTACAGAAATCAAATAAGATCAGTATGATGCTACGAAGCGCTATCTTTTGATAGTAGATACTCAAATAAAAATCTTCATTACGATGAAAAATGGAAGTTGCAAAATTCTTGTGTTTCTAGATGCTACCGTTTCGAAATGTTTCAGGATAAACCAATAAAATTTCTGAAATAGTTACAAGAGTAATGTTATCCCTACAGTAAATGGGTCTTGTTTAACAAACAATAATGAAGATTTTTGTTTTATTTTAGTGTTTACTTTCAAATTTCTTATTTTCCTTGATTTACTAGTATTACTATAATTCAAAGGATCGTGAGTTGAGATTGGAAGTAAAGTAAGAAGATATAAATACAGCCTCGAAAATGAAACTAAAATGTGCCGAATGTGGTTGAAGCAACTTTCAAATGTATAATAGATTATAGTGAAATACACAAGATATTATTTTAGTAATCTTATAACTATAATAAAAAGTATTCCTGTATTATATACATATTTATTTACCTAATATCTCTGCCAAGTAGAACGAACAGTCTGACTCTTAAATTATAACTTTTGTAAATTAAGTTTATCAGTATTTTCTAAATGTTAAAATTGATTAATAAATAGAATGGATAACCGGCGTTTTTAATGGATAACTAATTTTAAAGAAAAACAATAATAAAGTTGAGGCGCAGTTAAGCATCAGCTCCCCCCACCCACCGGCAACTGGTAACTTCCCCTTTTCCTGCTTGATAAAACGTCACCGGTAACATAGAGTTGGATGGAAATGGTCGGGCAAACTGAATTATCTCCTTGGATTTCGGATCCCGCAGCTGTCTCTCCCACCCTCACCTCCGAAAGAAAAAAAAAAAAGCGATACACGGCATGCATCAGCGGACGGCGAACGAACCAAGGAAGGGAACAGCCGCTTGGCGTCGCCGCTCACAGCACGTTGTTCACGGCACGCAAGATGACGAGTTTAGCAACGCCCGAAACCAGTCCTCCCCCTCCGCCCGTCCTCTGCCTGCCTGGCTCGGCTGCAATCAATCCACATTGGAAGGCCTGCCCCTCCTACCTCCACCCGCTCCCAACTGACAAGGCGGGCGGGAAAGGAGAACGGTTGGGGGATGATGATCATGAAAATGGAAGCGGTGACATTCGGCTGAGAAGATGATCGACCACGAATACCCAAGGTTAAGCTGGGCATTAGATTGATTCGACAAATAGATAAACGAACCCAGAGATCTAGATCGGTTCCTGAGAGGGTGTTTCTTACTGAGTGAGCAATTCGAAATAAATATCACGGACACACAAAAGATAAGAAGAAGAACAACTGGGCTCTGGTTATTAGCGAAAGATTCAACGTAGGTCGAAGCGATATGACGGCACGACGTTTCGATAAGTCTCTCGTTCTTCTTCAGGTATTGAGGGTTAAAAGAATATACTTTCCTGAAGAAATACATCTGATTTTCTTTTTAAAGTATAATTTAAGACCTTTGAAAATATAATAAATTTGCAACGATTATAAATTAAATAGTATTTTCAAAACAATACATCAAAAAATAATGCATAAATATTTCATTAAACAATTGTGTAAACAACAATCTTTAAATCAGTATTCTCAATCTTTTTGAGGTACCAACCCTCCTTTTTGTATCTCCAGTTGAGCACTCTTTTCTCCACCCCTCAGTTCACAACAAAACACACACACACAAATTTTTATAAATAAATTTCGGATTTAAGTGAGTAGTAATGATAAAGAAAAATAAAAAAATTAAATTGTGACACTTTAGTTTTTGTTTTGTTTTTTCTTAATGAGAGTCTGAGGAATTCTCTTAATATCTTGTCAGCGATCGTTCAGAGTTCGAGACCTATCATTTGTGAAGAATTTCTTTAGAGAATAAACTAATAGACAGTTACCCGGTGTGCTCTAAGAACTAAAGTGAATTACAAAATATCCTTAGCAAACATGTTCTTGAAAGACAAGAATTTTAATCAATGCACGACTTTTGTAGTTCTATCTACAATACGGGTGCCCACGCGGAGGAGTCACGGCGTTGATTGCGTCATTGACATTTGGGGAGGGGGGGGGGCTTCAAAAAAATCAAAAAGAGTGTAAAAGTAGGTTTGGTTTTTTTTTGTTGATTTGGAGAAACTATGTTTTTCGGGTTTTCGGGGGGTGGGGGCGCCAAAAAGATACTGTGCCTCTGTCTACAAAATCTACAAACTATATCTATGAGTTAAAAATTTACTTAGTTAAAATTAAAAAATAAAAAGGGGTCATTAAAAAAAAAGTTAATAAAATGTTGTATTAAAACATAAGATATATTCTTTCTATGAATAAATAGACGCCTTTGCTTGTTGCGTGGAAACTATAAATTACCAAAGCACTCCATCGTAATGCTGGCTGACAGAATTCGGAATTATAGGTTTAGTATACAAATAATAATAGTTCTGCTTATTATGAATAAACAGAAGTTCAATTTTATGAAATGGCATCTACTTTTTTTGTAAATAAAATTCAATTAAAAAAAAAGTAAGCCTTCTTGAGTACCATGTTTTAATAAAATATTGTATTTTTTTTAACTTTTTTTTTAAATGACTTTTTTTTTTTATATTTATTTAACTGAATAAGTAGAAGTATGGAAATAGTCATTCAATAATCTGATTCTATCATTAATACTTTAATTTTTCTAGAACAAATAGTAGTTGAGTTATTCAACAGATCGTTCACAGATACATAGATGTAATAAGTTAACTGAAAGTATAATTATTCTTAAAATTTAGTTTAGAGTAAGAAACTTAAAATATTTAATAAAAGATCTAAACGTAACTTAAGAACTACTTATCGAAATTATAAGGTTTAATACTGAGAGAAAGAGAAAAAGAAAAAAAAATCGGATTTTTCCGAGTCTTCAATATTGTTGGAATATATTAAAATACATTTGTACTAAATAAAGAGGAGTTAATGAATAGAGAGAGATATACATGTAATAGATGCAGCAACATGCAGATGGAGAAACCTACGTAATACAGGAACCAAAGACAAATAGATGCGAAAATCGGATTTTGAGCACTAAAATATAGATAACTGACTAGCAGGGTTAGTTGAGAAATCGCAAGTTTTTTCTACCAAAAGCAGGAGACTGTTGAGCGTATCGTCAATTACCCCTTCGACATCAGACAGGGGTCATAACAACAAGCCGAACTGAGATAGATTGATTCACGGACCCACTGATCGATGCCTGCTGTGATTTAAGTAAGTCGTCGACGGAAATGAAAACACTCTTGAGTTATTTCTCATTCATTTCCGGGACCCTTTTTTTTTCTTTCTTTCTTTCTTTTTCTTTAAGACAAGCAACAGCAGAAAAGAAAAGAATATAACTACATCAACAAATCGCCATTTCCGAATATTCGACCTCTGAAAAACAATGTATATATCAAAACTAAAGTCACTGATACGACATAACATTCCAAAGTTCACTTAAAAGCCCTCGAAAGCAAACTGAACGGGAAAATAAAACAAAAGTGATATCATTAAAATTATTAAAAAAAACTAAAAATATAAATTAATCAATCTAACAAGGAAAAATTAAAATTCAACAGTGTAATTCCCAATTAGAATGTTTACTTAATCATTTAGAATGTTTATTGACTTCAACCATATTTGCAATGTTTGCACTAATTATTAAAGAGATGAAATAATTTGTTTTAAGGCTTAATATTACATAAGCAGTGTGGTTTTCAAGTTAAGGATTGAGTCACAGAATTAATCCAAATTTTATTTTAATGTTAATGTTTAGTAATAGAAATGCCTGTAGTTATTGTTTTTCGAATACTATTCGTACAATGAATATGTATCTGGTTTTTGTCTAAGGTTCGCTTCAGTTAAAAAGTTCTTTTTATTTTATTTATTCACTAACAAAAATAACCGCACGAGTTACAAAAAAAAAGAGTCCTGACGTTCCCCAGTTGGTAGAAAATCACATGATAATTACAAAGTCATGTTATATTCTTATTTTGTAACTTGAAAACCCCGTAAAGTACCTTCAACAAAACTTGCCCCCTTCCCCGTTTACACCCCTTGAGATTCGTCGAATTAGTATGTTGTAGATTCTGACAAAGAACAACCATGCGAAATTTCGTGTTTCCAACTTAAGCGGCTTCACAGATATGCGTACCCTAACAGAAAGGTTACCCCATCCCCCTTCGTCCGGATCCGGCTTTACGTGGTTCCATTACTCTGGGATGCATGTGAACCTCCGTGCCAAATTTGGTAAAGATCAGTTGAGGGATGGCGACTTTCAAGACAAACAAACAAACAAGCACTCGCGGTTATTATATAGATTTATTCATATGAAAATTATCAATAAATCAAAATATTTTACATCCCCGACGCTATTACTGTGGTTTAAGCATATCCCGCATTTGTGAATATTATTAAAGCACTGATTGCTAAAAAAGACCAATGCATTCTATTTCCAAATCAACCAAAACTGCTTCTGAAATTGTATGAGCATTGACGGAAAAAACAAAACAAAACCATGAGGTCATTTGAACTCGGACGCTTCTAGGCTGATTAATACTGTTGATATGAAACCATGTTTCCAGCCACTAAAGTGTAAGAGTTGGAATGCAAACAGACACAGAATTGTCTCGTATTCAGATAGGAAATGAGCTCCTGCTGTGTAATGGTTGTATCATGTAGCCGGAACTCATTTTACGGAAAGCTTTTGGACAGAAAAAATCAACATTTTTCTTCGTTATCAACTTTTTAATGGCTGACTTTTTTTTTTTATTATTCATTTAAAATCACTTCAAATGAACAAATCGGTAAATTTGAATGCGGTCGCTCCGACGCGTCAGAAAACTGACAACTTGTAACTCACGCCGGAAAAGCAACAGAACTTAAGAATTGATCTAGGACAAACATTGTGAAATGAAACTTTTGAATGAATTATTTTTAAAATACAAGCGTCGAATGTGAATGCTGATTTCTATACAATTCTACTTTTTTTTCTTGTGTTTTTGTGTTTTTATTTTTCTCCTGAAGAAGTGAATATAAGTTGTGATCATTAGTTGGAGCTTAATTACGGTCTTAACAACTAAGTAGCAGTTGTGCGTTTCAATTCCAGAGATGATTATCAAAATGATAATGAAGGAGGCGGCGGTGATAATGATGATGATAATGACGCAGTCGACGGGAAGAAAGAACCTTCCGAAAACTCCGGAATGGCGGATGTTTCAAAGGAAGCCGCGACAAAATCGTTAATCACCAGAAAGAGAAACGTCTTCGCCGCCACCTGACTTCCCCTCCTCCCAAGGAACAATGGTCGCACCCCATGTCCGGTGTACGTCGCAGAAGTAGGACGTGCTGTTTTGTTTAGTTCTAATTTCCAACCAGACCCATTTACACCAACCTATCACTAGATTTCAGAGAAAAATCAAACAAAGCTAACTTCAAATAACCAAAACGATAAAGTAAAAGACAAAAAATGTTTCTAACGGGTTCTATAATGAAGTTTACTGAATTTAAAAAAAGTGATAAAAAAAAAAAAAAGACTGAGTTTAAACACTTTTTCTTTTTTATATGATAATAATAATAATATAGATATATTTATGTATTGTTTAAAACTCCGTTCGTATTCTGAACAATACATTCTAAATTATAATATAATATTGGATTTATTGTATCCGTGGAAATCAATATGATGCCTCCGAAGCTAAAACAAGCAGTAATAAATTCGCCAGAAAGTATTTATATACACAAATGTTAATGTATGTATGCAGTAGGTTTACTTAGATATGGATTTTACGCGTATGGTTGGTTGTTAGACGAATGGACATCTATACTGTACTTTTAATATAGGCTACAATTACGTAGATAATTCTTTTATAATGTGCTTACAGTTTTGTGTGTTTTTTATCGTATATTTTAGTCATTTGTAAACCTTATTCAACTGGCCACAATTTTTTTATAAGTTTCAAAGATCTTACGTAACTATGTTTCATTAAAACACATCACCTGTTGACAAGACAGTCTTACGTCTCTTACAAGATTGTGTTTGTAAAATCAGGTAAAAGAAATCAATAATAAATAATCTCTATATTCAGTTTATCTACATTCCCATTTCTCTGACATCAAGAATAAAGTTAATATTTATTGCCTCTACTTATATTAAGTAATGTAATAAGAGCATCTCTCTCTCTATATATATATTAGAAAAGATGAATACAAATTAAAATAACAATAATATTTTAATTTTGAAAATTGTTAATGTGGATGTAGTGTGTAGAGTTACCAAACTACTTGAAGAGCATTTTTTAATGAGAAGAAAAAAACCAACAGCTTCGCGACGATCGTCTTAATCATATAAACCTAATTAGGAATCCACACTGTTGAAGCGAATAGAAACGGTCATCTAAATTCATAAAGTTAATTAGGAACTGATGTTACGAAGCGAAGTCGTCTAAATAGAAAGCCATCAAATTGTTAAAGCAGAAAGCTTGGCGAGGAAGGAAAAATAACGAACTCAGGATAGTTCGTTTCTGTAAAAATTATGTACATCGATACAAAATAAAAAGCCTTCATTTTTTTAATCGCCACGCTGCAGTCAGTCTCAGCTATCTGCTGATATATTACAAAGATATTATTCTTTCTTTTTCTATTACATTATTTATTATAATAGAAAGAAAGAATAGTTCAATGTCATTTTATTCAGCTACAATGACTCATAGAAATCACAGCTTCAGTTGTTTCATCGGTTTTATTTTTTCAAATTTTGAACAATCAAATTCAAAATTTTGCAAAAATTAAAATATGATAACGATTAAATTAGATTAAAAACTTAAACGTATTTAACTCAATTTCAATATTTGATTTATAATTATTATAATTACGGTGCAATTACATAAAAAGCAAATTAAATCCATTAACTCCTCTATTTATTAAATATTTATCTACAGACCATTGTTAGGTAATTAATAACGACAATCCTGCGTGATTTCTTCTATTGGATGACGGCAATGAAATTATTATTACGGCGATTTATTACAAATAAAGTATAAATCACAATTATTATTAGACATCTAAGAATGTTCTAGAGAAATCTGAGAAGGACTATACAAATTGTTGAGGTTTTCTTAAGAGAACCTAAATTTTAATGCAACAATACGCGTTCGCAGAATATAAGCAACAACTAATTGCTGTCCTTTTCCAGTAATCAATCATGAACGAATCCATTTTCTCGATTTTAATTGATTGGTGACAGATAGTCGTTGCACGTGGGGCTGCCGTCGTGGAATTTACGTTGTGGGAAGGCAGAGGAAATCGATACCAACAGGTTAATAAGTGATCAGAGCACGAGCATTTACACAGCTATAATTGGGAGAAGTCGACATTATGTAATTCCCTAAATTTTACGCACCGGGTCACGTGGGGGTTAATGTTACGAGCTCAACAGTTTGGCAAACCACAAATTGAAATATGAAGTCGTGAAATTTTCAAATGTGACCTTCTGGATGTGTTGTGTACATTACGGGGGCCGCTCGTGCTCTCAATCCGTGTTCTGAATTAAATGCTCCACTGCCATTGTGATGTCCTCGGGGAAACAGCGTCGTAGCTTCTTCGGGCCGTCGCGTTGCTCCTTACGGCCAGAATATTTCCGGTTACCGGCAGCAGCGATGGTAATGCGCCGAGATGCCCATGAATCATTGCTAGATGAAACCACTTCCTTATGTTCCCACATATCCGTTTTCTTGACCAATATTTGAGAGAGAAAAAGGGAAAGTTATATGCTCTACTGAAATACATAAAACAAGTTTTATAAAGATTATGTGTTATTAATACACTTACTGAAAGAAAGTAAAAAGTTAAGTAGAATTTTTTATTATCTAAAATATTTCGATCTAAATTATTAAAAGATAAAGTTGACACGTAAGTTCGAAAACCAGCAAGGGAATATTCAAAAATAGTTGTATATATTACTTATATTTGACAATATTTATATATATCATTAATAATCTTGGAAATGTTTTCTTTTCTTCTTATAATCTTAGTATTGCTTAGATGCATTTTCAAATTTATTGAATCAAAATAAACAGCGGAAGTTTCGTTCTGGAGGAAGATGTCCCGGACCCGGCAAACCGAGAAACCCAATAATACACTGTTAGGGAAAACTGGCAGTAAACAGAATTTGATGATAAAAAAATTTAAGAGTTATATGTAATTCAGTAAAATTAGAATTTTGAATAAAAAAAAAAGACAAAGATTGATTTTTATTTAATTACGGTTTTTCAATCAACAGAAATGGTTTTTATTGGACTAAACAGCGGCCGCGAAGGAATAAGATCAGTAAATAACTGATCATTACAGTCCCTGAAGAAATAATAATAAGAATCCTATTAAAAACATTTATATATTCATTCTTTCTATTTATATTTCTTAATTTTATATTATCTTTTAGTTACTGGATTCTTTAAAAATCTATCTGTAAGTACTACGAGTTGATCTACTAGTTTCCAATAAATTAATTAGTCAATAACATAAATAAATATTACAGTTTCTTATTTAATATATTACAAACTGTAAGTTATTTATGAATTGATTTATCATTACTATCCGGCACAGAAATGACAATCACCTGTTGTGTAGTAACATTCTTATCACGTAATAAGACTATTAAAAATCGGTAATAATCGGTTTCTAGTTATGAAAACGAAAACTACCTCATTGTTTTCACTGCCTCATGGCAGTGCTATACCGCCTGAAGTGATGCGTCCTTCATAACTCCGTCATCTTTATCGGCAAACTCAATGAAAATAAATGAATTTATCAATGTTTGTTTGTGTGTTTGTGTCAGAAACCAAATTAAACACTCGTCGCTATTTTGTCGTTTCTTTTCATTGCCACAACAAAATGTAAACAATGTGGGAAAGAAACAAAAACTTGTAAAAAAAAAAAAAAAAAAAAACCCACTGCATTTTCTTCCGCAATAATATGGAATCGTCTTCACTCTTCTCGATTGGCCACATTTTCGGACAAGACAATGCCGAGCAAATATTTGGCACGCGGTCGAGGGTTTCAGTTGAAAGAGCTCGAGGTTATTTTAAGTAAACCGCCGAGTTCAGTAAAATAAACGTCGCTATCGACTGATACGGGGAAAGAAAAAGACGGTGGGAGGAAAGGAAGGGATATTGAAAAGCTTCGCAAATAATCACAATCAAGAGATTAGCTGAATAACCT